>VZSZ01002951.1:327922-357242 GCA_013398815.1 Ibidorhyncha struthersii | reverse complement strand
CCCCCTTGCCAAAACACACATAAGGATTGGCTACTTTTAATTATCTGCATAGCAATACTCTGAACAGTAAATATGCATCAAGTTGTTTAAATTATCAGCTATTATTTACCACCTCTTCCAGAACTTACTTCATATCTGACCAGTCCACACAAATGATTTAGAGAGAGAACCTTTTTACAGAAATCCTTCCAAGTGCCAAAACAGACTTCAGACACCACTGGCCAAACAGTATGCCGGTCAATGAAAAGTTATTTATTTCTGGTAGCGAGAAATACATTCTCTACTTGACTGCCTACCGGTACTCTTCCTAAGGAGTTTCTGTCTTCAGTTGGAATTCTAGTCTTGCAAGAAACGTTTGGAGCTGGGATCCCATCCCTATGCAAGACTGAAATCAGGTATAACAGCTCATCACACTGAAAGAGGTGGAAACCTTGTAACGCAATAGGTGGCATTACAGCAGTGACACTGATAAACAGGTAAGGCTCAAATTCAGTTTGCTCACTGGACCTACCCATGCACTGGCACGTCAGTAGAGCACTTCGTAAATCTGAAGAAGATTTCATCAAGAAATGCCATCCTTTGTTTTCTACCCAGCACTACTTCCTGATTCTCTAACCACAAAACCTATTATTTCCTGAACAAACTGTGTATCAGATCATGTGTAACCTCCCTTGGTTTTAAATGACTAGACTGTCAAAAGTCATCTCATCTCTTAAGTTACTGATTAAATGGTAAAATGTACTTGTGTTAGTGGTAAAAGACTAACCAACACCAAAATTCCCTCCTCTTTACCCTGGCATCTGGATTTTGAATGGAGTTACTGACATTGTACTGTCAATTAGAGTACCAGAGAGTGTCACCATGTGTAAGACAAAGCGTTCACATACACATTACATAGATTCACAAGGTCATCATCTAAACTCATAACAAATGGGGTTTCTGGCATACAAACAACAAGCAGGTCAAGTACAGCTTCTGTCAAGCTTTTGGAGCTTAACGGACAACACACTCTTACCAGATTCACAAGAAGAGTCCATTTGAAGAATGAATAAGCAGAGACACCGACTTCTGTACCCAACTCCTCTGGAGATGAACCTTCTACATGGCCAGAAACGCACATTTGCATGCAGAACAAACTGAAGCTCCTGAGATGAGTCTGAACAGCGCCAATCATTCCTGATTTCAGGGCAGAATGTACCTAACTACTCAGAAAAACACTTCTGCGTTGAGATACATGACTTGATCCAGTGGTTTGGGTTTTATTTTTTAGGGGGTTTGGCTCTATCTCTTCCCCTCCTTTTGTAGCTATAGCTGTTTAGGAAGCTGCTGGTGAAGAACAGCCTTTTTTCTTAATGAGTAAAATCTGTCCAGATTTCACTTGGACAAGACACAGACTCATGTAAAGCATGTGAACCAATTAAAAGAATGATTTTCTGGAGCTACCAGTAAAATGGACAGAAGCAGTGGCTGCTAAATAATCTAGTTTTTGCTCTGACAAGAGAAAAAAAAAAATCTGTTTTGAACTATTACTTTGGAATAACTGAGAAAAGGTGGGTGTATACACTAGAAAAATGCCTATGCTTCAAGTTTTGATAGCCTCAAAAGCAGTACAAATTGTCTTTGTACTAAATCAAAATAACAAATAGATCAATTCCCATGGAACTAAAAGTCCCCATGAAGAGGCCTGTAAGATCTTTCCCGTTTTGTTCGTTACCTGAAGAACAGTGGGCCGTAGGGTGGGGAGGGACCGTGTTTCTGTCTGGCCTAGCCCATCGCAGCTATACACTGCAGGTAATTCCAGCTGTCCAGGATACTGCTCCGCAAAACCAGCACATCAGTCTGTCATCCAGAAGCCCACGATGCGCAGACCACCTGCATTTGCGTGTCCAAACAGCTTCCTGAAAATGTCAGAGAACCAGGCCTCCCTGCCATCGATCGCAACAACTGACCATTGAGGCATCTACAAGTAACAGACATTCCACGAGAATCTCAGCTTCAGACTGAAAATGCTACATTTCTTGGGATGCCACAATGACAGAAATTAACTTTTCTTAATAAAAAGGCCTTTCATCTTTTGCAATATATGTCAAAATATCAGGCTGTGCTCCTCCAGATTTACTGTAGTGGAAGCATAGCTTCATGTAACAGCAGAATTAAATATATGCCTTGCCACTGATTTTTAAATATCAATCTTTTGAAAAAATACTGTACCACTGCTTAAGAACTTTGTCAGCATCTGTGAGGTGGCACAGCCTCCAGCAAGTGCTAATTTCTTATTTTACTGTTATTACTTCAAGTGTTTTCAATTCTCTTGTTAAGTTTTGCCATGTACCTACTAATGAGGGTTATGGTATCACAATACCTGTTTGGACAGCAAATACGGTAGTACAGTAATTCCTAAAGCTTTAAGAATGGAGCGGTTCACACTTCATTCAACTGCTGAAGCCTCAGCCTGTACCTGCTGCTACTCAAGTTTTCTGCTAAAGTTAGCAGGACTTGCCACTGCTAGTGCTACATAGCGGGGCCACATCGGTACAGTTCTAAGGTCTCAACTACAATGTCCTGTACCAGCCTACCAATAGAAAGTCCCCGTCTCCAGAGCTCCCAGCATAAGCAAAGCTATAGGATCAGGTCTCAGGTAAGTAATGGGTTAAAAAGTAAGAGCTTTGTCAATGGATAGAAATTAACTGAAAGAGTCTGAAGTGTTTTCAGATTATTTTAACCCACTGAAGGTGCAGTGTTGTTCATTTAGTTTGATAATGCAGGGGAGGGAATCAATCTTCGAAGCAGCAGAGGTATCAACACAACTCATTTCAGAGCTAAGGTAGTGCACGGCAGTCAAAAATAGGACACGTCAGAAGCCAGAATGCACCCCTGCATTTTTCTGCTGAGTGCTACACACAGACCCTGGTGGGGTACCGGAGGATGGCCTACCACGTGCTTGAGAACAGCAGCAACCTGGATTTCACTTGCCTTTATATTCACAGCCACTTAGCTTCAGGCTCATGAGAGGCCAAACGGTGCTCCTTCCCAGCCATGCAGCAATCACAGCTTGTCCTGCCTCAGGATTAACACCTCACACCACACTCAGTTTCTCACCATGTCTCCCACATGCTTCCTTAACAACAAGCTACATTGCTAAAATCCCATGGCTTTGGCCACGCTGGTGTTTTAGGAAAAATACAGGCTGCTTGTTCTTTTTGCCTACGGCTCCTGTCATTTTCCTCCCTGCAGCTATGCCACTCTTCTCTGCACGTAGTGAGCTCTTCTTTTGCACAACTTCGCTACCAAAGCAGCTCCCTGTTTTACAGCCTGTGCAAATGAAATACCTGTGATACTTAACCCGGATTTGTGTACCTTTGTGTGTGACTGTTTACATATACATTTGTGAGATGGGAAATAAACAAGCTATCAGCTTTACTCTTGTCTAATTCTGTAATCCTCCTATAAAACATTAACTACTGAGTATACAAAGTACGTCTTTATAACTGCCATAATCAAACACGGCTATGTAACAGTATTCTGCTCAAGAGTTCCTTCTATCTTTCCACACCTGCTTCTTCCCCCTTTTCTTACACGTAGCAGCCTGCCTGCACAGCCATTACCTCAGCTCGATGATAACTTTTTTGTCTTTGACCTCCAACAACCTGAAATAATACACTTGCTATCTAAATCACACCATCAAGAAAACCCTTCTCCCCAGCTTCAGCCATCTTAACATTCATGCATTCAAAGAGGGTACAGCATTTGATCTCAGCTGTGAAGTTCACACAATCAATTCTTACTAGTAAGGCTAGTAAAAGCAACACTGTGGAAAGGTGTGCTCCCCACCTTCTTTCTGAAGCATCAATTTGTTCACGTATTTTACCTTTCTTGCCCAGAAAAGAACAAGCTATTGTAAAACACTACAAAATAGATTAACATAGCCCAAAAATGAAGGTCCAGCTGCACTAATTTAAGCTGACATTTGAGCTGCTCGGTGCCAAGTTTTCTCTGTCAAGTTTGTGTTTGAAGTACCTTTTAGTCCACCAAGGTCTGTAGCTATGGGTTACTTGCACCCATGAGGCTCAACAGTCTTCCCTGTAGGTCTGCCATTCTCTCTGTATCATGGACAATACAACTTCCTGTAGCTACCAAAGACCTCCTACTGCCGTACAATTTTTTTATTTTCAAAGTCATCACATAGACCACATTCTATTCTGGATGATTAAGACAGGGTAGCTAATAGCCTGATAGCTTTTGAAATAAAATCTAGGAAAGCATTTAGCTTCCCCTATACAAGCCAGACGTCTTAGCCATGTAATGCTGCAACACCTTCTACCTCAGCACTACGACTGACATTTCCTACAAAGAAAAATTCCCAGCTAAATAATGAGTACATCACTCCTCATTCCAGGGGAGCTCACCAACAAACTATTTCTGTTACTTGAATCTGCCTACAGCAAGCCATGGACTTTAGAATCTAAAGCAAAACGTTAGAAAGAGCAAGCTTTCTTTTCGTCCATAATTAGTTACAGGAAAACCTGAAACTCAAAACTTCTTGCCTTATTTCTGACAATCACTAACTGAGCACTTTTCTGGAAGGGGCTCTGGCTGTTACCAAGAGTTTAAAGCTGCCTCTAAACCGAGGGGAATTCTTACCAATACACCTAACCTTCACAGCAAGTAACTAACAGCCACTCGCCAGCAGCTAAGCGGGAAAGTAATACGCACCACAACATCATTGCAAAATGAATCTGGGAAGAGGGAAAAAATCAAGCCATTACCGATGCACCATTTTGGTAGTTCCACAGATACATTAAAACAAACAAGCAAGGAATCCTATATACAGACTTCAAAGTTCAGTATCACGTTCTTATGAGTGTCAGATACAGTAAAAAGTAATTCCTCAACAACAACAGACCACCACAAGAACAGCTGTACAAGAATCCCTCTAACCCAAGAATGATCAGCATTGTTCTGAAAAAACAGAATTTCCCCTTTATATCCTCCCAGATTCCAGCAATCCACTGGTTAGGGATTACAAATTTTCATCAGCACCAATGATCTGCAAAAAAAACCCAAACCCATCTCCCTGTAAAAGTGATCCCACGATAACTGACCAGCAATCAGCTTGAGGGAAAACACACTGAAAAACATCTGTCCATGGGATTCCTAGTGCTCAGCTACTATTTTAGAAGATGAATTACTTGACTGAACAAGAAAAAACCCCATCTGTAGCAATAATCTCAAAAAACAAATGTTATTTCTGCTGTCCGATGCAGTTATTGACGTTGTACCTTCCACACGCGTTGCTTTTCACAGGAATGTTACCAGGTAAGTTATTATTTTTGGAGACCTAAAATAAATTAAAATAGCTGGTTAGTTCAAGCAGTATAGTCCTGTCCCCCCAAAATACACATACTTGCATTTTAACATGTCATTTACAGCCACCCACATTCTAAAGAAAGAGGATAATTGCCCACACCTCACATCTACTCAATTCTTTTCCTCCTGAGGAACACTCAAGACACTGATTTATAACAGCTTTCTACTCCAGGCCTGTCACCTCTGAAACAGCATTGATTTGGTACCAAGTAAATGCTAAAGCATTTGTGAAATTTTACATCTGTTCCATTTTCTTTGTTTTAAGCCATAAAAATAATAACAAACTCAAAGCCCAGGAAATCCCTCAAAAGGGAACAAGGAAGGGTTGCATCATCTTTACCATACTCTCAGGCGGGGCAACTTAGGGCAGCTTATTCCCCATTGGAAAGCCTTTACTACTGTGTTTTGTTAGCCTTTAAGAAACCGTATTGAGAAAAGTCACGTAACCAATTTCAATGTTTTGCTTTGCTTCAATCAATCAATCACCAGATTTCATTAGCTTAGAGTTTCAACATACCATATCGCTATCCAGCAACAGAATCTCTTCTAAAAGGATGTCAAAGACAGTAGACAAGAACCACAATAAGCAACACAAGTCAATCTTTATTGAAAACTGAAGTATTAATACATAACAATTCTTGTTACAATAAACGTGCTTTTAAGAATTTAAATCTGAGCTCATCTACTCATTGAATTGCATAAAAAATAAAAAAGTATGAATTTTCACAATTGAACTGGCTCAGAATGGAATCTCCACTCTTTGTGTTGATGCGATAGTTCAATGCAGGAGTGAGTGATGCCTTAAAACTTATTCTGGAAGACAACATTGACCTAAAACTTAAAAAAAGTACCAATACAACTGTTCGTAAGACAGTTTTAAAAAAAGTCATAAAAAGGAAACCTGTGTCTATTTCATAACAAACATGGAAAACTATTACTGGGGCCTCTTGTACTTCCATTGCATGCACTCACTTTTTCAAATTGTAGACATGAGGGCAGCCAATAATAGTATTACAATAAAAAAAAAAAAAAACACTAACAAATCCATTCTACTTAAAACAAGTCTGTACAGCAGCCAGCTAAAAAAGCTTTCCCAGTTTGCCTGCTAAGTGCCCAAAATTCACAACAGTTTACAAAAGTCATGTTCGCTTTCTTGATGTTGAAACTTCAGAGCCCATAAATTGTTTAGATTATTTTTAAATCACAAATGGACCCTTACTACCCATGGAATTCAGATGTTTCAGTGTTATATTCAACCCACACAGGAAAAGGTTTCCTCGTCCCCAGATAACCGCTGTTCCTCTTCCCCCTCTTCTGTCTACCAAACACACCTTATTTTCTCCCAACACCCCCCAAACAGAGGTGTACGCAGCCAGCTGAAAAAGTCCTCACTACTTCAGAGATCTCAGAATGAACTTGATTCTTGGTGAGGCTCGATGTACATAACTATCCTCACTTTGCTGCAGTCATTCCTGTTAACTGGCATTCTACCTTGTCAAATCTGAGGGTCACTGCAAGAAGCTTAGAGTTGATAAAATACAGGACTAGAAAGCTGACGGTTATTAATGAGAGCAATCTGAGTTTAAATCTTTATGTCTTTTGAACAGGTGTTCACAAACACTTCGACATGAGGATGAATGCAACCCTCTGCACATGCTAAGGTTGGCCACTGACACCTGCTGGGCAAGGCCAGACACGGATCATGCCTATTTCCTATGGACTACTGCACAAACCACATCCTGGGCAACTGCAAATTACCGTTCAACCACCACAGCATCTGTCCTCCTTCCCACAAGTTCCAGCTGAAGCATCACTATTGTTCACGTTTTTAAGATGGGAGGTTTCACATACACAGTATTTACTACTCCCTGGCACGAGTTTAAGCCGAGAGTTAAGTGGTGGTATCAGATCACTGTGCTTACCTATTCAAGCAAAAGTATGATCTAAACGCAAACGAATGGTGTATAATACTGGGGAGAGATTCCAAGTCAATTCTGACCATCCCTTGCTCAGATACCTTAAGTGGCCTTACTACCCAAGTAGCAGTGAAGCCAGAATGCTCCATGAAAAGTAGTCAATGTTGAGTACCCTGGTATACAACTCTGTACCATGAACTATTCTCAGACAACACTAAGACACGGTGGTACTTACCAGTGGTGATGGTGTTTTGTTTTCGTTTTTTTTTTCAGTGGATGAAGAAATACAAGGAAGGACTTCAACTAAAATAAAGGATTTTTTTTTCATCTACCACTGCATCTAAGCATTTAACTTGCATAGTACACTCAAAAAGAAGCTTTCTTGAATGGCATTCCTGCGCATCACAGGAGAAAGTTACAACAAGCATAAGCAAGATCTAGTAGTAGGTTCTCTGTTTTCCTTCCTAGTGTTTCCTTAATAACCACCATGCCACTGACTAGGGCTACACGTTTTTACTGCCAATTATTAGCCATTTTCCTTTTGCTGCTGCTACATTTAAAAGACATTTTCATCATTTGTTACTGACATAGGGAATACCTCAGTTTTTAAAAAATACTTTATCTAAACTCAACACCTGAAATTTGAATTAAAAAAAAAAATTTTCTTGGACTTCTCTGTGTTATTGCTGCAACAGTTATTTTCAGTTCCAGGTTTAATGTAGTACTTTTTTTTTTAATCATATAAAGCTGCCATAAAAGTTTTTTTTGTTTTTTTTTTGTTTTTTTTTTTAAAGAGAAGCTTGATCTGAAATGTCTCTACTGCACTAGCTCTTTTCATTTGCTGAGGAGCTCTAGTGCAAACACATACTGCGTATTTATTTATAAAGGAATTCTAAATAGGGAATGTTATATAAAAAGCAGGAGAGAATGTTTCATAGGATCCTCAGTGTGTAAACACCTATTTAATGATGTTCAGTTTCCCCCGCCGCAGTTTTATATCCATGCTTTCTACTATTTGCAACAAAATACCATTAAGATAGTTATATATACACATATTCCCCCCGTTCCCCTGCACTGTGCTTTTGGTTACTTTCCGTATCAACTACTGGAGACATGCTCCACCCTCCCAGTAGATTGTAATCGATCAAACCTGGAAGGTGTAGTACCTTTTTAAAAAGGTACAGTTTCCCCCTCGTGGATGAATCCCATAATGCAACTTAGAATAAAAAGTGCTCAAGTAAGTGAGACTGCCTAAATGTTATGGAATACTATACAGAGACCAATTCCAAGATGACATTTAGGAATCTGAAGTTAGAGCAAATATATAGGAAGTTATAGTCATTCCTTAACTATTTACCTATTGCAGCATTCATGAAAGTTCTCTCCTATGATTTTCAAAGCTTTAGTTTATTGGGTGATGAGACAGGAGACAGCAAAGCTCTGAGCTTCTTCTTTATAGTTTCTCCCCAATACATCACTGTTTCATACCTCAGCTCTTTGTTAAAATCATGCTAAGACAACAAAATGTCACTCTCTACTATCTAAAACGGACAAATGACCTGTATTAATGTTCACTGTACTCTCTGGCACACCTGACTAATCAAAGCTGCAAATCTACTACACAAATGGAATTGTTAAACAGACTTGAACGAAGCAATATAGATTCAAATAAGTTTGTCTGGGCTAATTTACTGCTCCATATAAAAACATATGGAAATCCCTAAGCTGCAGTAAGTGCTCATGAGTAAGGTTTAAAGTACTTATTCCAACATAGTTATGTTCGAGGCATTAGAAATAAGGGGGCTGTCCACTGACAGTGATTCATGCAAAATAAACCTAAACTTTATTAAACAAAAAAAAAAAAGGGAAGTACAAAATATGGAGAGTGCTTACTGTAAAAAAACAAAGTTACTGAAGGCTCTAACCACCAACAGGTTATGAAGGTACATAAGCCTCCCACCAGGGCAGAGTACTGGAATGGCAGCATTAAATCAGCACTGATGCTACCCTGAAGTAGCTGTTGAATCTGAATAGGAGCAGAACACCCCAAAACAAAGCGTTAACTAGATACACAACGTAAAAAATTTACTTCTGAATGGAAATTAACCTACAGGAACAATACAGCCTGATATACCTCTGTGTAAACGCTTAAAAGGGAACAACATTTTATAACCATTTACTGAATAATTTATTGCAGGCAGAATGTATCCAAAAAAAGAAAATTGCATCTTTCTGGAATCGTAAGTCAAGCAGGTTTAAGAAAAACCTTGATTTTATGTGCAATATTCAAATTTAAAAGTTTAAAATCTCCCCTGTAACAATTTTGGTATACAAATGGGTTCTAAGGCTAGCCCTTTATCCCTACAGCATTTGCTTTGAGGTACTTTTTAAAAATTGAAGTTGCAAGAAAGAATATCAGAAGTGACTCATTGCAATGAAATGCTGCTCTGCAGTCAGTCTTATGTGCTTCCAAGTGCAATTTAGGAAGTAAAAAAAGAAAATACTAAGAAAACACATCAAAATGCTGTAACCAACAAATGGCTCCTACTTCAATTACAAATATTTTCAGAGAAAAAAAAAAAGAGAACAGCTATTCGAAACCTTTATATTCTGGCAGCCCTACTACAGCATATCCATAGTCCATACTGCGAGTAGCTAATAAGGAAATTGTGTTAAAATGATTTGTTCCCCTTTAACATACTCATCAGGCACATAAGCTTTCCTCAGAATAACATGCAGCTGAACTCCTCCTGTTTGTTGTAGAAAGCCCTAGCGTTTCTTAAGTTTCAGGAAAGCAAGCTGGATCAACTGCACATACGTTTTCAACTGACTATAACATTCTTTAGGAAAAACAGCATGGATTTCCTGAACTGAGAACTAAAAGAAAGTGTTTTTCTATCAGTCTGTGTGGCAGTCTCACTTTGACACATCTTGCATCATACGAAAGATAGTACTGGATATACATCTCCCCAGGACATGCAATTCATTATGCAGGTGATGTCACCTCCTACTATTCCTAACAGCCAGTTACGCCTCAAGGAAGTTTGCTTTATTTACTGGCACACACAGCATTACCTTTGTCATTTCATTCTGATCCTTAAGAACATCTGTATAACACTGAATCCATATAATGAAAATGAAAAGGTATGAAGTAAACTAATTGTGTGTGGGATTTCTACAGCTTGTCTGACTCATTTTCCAGTCACTCCAATTTAGTAGTTGAATTTGAAAAGAATACATCACTTAAATAAAAATATGCCCCTTTTAAACTGGCAACTCCATCAACCTGAAAAAGGCTGAAGCACTTATCTAATGTATATTATGGTATTCTATAAAGAAACTCACTTTCATGATTCTACCTTTTAAGACCCTGCATACATTACAACAGTGCATTAGTGATACAAGTTGTAAAATACTTTTCGGTTCCTTTGGATTTGCATATGATGGTTTTTGCATCAGTCACTGCAGGTAGATTGAGCAAGCTTTGTTTTTGTGTTTTAACATGCATTCAACTAGATATGGATCAGAATAAATTTATACTCCCTTTTTGTCATTATAATTAGCTAAAAAATTGCAAGACAGTCCACAAAACAGGATTTGCTTTAAGACTAACTGCTGGAGTTCCAAGATGTAAGATATGCAGCACTGGAAAATCTTCAGTGATCAGGAATTAGTAGTGTTTAGCCAAGTGTTGAAAGCATTCAGAAGAAAAGTCCTGGTTGGAGGCATGAGGGCTTCAGCACCAACTTTTAAACCTCAATTTCTTGATTGCATATCTCCCATNAGGAAATATTCTTCATTATGTGAAATACTATTTGAGTGTGGCAGAACATTCTAACACTGCATGCAGCACGTTGATATGCACACACAACGATGTTCAGTATTGTATAACACTACCCTTGCGCCTATCCAGTCAACTGAAATCTATAGGCCTCTTGGTTAAGAATTCACTACATTGATTTTCTCCTGTCATGTCCATTCCAGCTTTCTGTCATCGCTAGTAGTTTTGTTTTAAGTAGAAGGTGCAATATTAAGAAGGTACTTTATGCTAAATATAATTATCAGCAGTCATGAGTTTAGTCACAGCAAAACTCTCACTTTTTACACTCATGTAATATGACATATATGTAGCATCCCAGCAAAATAAGAAATGGCTGTTGCATTACTAACTCAAAGGGAATACAGTCACCTGTAATCACATAACTCTGGACTCCTAACTGCTGAAAGAGGAATCCAAAGAAAGTTAAAATAAAGTTAACTTTGTCATAAACTAAGTGGACTAAAAGTGAGAATTTCTAGTTCAGTTGGTCTGACAGAAGTCTTACTTCAAATGAAGCTGTGCTCAATTTATGCAGAAGTGAAGATCCCCAAAACATTAGGCTTTTGTCAGTTTGACACACATTATGCCCCCAAAAATCCATCCCACCTTATAGCAGATTTCAAAATTAAACTCCTTTTCTTGAAAGCCATGATCTAAATTTTGGTCCACACTAGAAACAGTCTTTCCATGCTGACTGCAAGAAATACAAACTGAGACCTGAAACAGACTGAATATATGAAATTAACTCAAGGTCGTGTATTTATTTCAGCAGCTTGTGAGAAAGATTCACCCTCAGAGCAAGGCAAAGCCCTTACCTTGCCTACATATTTAGCCAATCAAAAATAAAACTACACACATCACTTCATTTACAAATCACAGTACTGTTGAATTCAACAATTACCAATGAATCCAAAATACTGAATACATTTAGTCCTCCATGTATTTTAATAAGGCTCATTCTTTCACATTAAACCATCATGAACCATGAAAATGTTTCACGGTTTCTGAAGATACAGACCACTGAAGAAGTCCCACTAGGCTTCTCTCCTTGCAGGGAACAGCTACTACACAAGCAATAATTTTTGTGTATTCTCACTCGATTAGAATACTGTAGAAGTACCCCAGACTGCTTACCTTCTGAAAAGTCTCCCCAAAACAACCTGCAATGCTGTCGTTGATAAGAAAGATTAACTGCTTTCAATCTAAATCAGTAACTTACACTGACTGCCAGGATGATCACCACTGTGGGGGCACATAACTATAGGTTGGTGTTCCTGGAGCCCGATATGTGGGCATAGTAACTGGATGAGGGGCTACTGGAGTTGGGGAATGAGTTGTCAACAAAGTACCTAGGATGAAGAGAACATTTTTTTCAGTAAGTACAAGTTCTAGTATAAAAAAAAAAGGGGAGGAAAAGAGTTAATTTTTAAAACAATTACAGCTTGCTCATCTTCCAATTTAAAATTACCAGTATCATTTTGCACTCCAGCCCCAATCCTCCTTCAAACATTTATGCAAGAGGATCATTTTGACGTTTAGTCCAATGCACACAAAGATACTCATTACTAAAAAATAGCTCTAGCAGAAACCCTGCAACTTAAGCATTATTCACAGCAAAACTTTTTCACACAGCAGGCTTTACATGCCATAAGAATATCTGATGTTAGAGATAACTTGTCTGATAAATCAGAATAAATTAGTTCTCATTTGCATTATTCTGGATCGATTTTTACAGACTAAGAGGCTTCAGAAACAAACAGGCTGAGATAGCAGGATCTTAACAGCGTTGGTCTACTTGCTTTGTAGAAACAGTAACAAACACCTGGAATAAGCTTGGCCACCTCCAATGTTAGCTCAGTTTGTGACACCAAGTTCTGTAGTTTTGAAATTACTCAAATTAAATGCTAAATCTGACAAGATAAAAACAAGAATCTGAAAACAAGTTAATGGCTCTCGTTTTTTAGATTACTGAACTGAGCATCCTTTGAGTAAATATGGACATTTCTTCTACACCCACTGGGTAACAAAGCATGACAGCCCCTCAGTAAACACTCACAGATGAGTCTAGGTATTTTACAATGTTTTCTCCAAAACACTACCACTAAGAAAGCACTGCGTTAGGAAGCAGACATCCCTAACCATTGCCTAATGCACAGAAGACCTGCAGGCAGTGCAAACATAAAATGTTTTATCTCAACAAAGGTGGTCAGCGATATGAGGGGTGGGTTGAGAACACTGCATTTTCCTCAGCCTGAAGAGGTTGCTGTTTTCAACTGGGCACAGAGAAACGTATTGAGAAGTCAGACTCTTGACACTGGTAATACGAGAAGCAAAGGATGCAAGAGTAAGTGAAATTCAATACAGATACAACGAACTATTCTACCCGAATACTAATATCTGAAAAGAGGATGTGATATCTCCATCCTTAGAGATGGTCAAAATATCACTGAATGAGTACGCAACCTCATCTAGCTGCACCCAAGTACACCTCTGGCATCACATTTTTTTAATGCAGCTGTGTTCTGTCTTGACCTGAAAGGAGAGCTTCATCAAGAAAACAAAAGGGTTGTAAGTTCACGTACCTGCTGACATTGCCATAGTAGTCCCAGCCACCATCCCCATGGTCACACCATTCCCTCTCGGTGGCGGAATCGGAGCAGGATACATAGTTGCTGGCATGCCGTTAGGCTGCACAACTGTGGTGTGGTGAATTACGTGGGGTGGTGCTGCATATAAAGGCTGTGTGTAATAAGTGCCTTGCTGTTAAGAGAATAAAAGTAAGTGAAGTAATTACAGTGTATCTGGTGGGGAAGATAAATGATGGCTTCTTTCATGAATGTATCATAAAATGAAAGCATTATTCTAAAGATGCAATGTATCTACAGAGAAGCCAAAACACTCATTTCAATTATTCCAATTGCATTTCATTGGCAAACTTTTTAATATTTAGCCCCCTTTTAAGGCATTTAAGATAACATTCAAAAGCAGTGACCTCTGTAGAACTCCAATGGTGACTGCACCTTCAACAACAAGGGCTCTGTTGTCATTCATTCCCTTTGTTTTGTATCTTTTCATATAGTAATCCACGACACAACTTCTTTCTTTCGCAATTTTTTATTCAGCTGCTTTTAGTTAAAGAACCAAAGGTTTTTGAGAAATCTAAATACACTAAGCAGATTAGATAAACCTTGTTACATACTTACTAAATTTTTTTCAACTACTGTGTACATGCCAGGCAAGTTTCCTCTAGCAAAAAGAGGGTCAACTTTCCCCCAAAATATCATGTTTACTGAAGTGGCTTAATTCTATGCTTTCTATTAGTTTTCAACAATTTGCCTAGTATGAGACTTGGTAACTCAGTGAATCACAACAGAGGCTTCAAAAAAATAAATTAATGCAAGTTTATGACAATTTGTGACAAAATGAAATCAGGACGCAGTAGTTATAGCATCCAGCATGCATTTTTAAAATTACTGAATCTAGCGTCTCTTCAAAGAGTGAACATGTTATCAGTATGTGCAGAGTAACTGTCATGCGAGAAAGAATGTAAAAGTGCACTCTGAAAATCACTGTATTAAGAATTCTTACTGGAGGCAGCTAGAAATTCTCTCCATCCATGAAGAAATAAATATGATATAAGTTAAGAGTTAAAGCAGATAGTACAAGATACAGAAACACAGTTTTCTGGTTTTATTCATTTACCTGTGCATATGGATTCTGCTGTGGATAGGCACTTCGAACTGGGTACACAGCAGTCTGATAGGGATTCGGTGATGAAGAATATGGTGGCACTGCACCACTAGTGGGTGAACAAGATACTTTATAAGGGGTGCCTGGTGTATAACCTGAAACAAAGGTAAATCTGCATTAAAAACATGAAACAAGCGTCAGAGGTAACAATTTTCTTAATTTCCAAATTCCTTTATCTTCATGTGAGCACCTAGGTAGGCCAGTCGCAATATCCAAACACAAGTTCTATCATTTACATAATACTGATAACAGTCTGAAAAGAATACTTGACTGTGTCAACGAAGCATGAAAAACTTACTGTTTTTGCACAATTTGCTTTTCAAATATATGGACATGGGATAAAAAAAGATTTTGATTTTTGTAGTAATATCATTAAATATTTGGATTCGGCATATTAGGCTGCATTCCTACATAAGAGGATGTGGCACATGTTAATATCAGCCCAGTTCTCAACACACCCCAAATTGTATTGGCAAAACACAGTAACTGTTAACTAACTGGCCGTTACCTTCTGTAGAAGATGATACAACACAAGAACAACAAATTCAAAAGTCAGAATCATGTAAAAAGCTCAAGATAGCTCTTCAGAGAACAGAGACACAATCTGCAACCTGTACTGCAACCTATGTTTATTCATATTTGTTTTCTGGCATTTTCTGAAGTGGCTAAAATAAATATGAAAGGCCATACCTTTAAAACACAAGCACTGCAGAGTTCATTGCAATTGCAAGTTAGACTTCGAAGGCACTTTAGTATCTTTAAATCTCCTTTTTGGGTATTACATACATAGACATACCCTTAATCATCACTTAAGAATTATTTTTATACATTACAATAAGACTTCAGATGCCATCAGAAAGAAATTTTGCATTCCTATTAGAAGACCCCCCCCAAATCAGTCTTCCTTGTAAATGGTGAAAACGGCTCAATTTTTACAAGGGTAAGTAGCTGCTGGCTCAGACCCTGCATAAAGACAGTTCTTCAGTAATTTCTCCAACCCTCATCAGACAAGGTCTCAGAATAACAGAACAAGGGCTTGATGAAGCATGGAGGAGATCTATGAAAAGTACCATTGCTGCTGCATGCTACACTCCCACAATTAGGCTACGGCTTAATGGTCGAAGTGGGAATACAAATACCTTAGCAGCAGCATCCATCAGTATTGACATTCAGGGTAGTAAACAAGGCATGACCTACTCTGGTCAAGTCAAGCATCAAGGCCCTAGCCTGTGCTATGCTGAAAAGATGTTGGGTCTTACGCAGGTCCACCACAGTGGGAGGTGCAACATCCACGGATACAATTTCAGTTTAGTTGGAATTGTACACACTAGTGCTACGGCAACACAAGGAAGGAAAAACACTTGGTAATTATAGAAAAAAAATGAGACTATCAGAATAGAGATTAGGTTGACTTTAAAATCTGTCTAGAATGTGCCGACTTCAATACAGAGAACAGATCTGAAACCATATAGCAGAAAGAACACTGCCATTTTTGTTGTGAAATAAAAAATAAAAAAATCAGCCTGTGCAGACAGCATGATGACAGATAAGTTTCATTCTTTTTGCAGAAGTCTGAGTTTCTTTCCAATTTCATGTAACCCTTCAAACTGAAACTTGTTACGTTAACAGAGAAATAGGTTTGTGGGTTTGGTTTTTTTTAATAGACTATCACCTTTAGAGACACTAAAGAAAGCTAACACAACACTTACTCTGAACTCTTGTTTTTAGAGATCCTAATTATTTGATGAATAGAGCACACTGAGGAAGTAACTTCTATTTCTACTATGTGGAGCTATCTGTGTTGAAAAACTCTGCTACAAAACGCTGAACATGAAGCATCACTACTGGACTACAACTATGTCCTCAGTCAAGCCCACTCTCATTCTAAAATGCCACTGATACAGCTGCACAGGTAATTTAACTTTCATTCTTGCAAAGTGGTACATCTGTACAAAAGGTATTCTGCCTTCCCATTTAATTTTTTTCTCCCTTACAGGGAACAAAGCCCTTAAAAGTAAACCACATGGTTATTCAAAAACACAAAAATTTAAGAAAGATACCTGTAAAAAGGTACTCTTTCTCAACAGTGGTGGCACGGCACATTCAAATACTGCTGTGCGATTAAATTTACAAAAGCTTTCATTCTAAAACCAAGAAGTTATATCAGAAGAGTTAATAAAAAAATAAATACCAGCTGTTAGGACAAAGTACTTCAAGTTGTTACCTGCCCAAATTAGAAGACCTGCACGTTTTGAACTTTAGTTCACACCTTAAAGAGTAGCTAAATGTTAAAGCTATTCTCAGTTCTGAAATAAAAAGTTTATTTTCTATTCAACAGCAATAAAGACTCTAATAGTACCAGATTTAAAAAAAATACGGACATTTGAAGATGGTATACAACTTCCATATGTCTTTATTTCTTTTTCACACAAAAGTAAAAAATTCTTACATCACTCTTGTGATTCGGTAAATTGATTACATGCAGTTTATCTTCATCTTCCTGCCACAGGATCTGCAAACTGCAACCAGTAGTAAGACTGGAACTACGTTTCAGTTATCTGGATCCAAGAATCAAAAACTACAGCTACCTCTCAGCACAGCTGCAGGAATCCTGATATATACAACACAGTACAGAAGGCAGAGACACATCACTAAGGTAATCTCAACTGTGAAACTGAACAGCCTATTAGTAAGTAATACAAGCTGATACTTAAAGTCCACATAGAGTTTTGATTACCATCTTAAGAGTTATACCCCGATGGGAACTGCTCTCCCTTGAACATCACTCTCAAAAATGTTCTCAAGAAATCCAGTGCAAATGCAAGCTGGTAACCCTACACAGGATACCTGCATAGAGGCAACAGCCTATCCAAAGAACAATCTTATTTTTTTTAGTTACCAGAACTTAAAAATCCATTCGTTTCCCTACCTTAAATTCAAGACTGAAGCCAAGCCAAAATCAGTTCTGCACTTGCTATGCCTCTAAGAAGCAAACTGAACAGAGACACAGGTTGTGCCAACTAGAATACTCCACAGTTCCAAGGAGAGCTATACTGCTACACATTTTTAACAGGTTCCGCAGGCAAACATTTTAGATGACTTACTCTCTCCTGCCTCAGTTATTGCTGCCACACCCTTTTAAGAGTCGCCTGGTAGTTAATGAAGTGCCATACGTTACAAACATTGAACTTCAATACTGCTAGCAGGCTGCCGCACTGTAAGCTTCCCATTTTCAAGCAGCACCCTTTCCTATCCCTGTAAGTTACACAAGGGCACTCAGGGACAAATTTGGTTATGTGCCACATGTATCTCTGAAAAACTGGCATAATACATGCAAGTGAAAGAGCTCCTCAAGATGGCCCAGATCTACACAGCAATGTAAGGAATTCCTTAGTATGCAAAATAACCACAGGGAGAATACTGTTTTATCAGATGTATGTTCCTGGTTTAATTGGAAATTAAGTGATACCAGTTTCTGTTCTGTTTCAAGCATTAGCACATCAACACCATCTTCTATTACTGAAAGCAGAACTACATGAAAACAACTTAGGTGAGCGATTTGGTTTCTCTTGAGTCTGTTTTTCCATTTCCCTTTTCCTAGGCTCACCGCATTCCCTTTCTCTTAGATAACAAGCATGCAAGTGCAGTTACCTAAATCCTCCCGCAGTATCCACTATGGACAAAACAGTTTTACCCAGCAATCAGGCTTTCCAGACAATTAGTTCGTGCAAGACAGTTTTAAGGGCAGAAAGAAGGGAGCAAGCTGAACTAAAAAGATATGATTTAAGAAAAGAACGAAAAGAAAGAATTTTGAAGACAACAGAAGAAAAAACAGGAATCTGGCAACAACTCATGGGGTGCAAAGCAAGAAGAATCATGAAGGAAGCAATGAAGGGAAAAGCAATACAATCCTCAAGTATCAGCCGGAAATACAGAAACAACAGCTAAAAAACTCAGCTCTTCCCTTCTCTGAAAGTGAAAGCGCTATGACTTAAGAGAAGATTATACTAATTTTATCAGATGATTCCTTATGAGTCATATTCAAAGTAATGTAAAACTTATCCCACAGTATAAGTGTTATTGTAAGCCCCTTCAGCTTTTCCTCATTCTTGGTTCTATCAATGTTCAAACTTCAGGTTACTGCTTTGATATACCTCTTACGCATACCTGTTTGGAAGGTAGGATTTGCTCCAGGATACATATTAGGGGAATAGGCAGGAGCAGCCGCTGCATAGCCCATTGGGAAGCCAGCTAAAAGAAAGAATACGTCAAAGTTATTTTCTAGACTGACTGCACAGTCTAACCAGACTTTATTCTTGAAGTTTCTTGCTGCGCATCTTTTAACTGAAATAAGCTAAAAGATAGCCTTCAATCACACCTCCTCAACTAAAACACTGGGGTCCTCTTCTCCCAAGCCACCTGAAGCTGAATGCTAGATGAAGGGAACAGCTAAGGAGTCACAAGTGCCATTCTCCCTTACATCTCTGCTTCAGCAAATCTTGAAGTTGGCCAAGGAACTCTTTAGTTAGACAACAAAGTTTTATGCAACTATTCAACCCTCCGCCCCCCCCCCCAAGTTTTAAGACCTGATGTACATAAAATATTTATCTGAAGAATTATTATTTTCACAGAAATAAATCCCAAGAAGTCAGGACTGACTCTGACACTCCAGATCAGAGATATTCCAAGTAGAGAGCACAAAGCAACCTTATGCAGTCCAAAATGCTTGTTGCACTTGACACAGATTTGTTATTACACTCAGGTATCAAACAAGCTCACGAGTTTCAGGCACGTACTATGACAGTTAACAGTAACAAGTGATTCACTGAGGTATCAGCAAAATGATAGGTAAACTCTTCTACACCAGAATACAAGAACCACTATGGCTGAACTAACATCGCAATACAGTAGACTCCAACATAAGGCAAAAAACAGCATTAGCAAAAGCTCCAGTTACTTGAAAGATACGGTTTGTTTAGATTGTAGTAAGTGAAACTTCTTAATTAATCATAGCTTTTAATTTTTCCAGGAACTTATTTACATCATTCCAAACTGTAAAACTGAGTAATGTCTGTATTTACAAAGACAAGAGTTACTACTATATTTTGTTATCAACATATAAAGATTTCAACTTCTTCAGGTAAAAGGGAATTACTATTTGCATATTCACTGTCAGGCTTAAAACTGCTAGTTTTAAACTGCTATTCAAATTTGAAGGGTTTCTATTTCGTTATAAATCCCAGAGTCCTTAGCAATTACTCCTAACAATAAAAACTCCTCGGCTCAGGACTATATCTGTTAACCTTGTTTTGTAAAGCACTCTGTAAATATATCAGGTGACGTACACTTGGCACTACTATTAGGTAGCCAGCATGGATATAGAAAAGCATTAGGCTTAAAAATCAAAGGTAAAAATAACTTATCCAATTTGTAACAACTTTGCAGAGCATAAATAGCTCTTAAGTTTTCAAATTCATGAGCTTCTACTAAAAAGCTTTAGTACAGCTTTACACCTTACTCAAACCAAATACACATCTGCAACATCATTTATGTTGTATATTTTCAGTCCTCCATTCTTTCTTCACAGGTTTAGCTCCACAGTAGAGCACTCTGAGCTGCTCAAGAAACAACTTGTTTATGAAAAATATAACTACAACAAGCAGCAGTTTTAACTTCTACACAGAACTTTCATCCGAGAACATTTAGATATTGATTCCTTACTACTGTAAACCCATCCAAAACCTCAAATAGGTGTAGTATAATATAAACAGCCATTAAATATGCAACAGCTTTAGAAACACAATACCTTTAAATAATGCATTCCACCTAGCGATACATTCCTTACTTTCTGTTACCATGTAACCCATGTAAATTCAATGATTCTGCATGAAGAATCTGTAGCTTTTAAATTAGGAGAGGCAAAGAAGGGAGAGTCATGCAACAGTTTTTTAAAAAATCCTAAAATGCAAGTCTACTTTTCATCTTAGAGAACGTGTTTTGCGTTCCTCCCACAATCTTTAAGCCTGAAACAGGCAGCTCAGCAAACTATCTGTAACAGTGCAACACTGTAGGCCTCATTGACTAAGCTGAACTTACGGGTCACGGTTGCATAAACTGACCCACTGTTGTAAAGAAGAATTGAGTGATCAACTTGTGGCATGGCATCTAAGGCACTTCTATAAAAACTCTGCTTTAATTCCATATATTTTAGTTATGTTAATTTATAACCAAGTGAAGACTGGCAAATATACAGTACTTACATAATTCAATATGTAGTCTAGTATGTATAACACTAGAATAAAAGATTAGAAGTTTTAATGTTGTTTAAACTGCTATTTATGAATCTACAGTACTGTATCTTCCTAAGTAAATTAAGGTACCACTCAGATTAGTATAAACAAGAGCTTCAATGCAATGTGTAAATGGTTATAAGTACAAATGAAACCCTGGTTAATATAAATCTGTGTTTAGAAAATTAATAGAGATAAAAATACAAAGTTGTATTTAATAATTCATAATAACCTTTGTCTAAAGCAAAAGAAAGCCTTGAAAAAGCAATCTATCACAAATAAGAAATAATTGTAACTGATATTACTCAGTAAATGACTGCTGCTTTCCTTATTATAAAATTACTGTACTCCATATAATTAAGACAATCACAGAGAATAAAACCATCCTGCGGGACTTATGGTTACACAGCATCAGATTTACAATTTATTACTGCACCATTTCAGTCACTCAACAGACTTGAAAACATTGTAACACAGTTTGTGTTTTCCCCCTATAAATACTGTGGAAATCAAGAAAGGTACACTAGTTTGAGGAAATAATTAAAAGTAGCTGAAAAGCAAAAACAAAAATTGAAAGGTTTCTGAGACGATCCAGTCAACAGTAAAGAAAGTTCATTTATGCACCAGTATTTAGAAGAAGGAACAGAGAAGAGTTAAACAGGAAAACAGGAACTCCAGTACACTACGTAAGCTGAAAAACACATTTAAAAACTGTAAATACCAGCAGGAAAATATAGTACAGCTACAAAGAATATAAAGAGTAACAGCACAGAATGATTTCTCGTTCCCAACACAGACACCAACTAAATCACAAAATAGCCTCCCTGTAAAAGCTACAAAAGTTTAATTGGTTACGACATAAGATCTGAGCTGAAAGACCCTCCAGCCTCTCACAGGACAGAATAATTCCCTTACNAAAAAAAAAAAAAAAAAAAAAAGACTGAACAAAGACATATTGCTTGAAATGGCTCACAGAGGCGCACAGCCCTTCTCTTTGGCTTTCCTGGAAAGTTATGTCCAAATCTAATCATTGCCTTATCCAACTCCTGAACTATTGGGACATCAGAAATGAAGGCTGCTCACACACACATTAGGAGATGGGGGCGGGGGAAACCTGGTGGGAAATTCAAAGCCAAATGAGAAGCAGAAAAAGCAAGAGATACATTTAATTTCTGTTTTAAAAACATTTTTGGCCATGTTCTTGGTCTCATGTTTGATGCTACGCTTCAGGCAGTCATAAAAAAAGATAGCATGAACAAGAATTAGAGGATAGAAAGGTTAACAGCACCAGCAGAAATAGACTGACTCCTCTTCTTCCAGCGTGTAATTATTAGAGCTCCTAAAATAAGCTGCTTTGGAAGAGATACTGAAGTTAGAAATATAACAGAACAGCTAACATGACACTTGAAATGTCACTTTTTAAATTTAAAAACCCCCACCCAAATCCCAAAACAGATTACCATACATGAAGCCATTCATAAGTGACTATTCCTTCTTGATTACAAAGACCAGTGTAACTGAAACTCATTAAAAAAAAAAAGGCTTACTTACCTGGATAACCAATTCCTTTGGCATTTGCATAGGGAACCCCAGAAGATCCAGGGCTATACACAGGATTCATGGTTTCAGAAACTGAATCAGGAGACAAAAAAAAAAAAAGAAAAATTATTTACTCAAGTATAGGGAAAGCTTTAGGGAAACTAAAATGGAACCGGAAATAGGGGAACGCCTATCAGAAGAAAAAGTGACAGAGGAAAAAGCAGCAATTCCACTACTCATCAACATTAAAACTGTAGCTACAAGCAAGAGAGTCACTGCAGAAGTAAGTTTCAAAGCATCACAACAGTCAATCGGCTACAGAATGTCTCAGGACTGAAACATTTCCTGTTGTAGAGCATACCTTCAAAATAGTTCCATCCCTAAGAGCTCCCCCATGGCAAGTAAATCCATAACCCACTGCAGGAGTTCACATGTGTTGGACTTCTCCCCCCATGTCATCTATCAATCACTTCTCTACCATCTATCAATCTTGGTTTCTTCCCACTTCTTTTTTAAAGCATCTAGCCAAGGGATGCAAATACTTACTTACAGTCTATTACTACTGGCATTTCAAACCTGGGATTCCAGTCCTTGACCAGCACGAACTTCATCCACCATCAACAGCCCAAGTATTCCATAAGTAAGTGGCAAAAACCCTTCTGTATTAGACAGCTTGCTCACATTTATTTATTTGTTTACTTGCTGCTAAGTTCTTCAGAGCCTATGACAACCCGACAGTTGGGTCCAGTCATTTCTGAACTATGTACTCACACACTAAAAAGTCACCTGTAGTTAGCATCACTGGTGGGAATAAAACCGAATCCCCCGTTTTAGAAAGGATCTTGTACGTAAACACCAAGGAAAATAAAATGACATTGAAGATGCTTCTCAAATTTTTCTAGTACGCCTATGTGCTAGGAATATGTCACTGCAGCAAAACTCACAAGCAAGCCCACCACGTGCCTTACAAGAGTACTGTTTGCAACTTTTCTAATATTTCAGAAAAAAAAAATCCTGTATTTTAACCCCAATACCTTCAATCATCTGATTTTCTGCATATTTACAGATTTACCACTTCTCTTCCTGCAAGTGCCCATTTATTCACTACGAATAGCCTCCGACAGCAAGACAGGAGGGTGCACTATGAAACCAGACTTTCTTATTAACTCATAATATCTGATACTGGACTCACTTCCTCTTCTACATCTTGAGATGCTGCTTTACTTACATGAACAGTGTGTTAAGCAGTTTAACACAGTTTAACAGAATTTTGTAAAGGAAGTTTACGAAGCAAGAAAGAGTGATAAAGATGCATGCACTACTTTAGTTACAGAATACATTATGGCAGGAATCTGAGCTAAGTTTATCAGTATAGCTGCACTGATAAACCTATGTTAAGTGATTGTATAAAGTGTAAGTAGTTTGCTTTTTAAAGCAACACTAAAACCAGGTCTGTGCCAAGAGTTTTAGCAGCACCTAGTACACAATAGAAGTAAAAGAAACATTTGGGCAAAATTAGGAAACCAGAAAATAAATGCTGTCAGAAAGTCTACCATCAGGTTCACAAAACACTCAAACTCAATGTAAGAGTTACAAGATTCACCAGTTTCTTGCACTTTCCCGCCTACACACACTTAGCAATAATACTAACTTAAACAGAATTGCTTTTATTTTTTCCAGCTTCATACTTGATTACACATCAAGACAACGGAATCCACTAAGAGTTCATTAAAAAAAAAAAAAAAAAAAACACAACCTGCCATTTATATTGCTTAGTGTGAAGAAAGTTCCCCAGAGCAGCATGTTTTAATCATCTGACCAACATCAAAAAAGCAGTTTGACACAAATCTCTTTGGAAATGTTCTGCAACAAACTAGTTGTCTTCAAGTATAAAGCATTATTTTCCACTGAAGCCCTGCGGAGTTTTAATAGCATTAACTCTCCTGTGCCAGAACCAACAGGCATATTTTACTGGACTGATATTTTACTGTTCTTTTCTCCCCATACTTTCTTCTGTGCATCCTCCTTTTTAAATAAGGACTCTCATTTACTCGAACACTTTCAGTCTGTTCACACAGTATCTCCCTGCATTTCCTCTCCACTCCTCCTTCAATGTTGATTTTGTCACATTTTGTCTCTAAACTGACAAAACTCCTAAGAGGTTCAAGCTTCGCTTCAGTATCAGCACTTCCGAGTCGCGGGGTAAAAGTCTTTATATATAAAAGGATATACCCTTCCACTCAAATATGAACAGCACTCTCCCACACCCCCATATCCCTACAAATACACTGCTCCTCCTTGTAGTCTCTACAGCAATTAGGAGGCAAGAAGACCCTGTAACCCTCTCACCATTCTGAATGGCAACGAGAAGACAGACAGACTAGAAAACCAGCAAGAGCATTCTGTGAATATCTGGGTAAAATACATTAAAAACCCGCACCAATTATTGGAAATATTAGTAGTCAGTGACTGCAGAAGAACACAGGGACATACACGAATTAAACAGAAGCCATACAAAGCTGAAAAGGTACAGAAAATGAATAGAAAAGGTCAGACAACCCATCAGACCTGATCTCAAAGGAAGTGCAAAGGAATTCCACTTAAGTAAGGGGAAAAAAGCCTATGGCACTGGGAGGCTGCAAGCTGCCTCTTACTGGAAACAATGTCAACTTCCACTTCAAATGCATCCATACTTCAAAATTCACGTGTGTATACACACACACGTTAATTCAACTTTGGTTGAACAGGTATGTACTTTCGCCACTTCTGCTTTCACACTCCAGCTTTCACCACTGAAATGAAAGTACAGATCCACCAACCTGCAGAAAGTGCTTACAGTTTTGTCTGCATTACAAAAACTTCAGATCACTTCTAATTAAAAATAATTATTTTCAGGCCTTCTCTGAAGGACCCAACATGTGTAAGTATAATTATACAGTATTACCCAGTGGTTGCAATCATCCCACACTTACCATAATTTTACTTGGAAGGGAATCTGTTATATTGAAATATGGAACCTTGCAGTCCGCTTCCCTGTAACGCTCGAAGTCCACATCAAACGCTTAGGGAAGCTAGTATAAAGTGAACCCAAAGAATCATGGCTTTCAACCTTTTTGTTGGCATCCCCTCCAAAGCATTCTCATGTTAATGTATATGTAAATAAGTGTCTACTGAGCATCATCTGTATATAAATTTCACAGAGTCAACTGTATATAAATTATAGCTAACTAATTCTTTCAGCTGAAATGAAGGTAATCAGCCTTATTAAAGATGCTCCGATCAAAGACTATGCAAGCATGCTTGGGAAGCGCAAATGCTTCACCTTCCATTCTCGCCAAAGCCAAACAATTAAGTCTCATCCTGGGACAGATACTATCCTCCTCCCAAATCCATGTTTCAGGAAGTTGAGTACAAAGGCCAACCGCTGCTAATGCTGAAGCTCTAGCACTCCAAATTAGATATGCTTTTGCACATAGCCTTTCCTGCTACACTCAGAACGAGCACGTTTCTAGGAAATTCTGCTTTTAAAAATCAGTTTACAGAGACGCATGCAAAAATCCACAATCAATGCAAATACTGTAAACAAACTGCACATTCTTTTGTAACATATTTTCTTGCTATTTCTTTTCAGAGTTGTGCAGAAACACTATCAGAACAAGATCTACTGAATGGCACTTTGTGCTCATTTTATGACACTTCTACCACAAGAGTTGGGGAAGAATCTCTCTTAAACACATACCTTGCCTAAAGCACACTATTGTGGTCCACTAATGTTTTTGTACTTGGAACTTAAGCAGACTCACATTAAGTCATTACAGTATTTAACATCTATCCATCCTGGAACACTTTCAGAATGCTGTTTGCTATGAAACTGTACAAATGACCCAGTTTCCACTTATATACAATACCATAGCAATGTTAATTACCATCTCAGTAATGTTCTACATTTTACCCATTGGATTTCCAGTCAAAGCTTAACAGAAGTAAAACGCAATCCCTAACAGTCTGGTAGTTTGTAATGTAAAAATAGTCACATCCACAGCTAAGTAACAAAGAAAATAGTTCAGGACACTTTTGCTCTTGAAATAATCGACAATGATTAAAGTCTCAGTTGCATTATGTTCTGTTAAAACTTCAGCCACCAAAATAAGCCCATTGGTGAACACCCTAGGCCAAGTAAAAGGCACTTTGGTCACTATTAGTTTAAAAAAAAGGAGGCTCACATCAGCAGGCATTCAAGACTTCAATAAAGTCTAAAACAACACTTCCCACACTGCATTAGTATTTGCAGGTAGCATGTGCTTCATTTCTTCCATTCACCCAAGACCTAAAAAAGGTCACTGACTTTTACCAGGAAGCAAGCATTACCCCTGTTCAAAACAGGGCATGGGTTTATGGTAGTCCATGACTGAAGCCAGCTGAAGTCAGTGCTTACACAGAAGCGCCACACTTCTGGCAAGCGACCCCGCTGCCTGCACTGGGACAGCACTGGCACTCTAACCCCTCAGGAAGTTACCTCAGCTATGTCGGTTAGCAGAATTCTGGGTTTTGCTGGAGTTTCTTGGGCAGAAGGTTCCTATATTTTCTTCCTACCAGCTTGAGAGAGCTGAGACACATCACCAAATGGCTAAGACAGCACCAGTTCCAATGCAATGAAGGGAGCGGGACTGGATGGTGGCAGTACAGATTGAGGTTGTACAACCACAGCCTGGAAAAGGACAATTAACTTTGCCCAAAGTTCACACATAAAGCAAAATACAAAGCTGGAAACATCATTCACATGCAAGTCTTCCTCCCCTGCTCGAGTTACAAGATGTTCTTGTCATAAAGAAAGAATGAGACACCTGCAATCACCCTTTTGTGTGCATGCAATTATTTTTTTTTTTAAGACTACAAAGGAATAGAGCAGTTTTGACTGTTTAATCCTTTCCAATGAATACAGTTCTCATCTGTAAGCCTATTCTACTAGTGGTTTGTTGTTACAGGGTTTTTTGTTGAATAACATTTGAAATACACATACGTTAACACCAATACTACTTATACCCAGTATAAGTAAGGACAGAGACAATATGGCTATGCATTCAAGACTCAGAATTAGTTCTATGTGTCATTCACAAAAAGAAAACTTATACCAAAAGTTTCATACTAAGATCCTGCTCATGAACCAACTTCATCTGTACATTAGTGGCATTATTCTATTCTTCAAAAAACCTAGAACATTACCACGACCTTTTTTCCCAAAAAAATCCCACTACACATGGCTAGATTAAACAAATGGCCCAGAATTTCTTGAAGCCTACAGTTTCTGCTGTTGCTACTGTACAAGAGGATAAAAATCATCAGCTCAAATCCTTGCATCTTCCGCATAACTCTGCGATCACGTATATTCTTATTTCAAAGAACTAGAGTAATGCAGCAAAATCATGCATTCCTCATGGTAAGAGTCTTAGAAGCTTGTCTATTGCCAAATTTGGAGGAAGTTAATCAACTATGAGAAACAGAAAAAAAAAAATACCAAACTGGAAGAATAACACTTCACTACATGAAGGAATCATATTTACAGCTTTTTGGTTAAACTCCAAAGCTCTGCTTCTTGGTAAACTTTTATCTTATAAAGCATTTTTTCCACAAAGTTCACTTTGAGTTTACTGTCCACATTTCCTTTTGAAATAAGATAAAACTGTCACAAGTTCCAAATTGAGACAGAATCTCCAAAAGCCTCTTAATTCCTCCTACTTTTTAGCCTGAAAGTTAAAATGAGTAATTATTACCACAAAAAGTACAGGTTGGGAAGTGTGCATTATACAAGCATGGAAGTTTTATGACACTAACAATTATACATCTTACAGTAAAATCACATGAGAGCAGACAGAAAGTCTAGTCAAATTAGGTAACAGGTATGCTACTACAGGACATTTGAGAACAAATTAAATCCAGCTCTTCTCATGCTAAGAGCTGTATACCACCCCTCACTTAAAAGCTTTTTACGTTTCTCAGAGCAAAGATTTCATCATTTGGCCAGTATTTATGGTTTGGTTCCAAAAGTTCTAGAAAATCCCCGAAAGCACAGTTTGCATCAGGCCTTTTTTTGGTTTTGCCTCACAACTCTCCTAGAAGTTACAGACAACTAAAGTTTTACTCCTTCCTGCAGCTCACAGATATAAAGCTAGCAGGGCAAATACAACGTGTATGCCACACATAGCCTTTCACACGCAGCTGAAGCTTACTAATACTGTTTATTTGAAAATCCAACCAACTGACCCCCTCGTGACACAACACTGAATTTTTGTTATCAACTGCACAGTCCTCGGCAATAAAACAGTATTTAAGACGCCCCACGCCTTCAGAAACAACCTACTCCACAGAGGTAACTTGAGCTCCCAGCACCGTCAGAAAGCAGAAGGGGCCGAGTTCCAGGGGCGGCCGCGGGTCCTGCCTACCCCGGTGCCGCGGGGCGGTCGGTGACCGGCTCCCTCCTCCATGAGCCCATCACCTGCCGCCGTGCAAAGGCCACTGCAGGCACCTGTCACCGAGAGCCCGCCAGGCCCCCGAGCGCCGCTGAAGGTTACTCGCGGACCCGCCTGGCGGAGAGCGGCGCGCAACTGCCCGCCGGCCCGCGGCGCTCTCCCCGGCATCAC
>VZSZ01002951.1:305687-327339 GCA_013398815.1 Ibidorhyncha struthersii | reverse complement strand
GGAGAAGCTGGAGATCTGTCGAAGCTGAAACTTGGGAGGAAAAAGATCGAAGGGTTAAAGAGTGCCTCCGGAGTGCCGGCAGCTACGTATGGCACCCGGGCGGTTGTTCTGCGAATGCAGTAACTCCTCGTGAAAATTTTGACTTTTTCAATAGTTTTTGCGTGCTCAGAACAGGCAAACCCATGAAGCTGACACAGAAATGTGAAATGTACTGAACTCGGTACACGGCTGAAACAGATGAGCGAGGCAGGCTTGAACAGATCTTACGACTTTAGGTCCGGCAGCTTTCTAACTGGCGCTGACGGGTGGAAGCCAACCTTGCAGCGCCTGGACCTAACCAGACCTGTCGAGGTCACGATTTGGTCCTCAGACAAAACACTCTGACTTCTCATCTAGAATGAACCTTTTGATAAAGTATTTGCCGAGGATGGGGCAAGACAGCACTGCCTGGTAGGTGGAATCTTGCCCAGAGACTGTGGACATTGCTGAACACGCAGCAAGAGACCGAAGTGACAGCCGTGCAGGATGCACATTGCTGGCACTTCCAAATATGACACATGAACCTGCATGCACTTGGCCTGAGCCAAGACAATGCTCCGCACTGTTCAACAACTGTTCAGGAAACAACTTTGCGAGCATCTGTAGGCAGCCTGCAGAGAGAGGGTTTGTCGGGAAGGGTCTGTACAGACGGTGCCATTAGGTCAGAGGTGTTCTTGCCAGGCACTGCAACTAACACTACCAAAGAGTGGACAGCAGCGTGACAGCAATTACATTGTTAATTGATCCCAGGTTGCACGTGAATACGTAGGCCAGCGTGCTGCTGGAGAGAGCGATACTGGCACCAAAACCAAACAAACAACGACAGGAGCCAAATGGCCGAGCGTTGTCGGAGCTCTGGTGAGAGTTGGTGATGGCGCACTGCAGGGGTATTCTGAGCAGCAGCCCTGCTGCTGTAACAAACTGCCAGGCTGGATAGACAAATGTTACACATAAACCAACAACTCCTTAAATCCCAAAGGGGTGACAATAAAAGATAACAGATCAGCTTTTTGTTAAAGAAGGTCTCCATCACAACAGGTTGAGCCCTGGCCAATACGCAGCCCGCCCACACACGCCTGGCATCCATAGGCTTGCCTGATGTTACTGGGTGCCTCAGAAACCTGCTGAACTCAGGTGGCCAGTTTCACTAAACTTTCCCTTGCTTAGGGATACGCAACACAATTAACACCCTTTTCTGTTATCCGACCATGCATTATTATTAAAAACCATAGGGGTATTACTATTTATGTTAGATAGCATTCTGCAAACTATGCCTAAGTTGTAAGTTTAAACCCTCTCATGGTGTTACACCATACACCATGGTGGAAAACGTTCCAGCCAAACCAAAAATCTGATACCAGATACCAAAGAGACAACAAAGCAATAATCTGAACTCTACATACTGGCAGCGCATGTATAAGCCTGTCTGGTTTGTGCAATTATTAGTCTCATACGTTAACTATATATTGGTTGTATGGTGCACAACCGTTGTCAACTAGTAGAATACAAACTTATAAATGTGGTTGGAAAAAATTACAAAAAGATGGAAATTATTTTTAAAATCTAATAAAACTGGAGACCTTCTGATATTTGTCTTGTACAATGTCATATTTCAGTAGTAAAATGTAGAATTGATAATGTTGTCTGCAGCAGAACTGCAAATTGAGTCACAGCTTGCTGACATTTATGACAGGTAGGACAGCTTGCTCTTTTCTAATTATCCTCAGATGTCTCCTCTTACTGCAATCCGCTTTCCAGAAACGTGAACTGACATTCATCAATCATGCTGGTCAGTCGCAGAGGAATACTATAATAAACGGAGACTTGGTGCATTGACTCCAGCCACATTACAAAATGAATGCTACCATTAATATCTAGAGAGGAAGGAGTGTAATGGTGGCTCAGAAATACTGTCTCTAGCACTACAATGCAATACTTTTCCTCTGAGTGTGGTTTGTTTGGGTAAGAGGACAGAGACCTGTCTGGGGGATGAGAGCAGGGAGAGCTGTAACCCCACTAATGATACAAAAAAAATTGCTTGAGAAGATGTAGTCTTAGACACTGCAATATACCTTTGGGGGAGACTCAATTTTTAGTAAAGGGAAAGATACCATCTACAGTGAGATATTTGCTCCAAAATAAGCAAATATATTTTATGGAATATTCCAGAATATTTGAAACACCCAACACCCCACCACCCGTTATTCTGCACTGCTGAGAATCTCCTCTGCTATCACCTGTCTCGTGGAATTGCTTGAATTGTTCTGGAAATCTGTGCATCCACGATACCCACGGGCTCGGCCCTGAAGAGGCAGATAACTGACTTGGATAGGCACCACCCAGTGGCGATTAGAAGCTATTGCAATAGCGTGACATTTTTATCTGGGTAACTTTTCCAGTTTTGTATATAAACCGTCATTTCCTCCTTTCCTAACACTTTGTTTGGTGGTTTTTGGTGGTTTTGAATTGTGTTGTCTGTGTATTTTAAACCCATAATACACATTCTAAAGGAAGCAAACCTAACTGGCATGCAAGTAAGAGCATGCAATGGAGATGTGTGGCAGGTCATGTTAATTCAGGATACATTTTAATAGCTTGTCTATATTGTTCATCAGTCTCAAATGAACCTGTAATTTAAAAATACCCCTAAGAGTTGGTATCTTGATTGAAAAATAGACTTTAGGCAGTTTTGGTTGCCCTCAATAAGACTGATAAATGCTATAAAAATATTCACAAGCATTTCTAATTTTTGGTCCATTCCTACCCTTTTCTTCACCATTCGGAAGCCCTTCTCATGCTGCTGCTTATTTTTTTCCACAAGATCAAAATTCCATCTCTGTAGGCCTTATCACTCTCCATCATTAAAAGTCTTCAAAAGTGTATTTTTTGATCAAACACCTTGGGTGACAAACACAATTCAAAAGGTGTTATGCAAATGAAGAAATGTGCAAATGTGTTCTGATTTTCTGAGGGCATCTGCCAGAACCCTGCTGACACATCAACCATATGAAAATATCTCAGAATGCTATTTTCCCTGATTCTTTCCCTTTCTCAATAGTGGACACATTCCCTTTTTATGAGAGTTTAATTCCTTGAGGATTTCTGTATGGGACATGTGCTTTTCTATAATGACAGGTCCATCACAGATATCTTCATCAGGTACACAAAAGCTTCTGAGAAAAGTAGTCCATGTCGACACCAGCTGTAGCACAGATCTAACTCAAATTCAGACATGAAAGATTTATTATTCAGTAGAACCATTTCTTTTGATTATGTTTCATGGGCATCAGAACTATTTCCACTCAGTGCATACCTACTCCATGCATAGCTAACATAAGGAAAGTAAGCTGTGCCACAGCATATCCTTCTCCATGATATACATGGGTTTTTTACAGGCAGTCAACTTGCTCTTAATTCCAAAGCACAATATCATAAAAGTAACTCGTATATGTAGTTAAATAATCAGAAAAAATACAAAATCATAATGGGGATTGAAAGTGTATGACAGGAAAACATAAGAACTTTATAATGATCCCAAACAAAGATCTGAAAGCTAGGAATTACAAAATTAAAGACAGACATGAAATTAAACAGGATTTGGAGTGTATGTAAATATTAACGTCTCATAAATCAGCTCAAGTCTACTCTGTTATTACACAGATAAATACAAACCTACCAGGTAAAATCCTTAATCTCCTGGTCAGATTTATTTTCCACTAAATGGAGGCAGGTTTTAAGCCACTGTGTCCTACTGATAAACATGTGGACAGCTTTTGTAAACTAGGTATATAGTTGCTCAAAACATGTATTTCCTCTGCTTCTATTAGTAAGAGCTTACAACATGGACCACTGCATTGTGGCATTGAGTGGGGCTTTGCAAAAGTTCATTACTGTTGGGACTTATTTTAATGATGCAATTCATCAGCTACAGTTTTGCTTAATACTGTTGAAAGCACTGTAATAATCTCCTTTAGTTTCTTTCAAAAGCAGAGGAAAGAGACTTCCCAGACCTACATAGGCTATTAGCAGTTGTTCTGGCAGAGTGAACACCTGCTCTGCTTTTATAGTGCTATAAGTCGCCGTGAGCCTCTCCAAATAAAACTGAAATTCTTATGTTAGAATTTAACAATAACAATTCTACATAGAACTAGTTAGACACACTCCCCCAACTTCAAGATAAGTACGCTGCTACAGATAAACATTTAACAGCACTCAAACTGGTATCAATATTTTACAATTCCCAGAAAGTGTTATGGAGTACTGTATTCAATTTTGTCCTATATTTGCCAGAATCAAGAGTAAGAATAATAGCACTTAGAAAAGGAAGCCAATTTGTATTCCCTGTCACTGACCTGTTGGTTTTTATTTGATGTCAATGTTTTGCAGAAGAAAGAAGTAGCATTAATTCAGTGTTGTGAAGAAGGAAAGAAAAAGAATGTTATCATTTTGATATACTAAACAAAAATATCTGTTAATTTATGCACCCTTTTTCATTTGTTCATTACTAAAGTGAAAGAGTATACTTAATCTTACTTGTTATCAAGGTCATCGATTGCTGATTCTATTTATTTCTCCAGACACTACAACAAAGAATGACTTAAATCAAGCAGCAAGCAGTTAGGAGCTTGAGTCTACAGAGCCTTTTGCAGACAGATATGAGCTTGTGTTGCCCATGTTCCAGCCTACTGGAAACTAGGTAACAGTACTACTGCAGAAATCACCAAAACCCATTTGCTTCAGTTCAAAAGTGTGTCTGCAAAAATTAGAATTATTTTCTAGAATGCGGAAGGAAGAAATAAGAAAATGTGAATATTTTTCTGGTATTCTTAAGTTTTAAGCATGTTTCAAATACATTTGATGCTGGTAAGTCTTCTTAACAGTACCTGAATGCATTTCTGTACAATGTAATTGTTTAACTTTGGTGCACCTGAAAGGATTTTTCTGTTGCTATTTTTTCTTTTACTTTAAAAATTATTTGCTATTGAGAGTGAGGGCTATGTTCTAGAATTCATGGGTATAAACAGTTGTCTTATGCAGGATAAATGTAGGAAACATATTTCTTTATGGATTAGATCATGGAAACATTAAGTGCCACCACCCAAAATACAGACTGCATACAAGAGTGCTCAGCAATCCAAGCTGTGTGGGTGACGCGATTTCACTGACAGCTGCATGCAAGTGCAGCAGTAGGCAGGCTGATAGAGTTTGATAGCATTGTGTGCGTCTGTCCAGGACAGTTACACCACCAGAGGATTTCACAGAGGAGCCAGAGAAAGCTAAAACTGCAGTAAGGACTAGCTTTAGGATCATGGCCAGAATGAACCTGTATGGCCAACTGCTAACTGCAAGGGACTAGATACTACGAGTGAAGAAACTGGTTTTGCTTAATTCCTCCTGTGTCCAAGGAAATTGACCTTTATGTATTCCTTGGGAAAAAAAAGGCTACATCAAAGTAATACCCTACTTCATTCTCAGTTTCTCCTAATGGAAAACAACTGACAAGATTCCAGTACAGATCACTTACTCAGGTCAAACCCAAAAGCTCTATTCTCAATTTATAATTCCACATGAAGCAGTGTTCTGGGGATGTAAGGTAGATAGGGTAGAAATGGGAAAGAGACTAAGTTTGCAAGGGATGTGATTTGAGAGATTCGGGGAAATGGCTTTGTTAAAAACATGCACTGCATCCTTACTCTGCAAAGCCTTTAGATACCTGTTTAATGTTCACCGTATGTGCAGGTCTCACAGAAGAGTCCTCCCTTTCTCTCTGTTTCTGCTTTCACTTCTTGTCCCCAGCCTACACTGAACCCAAGCAAAGGCAGGTAGAGATGCAGTGTCATTCAGCCCTGGAGCAGTAGACTGGTGCACAGTCAGTCAACTGGGGATCGCACACATGCAGCCTGTCAGCACGTAGGAGTTCTCAGGGACTAAATTGTGCTTTATGCAGATAGAAACGTTAGCAAATTCAGGCTATGAATTTTAGGAAGGTAAGACTGCGTATATGAGAGATGATATTTTTAAGAGGACTAAAACTTGGCCAAATTTGGGTTAATTCATAGTAGGACAGCAAAAAGCTGTATCTGTGACAGCAAGGCATCATCCATGTGCTCTACAGCCCTGTTCCAGGGCTTGCTGAAAAAGCTGTAAGAGCCTTCTCCATGAAGGCAAAATGTTTTCTTCCACAGCCGCAATCTTGGCTACAGTTGAAAAAAGTTAGCTGAAACTTCAAATTATCAGCACAAAAGAAATCTCTGGAATGTAAATTGGGCTGAATGGCATTCAGCCGAAGTCGCCTCCACTTGGCAAAGTTATAAGAAGTTGAAAAATGAAGATTTATAATGGGATGTGCCATTGCCAGACAACGATCATAAATATATGTGTGCATGCCTGTACACACACACACCCCCGCACACACACTTACACACATACATATTACAGGGCTACTGCATCACTGAAGATGTCATAAATATCCCCTAATCATTACATATACTGGCAGCAAAATTGTAAGAAGACAGAGTTGGACATTTCAAGGATGTTAAAATTGTGGCAAAAAATGTTCAAAGTGGCTGTGAAGTTAAATGGGTAGTTGCTATTTACAAATATGATGATTATATGCTGTTACCATAGAAACTTGGGATGGAAAATAAAAAGCCAGTTTAGCTTCATCTTGAAACTGCCCTGATTGAGAGGAAAACAATATCTGACATTCCTTCTGCAGGAGACCCCCTTAAAGAATATACAGTGTGTATACAGCCCCTCTTAAAGAATATACAGTGTGTTTCTCCATATTTTTAACTACTATGCAAAGTTCTAAAACTGCACCCAAATGAAGAGAAGGCTAGGATAATAGATATATATGTTAAGATTCACAGCACAGTATGATTTATTATTTTGCCTATGCTATTTACTGAAATCGTAACTATTAAACATTTTCTAAGTCTGCTTCAAGGGATTTTGTGACACATCTAAGTATATGGCCTGGTAATTCTCCACAAGTACATTTTTTCCTTATCTGTGTTTCTGCTTTGACAATGTAATGAGTGAAGCATGCTCTAAGATGTGACTCATTTCCATCAAAACAAGCTTCCTGAGAACCACAGAAGAGGCAGGGAGATGACCACTGACCCTGGAAATTTTTAGGCCAATTCTAAATGTGAATCGGTTGGCAGCATAAACTGAACAAGTTATTTCTAAATAAAAGATGTACCCAGTGAGATTGCAGCAAGCACTAAGGCTGGAAATCAGAAGACTACACAGATGGTACCATCTGTCTGTCTTCTGGGAATCATTCTGGTGCTGAAAAAAACCTGAGACAGATGCTCAGAGCCACAGAAGTGTTTGCTAACAGACACACATGCTACACCTGGCAATGTTGTGTTGGATCCCCAGTGTTTGCCAGGTATCTTTACACAAATGGAGCTGGCATATTCAATGTGCCAAGGCTAGACAGGCAGTGAGTAAAACGTCTTGTCACCATAGGCTGGAAGTTCCATTAAAGACGTGATTAAAATCCTTGTTCCAACCTCAGTTTGAATGCAGTAAAAATTGCATCTGTTTGACCTCTATCCCTGTTCCCATCTTGGGGGGTGAAAGCTGATGACCACTTGTCCCACAAAGTCTTTCATTCAAAGCAGGACAGCAGGCCAAGAGCTGCAGGCATATGGATGTACACTGAAACTTTAGGATGAGTCTTTAAATTTCTTTGATATTACTTTTTCTTCTTTTATACAGTAAGTTTGTTCTTTTTGTTATACACACCAGCTTACAAGCCAGTAGTTCATTTTATATGGACACACAGAGTCCAATTTACATCAGCTGCAATTCTTACCTATTTCATTGGAAGAAGTGTTGTTATTGCTCTATGGAAAGAAATACCATTTGCAAAACTCTGAACTTGTTATTTTTCTTCTTTTGGAGGACAAACTCCTTTCCAAAAGCTGTGCTATTTGACAGCTGAATGCCCTTCAGCTTTGTCACTTTCCACACTGTTTTTAAAGTTGCTGCAAATTACAGGGCTGGAACATCTCTCCTATGAGGCCGGGCTCAGAGAGCTGGGGTTCAGCCTGGAGAAGAGAAGGCTCTGGGGAGACCTTACAGTGCCCTTCCAGTACTTAAAGGGGGCCTACAGGAGAGGTGGGGAGGGACTCTTTTATCAGCCAGTGTAGTGACAGGATGAGAGGTAACAGTGAAAGAGGGTAGATTTAGGTTAAATATTAGGAAGAAATTCTTTACTCTGAGGGCGGCGAGACACTGGAACAGGTTGCCCAGAGAAGCTGTGGCTGCCCCATCCCTGGAGGTGTTCAAGGCCAGGCTGGATGGGGCTTTGAGCAACCTGGTCTAGTGGAAGGTGTCCCTGCCCATGGCAGGGGGGTTGGAACTAGATGATCTTTAAGGTCCCTTCCAACCCAAACCATTCTATGATTCTGTGATTCTATGATTAAAATTAACAACAGTGAGACACTGCACTGAGACCCTTTCAGATGGTAATGATTCTACACTCATGCTCTCACAGATACCTGTCTCACTCAAATACACATTGAAAGCACTTTAAAGCAGAAACTTCCACTAAGATTAGTATACTCAGCTTGACAGTTCCTAGTCCAAGCGCTTATAATGGCAGAGATGAAAGTCTTGAGTAGTTATTGTAGAAAAGCAAATGATAATTATCTGCCAGACATTTCCATGACATTTTAAAGAAAAAGTGAACATTCAGTGCTCTTTGCACCTCCTCTGTGATAATGCTCACCAGTGATTTCCATTTGCCTATCAATATATTCTGCTTGGAAAGTTCAAGTAATCCAGCCAAATGCTGACACTTATGTGACAATAATAATGCCCTACAGGGAATGGGTTTCTTCAAGAACTACTGTCAGAACTTTGTGAGAATTAGTAGAACTTGATATTCAGTAAAAATGATGAAATAGTTCTTCCTTGTATTTACTCTCTATCGAGCCTGTACCTAAAACTTTCTTTAGTCCCCTATACTGCCAGGCCTTGTGGCATGCACAGACTGCCCATGACAAACCCTGCTTATAACAACCCTCTATTGTAACACCAATCCCAACAGCAAGAGTCAATTACTTAATTGTTAATTAGACATTAGCCACAAGGCTGACCACAGCCGTGAAGATGTGAGCGTAAGGAAATGGCGTTTAGCTATGTCTAGTTTGGACAATATTGAATACATTTCACTTTTCAGTGCAAAGCCTGACCCACCAAATTGGTGGCCTCCCCCTCATTTTTAATTACCAATCTCATGCTATCTGATCTGGAGGCAACCTTTATCAGGTAAGCATATTCCCCCCACACCACGTTCTGCATTGTTTTTTTCTTACTGTTGAATAATATCCAGAGAAGTACTATATATTGAAACTCCATTCAATGGGGATATTTTTCATTATTCTGATGCTGCAAATTGTGAAAACCTATTATGGCCAACTCCCTCATTAAACAAATATTTGTTCAGGTCCAGAAAACATTTTTATGATGACGTTAGGCTACATTTCATGAAATACCTCACGTTTCATAGCACTCTACCACAGGAAAATACAGTTATCAGTTGATGTCTTAATTTACAATATGTTATTTTGCATTGTGGCTCTGTTTAGTGAATAAGCAAAGAGCAACACTTTACTGAGCCTGATCCATAAGACATTAATTAAATAAAAAATATTGTATTGCTCATCTTGATATAAGCAGTGTTTTCAACTGTATTCTCTGATACTTGATGTTAAACTACCACATAAAATTAAGACTATTTCAAATCTTCGTGGTGCTTTGGATTTTACATTTCAATTTCTAAATTTGCTAGCAGATACATTAAAAATCTCAAGCAGGAACTTTTCCTACAGCTATGGATCTAAGAAGTGCCTAGAATACAATTCATTCTACCAAGTAAAATATGTCACATTTTGAAGATAAGAACAGAACATTACTGCTTTTCCAGAGGCTTGATGTGAATAACTAATGTGTCAAGTCTGCAACTAGCAACAAGAAGGCTTGTATATCAACCAAAATTTTTTATGCTTTTTTTAAACCTCTGGAGTATGTAATGCTGTTATCATTCTTTTCTTTCTATTTTTTTTTTTCCAGGCTAGGTACATGCTGCTTTTTCTATCAAACTTCTGCAAAAAGATGTAATCCTTCACACTCGTTTGCAAATGTTGGGTGCTCTCCTACCTTGCGCAGCTTAACACAAGAGGGTGCTTATTAGCAAGTGCTGCTTTCTGTGGGGACCTTGACTTTGAATTTTTCATGACTTCCTAATGCTAGTTTCTTTTTCTGAAGTATCTGGATTTTGTAAACTGGTCTTTTTGAAAGTAGTACCTGACTTCCATAAATTGAACTCTGGACTAGCTGACTTTGTTTGCTGTATTGTAATTGCGTTGCTGATGGGTTAATGGTAGGTGTTCAACTCTGGCTCTCCCTAATAAAATTTTACTGTTCAGCATAGGTAGCTTACAGAATTTAACAGCTGATCTCTTACTATGAAGTCAGCTTTCTAAAATTATAAGGTTGGATGCTGAACTTTAGATGAACCTATTTCACTTCCTTTTCCTATCTACTATCTTACCTACTATCTTTTCCTACTACCATCTAGTCACAAAAAAAGTTACAAAGATCAACCTCATCACACAACAGTAAGACTTAAATTTCTTTTTATAGGCAGTAACATAATACAAATAAAGACAATTCTGTAGCACCACATATTGATGGAAGTGGGGCTCACAATCATCATTAAACTTCTGTAAGCAGTTTACTAAGAAACTGAAGGCAATAAATCCAATGAAAATAAGTAATGCATAAAAATGCATACAATGTGCTATTCAAAGCTTTCTGTATTGACTTGCCCTTCAGAGTCTGTATTTGGGCATAGAGACAATGCTTGTTGTGGAATCTGTGTTATTTTATGTTTCTTAATGACTATACAAAGCTCTTCTAAACTGGATTATGGCTGATATTCTTTCTAACAGCCTTCTTCCCTCATGTAACCCATACCTTAGAGGAAACATAGGACAAAGCAATGAAACATCTCTAATAAATTTCAATTCTGTTTGAAAAAGAAACCAAAAAACCTTGAAGAAATTAATAACTCTGAGTATTATGAGCTCACTGCATTTCTGCAAGTGTCCAGAAAATGCCAGGTACACCCTATCTAAACAGCCTCTTGGTACATGACCTTGTGGTACAAGTCTGATCAGTTCCACGGAATTTCCCCTGCACTTTCCTCCCAATTCAGTTGGCCAATCTCAGTGTCACAGATTTTTTCTCTGCCAATGCAGAAGCTTTCAGCAGCAAAGATTAAGACCAAAACAAACCCCTCAAAAGTGAGATCCTCATGACAGACATAGTGGCAACAGCCACACTGTTCTTGGTTCATGCTTCAATTCAGCTCCTGTTCCTGGAGGCACATGACCGCAGCCAGCTGCACTCCCCCTGTCCATGCCCACATCTGCATGCCCTGAGATCCAGCTGGCTCTCTCCAGACTACAGCCAGGGTACAAACTGATGTAGACACCGAGGGGTGTAGGATGAAGACAGAATGCAAACTACCCTGATGTTACAGACACAGGGCACCTCACTGGGCTTTGATGAACCAGAGCCTAAAGCGCATACAGGTTTTAAAGTGAACCAAAATAAAGAAAAAAAAAAGTCAATTATCCCCCTAAACAATTATGTTCAAACAAGTCCAAAGAGAATATGGACAAGCTACCAATAAGCACATATTGGCATATCCTCTGAAGGTTGTTTAGCTAGGCAGTCGGGTATTTTTGAAGTATTGCTGGCTCATAACAACTGTATCTCACCATAATAACAGCTCCTGGAGTGAGAACCTTTCTCTGCGCAAGTGAGTCATGATGGGCTTTGTTACACTGGATCTATTCTTCCTGTGAAACTGAGTTTTTAAAGAAACCAGTAATGTCTTCTCAGCTGCAATAAGCCTCTTCCATATACATGCTGCTTTCATAGCAATTATGCATGTGACAAGAGTGCTGGAAGATGTAAATCAAAAGAGTATTCTCCTCAGCTGTCCCCATTCCCTTGAAAGCTCTGTTTATTCCCCAGTAAACTGAGTGCACTCAGTGTATCACTGACATGAAAATAATTAGGCTACTGTGTCCATCCCTTCAGTGTGTACCTCACTCCTTGCCAGTCCCCTCAGCTGAGGCTGGCAGAGATAATTCCAGCAGTGATGATTTTTTCTTCAGCTTCATGGTATAAAGAGTGACACCAGGAACCAGATACCCTCTTCCCTAGCTGGCAGTCTTTTGACACAAGTACAAAACGGGAGTCCTATTTCAACTTGGCATCATTTTTGCCTCCATTTTGAATGAAAGCAAAGGGCTTCCAGGAGGTCAAAGGAAGTTTTGATGAGGGCAAGTGCATGGATGAAAATGGGAAAAAATCCATTTGCAAAACTCGGCGTCCATGTTGTATTTCTGTTATGGTTGTATTAGATGTGGAGATGATATGTTTTATTCCCACACATGGTCCATGAAAGAAAACTGACAGGCTCCTAAGTAAATTGTTGGGGATGCTTTGTACGGTCTCACAAGGAAATGGTATTGCTGTAGGTCATCTCCTTTACAGCTCTTTCTGTCATTATCTGCTGTTGAATTCAAAGCACAAAGGCCATGGGCGAGAGCATTAATGACATACAGAGGTGAAAGCATTAATGACATACAGAGATTCAACAGATAAAAACAAAGGGGAAGCATGCAAGTCAATTAGCAGCACAACTTGGCAATGACAGCAGCCAGCACTCAAAGACAGAAGTTTCCAGGAATGATTATGACAGTGCACAAGTGCTAGGGATTTCAACTCAGCAAAAGGAAAGCATACTAGACTCAGACAAGGAAGCATACTAGACTCAGACAAAGAAAGAGAACTTGCTGTCATCACCTGCTTATGTGCGTTTGAAGAGTAATATAAATATTAATCTTCCAGCATTTGTTTATTGTACATATGCTTTTTAATGGGACAAGCATTACTCAGATAGGGCCGGAGCTCAGTGCTATTGCAAGGCAATGCAATATTAATAAGAGTACTATATAGACTTCTAAAAGCCCTTCCCCTTCCCCAAGGAAAGAGCTAGCAGATCTTTATGCAAGCTTTGGAGAAATGACTACTCCTGTGCACTGCATCTGCCTCCAGTGAATGATAGTGAGTGTTAAAGCCACTATTTAAGTTTAAGCCAATGTTCTTTTTGAGTCAAAGTGAATGCATGAACCCCTGTGCGTCTTAAGGAAGAAGTCATCTTGGGGCATGTTTTCAAAATACTTCAAGATACAGTGAGAAACCCTAGATTCAGTTTTTTTCTATTTAGTGGTAGGCCCCTGATACACCTCAATTAGGAGAGGGATCACTCTAGGGTTTCTAGAGAGATAATGGGTTTCTCTAGGATTTCAATAAAGAGATAATGGCACCCTTAAAGAGTGACTGAAATAGAGATGGGTGGAAGCACTCCCTAGAGAGGCCTTTCTGTCTTCTGGAAATTATAGAGGGAATCTAAAGCAACTACATTACTGTCACAGTACCTAAATGAGTTGTCTGCAGTTTGATAGGATGGGATGGGATTGGTACCTTAGAAGTATTTGAAAAGTACCTCAGAAAGTTAAGAAGCAAAATGATGCATCTCCTTAGATTATTTATAAAATTGATTTCTAACTGCTTCTTTAGGCACCTAATAAACTGGCAAATCTGAGCTTCTAGCTATACAAATGGGGACAGCCTGAGGAAGCGTCCAGGAAATCCTATTACACATTATAACTTGGCTGGCTTCATTTAGGCTTTGTCAGGAGTGGAATTACCACATTACAGTGGCTCAGTGGCTGGCAGAGAAGGGCATCGTGAAGGGACTCAGAAATGAAAAGTCTCCAAATTAGCAATTATCTTCATTGACTCACTGAGTTTGAAGCCAAAAGCACACTCAGTTAATGTGAACTTCCACACACTGAGTGGGCAGATGTATAGATGGTATGCTGATGTGTCTGCTGTAAATGCCGTGCAAGAAGATGAATAAATGGATACTTGGATTTTCTATATGGAGATCCCTTGTTGGCTCCAAGTCTCTGAGGTGTTGTCAAATGCCAGCTGACAGGAACCAATCCTTGCTGAACATGAGCGCTGGGGATTTTTTTTTCACTGCACTGGCATAATGCTTTGATTCAGCACAGATACCTATCAATATGAACAGTCCTAGGGAAGGCAATGCCTGAAGTAGACACCTTTTATACATTGAATTAGTACTACTGGATCTCAAACTGTGCTAATTCTGAGGGAACACGAACTCTCTTGATATGCCTTAAACTTTCTAAGTGCCTGTTCTGCAATAAATTTTTCTCTTACTTGTATTACAGTAGGGCCTGGCCGAGACCAAAACCCATTGTGTAGGGTACCACACAAAACACAGAAGGAAGAATTCACGTCCCACAGATCTTACATTTTTCTGAAGGCTTGTAGCTTTTTCAGAGTTGAGTGACACTTGGACAAGGAATGTTTGAAATATTGCCTTAACTCTTACATCTTTGGCTGAAATAATTTCTTTGAAGACATGGATGTTGACCGAATGTTATTGCAGAGTTGCAAACCAGACAGTGCACCTTGAAATACAGACACAGCTGGCAATAAAGCTACAGTGAAACCACAATCTCTGAAATCACTCTATCTGCTTTTCTTGCTTGAATGGTTTTGGAAAACAGCTTGCTGCTCTGGAGCCAACTTATCAACCTGTTCAAAATAAATAAACAGCACCTTATCTGTCGAGCTGGTCTCAGAGATGGGTTGTATTAACCCTTTTTGTACCATGTCTGTTAGATGATAAGTTACTGGAGGAAGGGCTGCCTCTTGATCTGCATACATACAGAGCACAGAGGCGCCCAAGGCTCTGTAATTACTGTGATACAAACAACAACAGAACTTTCCATTTCTGGTTGTTGTTAGATCATGGGTCAAGTCATGTAAAGAGCTTTTAGTGTGCGCTCGGAAGCCTTTTTCATGTAGATGAGGTTTTCAGCAATTGATCCACACACTGTAAAAATCAGTTGCATATTGGCTCCATGCCTGGAGCTTGATTGTTCCCATCACTGGTTTCTGGTAAATGCTTTCTGCAAGGTACATAGAAATTGTCAAGTAATTGTCTCTTAAGCCTTTGTATATGCAAAATATATACAATATGGAGAGCATTATCCTCTTTAGATTTATCAACTATTGCACAAATAGGCATTGTCTGTAGTATTTTTCACTACATTTTAATTAAGAGCTCTCTCTTCTAGTGCTGGCCCAACACATTAATATAGAGGAAATACCTTCAGTGCTTCAAATAGAAATCTTTACAATTTTAATTTTGATGGCATTTTATAGCAACCTGCAAACACTTCCAGACCTGACACAGAAAGGAAACATATGGAGATAACATTTCTGCTTTGACTCAAATCCAATACGATTATCTTAGCAAAGTTTAGGCTGCCAGACCCTGTAGCACTGTTGTGCTATCATGTTAGTGGCGAGGAAGAAGGGATGTTTCTTAGTTCAACCTAGGCATCCTTTGTAGCCTTTCTACAAGAGGCAAACCTAGGTGCAGGCTGGAAGGGAACTACTCTGTATGCCAGTCAGATTCATATCTGGAACATTTCAGCTTGATATGCAATCTATAGTTTTGCTTAGAGTAGACTTTCCTGCATATTTCCTCGTGTGCCCACCTCTTTCTACTAACTGCAAGTCGAATGCTGATGCTAGGCGCTGCATTCTCTGTTCTTCCTCTTGTGGGTCACAGGCATAAAACATTTCTGCTTCAGTGTCCAAGTATGTGCAAGATAAATATCCAGTCTCAGAAGTGATAGAGTGGAGGTTTGAAAAGGAGAATTAAGTGAGAATGATCATTCAGGAGACCTAAGTACAAAGGGGTAGATGAAGAGATACACTTCTGAGGCACACTTCCCTGGCCTTTTCCTTGTTCTGATGGGAGATAATTTGCTTCTTGCTTGCCTTAGCGACAACAAATGGCACTACACTATGTGGTGGCCCTAGTACTGCGACTTGGTAAGAGGATCTCATAGCTTGGCACAAATTATGTAGCAAAGAATTCAGAGTACCTGGGTTTGGGTGCGTAGAATGCGGCCCTCCTTCAGGTCTGTTTCTGAAAAGCAGCTGTCAGATTTTCTGTTTTCACTTGGAGAAAACCAGAACACCTCAGGACTGTATAGCAGAGTTCAGCTGTAGAAATAAAACACTGTCAGTCAAGAAACTCTACCCTTAGCCAGAGTTCCTGCTGCTTAATCAAAAGGCATGCAGAGGCTTCTGGGAGATGCAGATACTGGAGTCTGTCCCTATAAAAAGCAGTAGTCAAACACAAATGCTTCCTACACATTTCAGTGTAGCTAGTACACAGCACAGTAACTCCCAGGAAACAACAGACAGTCACCCTCCACTTTGTGACAAGGTGTTTTAATATCTGACTGCTGGAAGAGAAGGGAAAAAATATGGGGCCTAATGCAAAACCTTCTGAAGACACAGTGATTTCCACTGATTCCAGTGTTTGGCAGGCTGGGTTTAAGACGGGAGGCTCAACGTGCACTTGAAGACAACACAGAGCGGGGTCTTCAGAGTTAGATGAGGGAACTGACTTTTAACTTACCAGTTCTAGTGAGCTTCAAGAATGAAATTAATTAAAACCGATACACCCTCATCAACAGTTCTTCCAAAGTCAAATCCCACCCTAAGTCCAATTCTTTACTAACAAGCAGTGTGTAACTAAAGCTTTCTTACCTAGGTTCAAATATAATGATAGACTAGAATATAGATCAGCAGCTTCTATGGTGGTGGCCACTGGGCTATGGCTTGGCTATGGGGGATGTAGATCTATTTCACCACATTGGCACAGATTTTCTAAGTGACTGTGTCTTACTGTCCCTGTGCTTCAGTCCCTTCAATTAAAATGGACTGTAACTACTGCTTTGATCTCTCCCTCTCCCATTGCCAGGTCTTTCTTTTGGCTATGAGTGTAAATCATCTCCTTTGTGCATGTAGCACTGTCTTTAAATGCTAATGGAATAGCACAGCCAACGTAAAGTAAAGGAGAGAGTCAGAGCCCAGATAATTCAGGTGAACCACTCCCACTGATGATGGCTGGCTGTCAGGCCCAAACAGTTATTAGTGGAAAACCGAGATGCCTGTACAAGTTTTTTTTCCCTCTTCCTCTTCAGAATGGTTGTGATGAGACAGAAACTTTTCTGCAAGTTGCAAAGGACCTAGCCCATGCCTGATAATCCTGTGCTTTTCAAAACTGCCTACAAATAAAAGTGAAATCCAAAACTCTGTTCCTGCCAAACAGGCCACATGGCTTTCTAGTGGCGTGACCTGCAGGGATGTCTGATAAGCATGCGTTTTTTTCTCCTGCCAGTTTGTTTTAAATCAGATCCAAACAATAGAAGCTGACAATGAAATCCCAGAGTCTCACCCAGAAAGTTCCTCAGCTTCTGGTTGGACTTTTTGTTTGTCTGTTGTTCTGGGTGTATTCTGCAACCTGCTGCCTGGAGGGCTACCCTGGCCTTGCACCAGGAAGCTGCAGACAGCATCTTATTTGCATATAACTCTCCATACTGTTTCATATGGAGTAAGTGTCTGAAGAGACCACTTCATTGCAGAAGCATACTGAGGTGTCTGGAGTGCTCCACAAACCACAGGCCAGAAGGTGGCATATAAGAGGAAGCATGGTTTCAGTTATAGGTCAAGAAGACGCATCCTCCACCTCTGCCACAGCCTCCCCAGGCACTTGGGCAAGTCTCTCAGTCTTGCTGTCAGTACGTTAGAGCTAATCAGGCATTGTTCTGCTTAAGGTCAAGTCCCATTTTAAAAACCAATTTAGACTTTTTTCAGCTCTGAAGTCTTAGCCCACAGATTTTCCTAAGACATAGATGTCTAAGTTCTTGAATTGCTCCAAAAATGCTTATCAGTTCTGCCAACGCAGTAGATTGTTGCTTTGATCACCTTTAGCAAAATCCACCTCACAAGGCTGAGGAGAGCTGGGAAGATGAGTGGCACAGCCCTTCCTGTGCGTCCGCAAGCACAATATGCCTCCGCAATCCCTGGGGGCTTGGCTGCTAGCACATGCTACAGTCTGCACTGCTGGGGTCTCATTACTAGCTACATTCAGTTGGAGCAGAATGTTTCTGCGGCCTGCAAGCAAACTTTGTTTTCCAGATATGTTATACAGATACGCTATGTTTTGCAATTACATGTTATGTTTTGCTATATAGGTATGTTACGATTTGCAAATTTGAGTGGAACAAAACCCAAAGCGAAAACCTGGGCCCTTCACTTCAGCTCCTCACATGTAAGACTGTTAGGAGACCTGCCCGGATTGTAGTTCTTCAGAGGGAAGGCTGTCCTGCACTGCCTGCATCCTACAGACCTGTTCAGGACCTCTGTACACACCACAAGAAGCCTCCCCAGTTGCTAAGCAGACACTCATCTCACATGACAATGTGACAAAAGCTGATTACAGAGATTCATTTTTGCAGGTGAAATGTGCCAAGGTATTTTAACCCTGGCTGCCGGTCAATTACCCACAAGAATGGCAGGAGCTAAGAGCTAAGAGTCTTTTCCACTGGAGAGAAGGTAGTATGTTAAAGCAGTCTAGATAATGACTTTTGTCCAAGTCTATGATTTACCTTTCTGTTTGGGACTATTATACACATGGCTAAGACAATACAACCTTCTGGAAAACTAGAAATATGTTCTTTTCCATCTCCCTCTCATCAGGGAAACTTTATAAGCTATGTACAAACTATTGCAGAGTTGGTTAGTCTGACAAACACTAAATCAAGCTTGCTTTATTTTTGGACCTATCCTCTGCTCTGCTATTCTCACCTAATGTTTCAATGCTTTCAAGTTGCCCATAACCTTCATATTCAAGCTTTGAAAAACTAATAAATACAGCAATAACCATATAACAAATACGGAGGCCTAGTTCTTTAAATTCCTTATTCAGGTGTTCTCCAGCAGCAGCTCTTCTGATCTTTCTGTTGCAACCACGGTTGTTTGGTCAGTTTATTAATACTTTTCTTGATTTTAATGTTTTTCATATCATAAACTAGCAAGCAATGATTCTTAATATGATTTTTTTAGCCTGGTTGAGTACTGTAATAGTTGTAATAGTATTAACAGCATTAATTATAGTACTTAATAATGCTAGCATGTATTTTGTTTAAAATAATTTGTTTATCCTTAATGAAAATGTGTATTCTGCTTGGTTTAGAGTAAAATTGTATTTTACAAACCAAAGTAGGAAATTTTAAATTCAAATTTCAGCAGCGTAAAAAGAATCTATGAAGACCCCCAAATGAACTGAAAATTCAAATGTTTACATTGGTAGCAGTCAAAATTTAGAATGTATTGAAGAGATGCATTATGTCAGCTGCGTTATGACAAAGAATTAGAAGTCACTATATGGCTCAATTTTTCCAAATACATTTTTCTAGATAGCAATTTCTTAGGCATTTAGAAGTTTAATTTTCCAATTGAATTTTAACTGGGATGTTCTAACTACAACTGTCAAGTTTAACTTCTTGTTTTCTTTGATTCAGGACAAGAATAAGAGTAAAAAAAGGGGGGGGTGTGTGTGTGTGTGGTAACTCTGAAACATTCCAAAAATATTTTTTTAAAGTTATTAATGAGGGATGAATCTTACACCATACTTTGAACGTGAGCAGAGTCAAGGTGCAATTATGAATAGGCTTAACATTTCAACAAAAGCCTTCACTTCCACGCTTCACTGGCAAACAATTTGAAAACAATCCACATTTGTAACAGTATTCATCTAAATATTCTAGTTCTTTTGCTCAGGGTACTAAGACTCAGGCCTTCAGCTCTGCAGCACAGCTAGTCAGAAACTTCCTGATGAAAGTTTCATCAGAAAATGCAGAGCCCAATATGTTTAATTCAAAACATTTCAGAATTTAATGAGATGATAAGCCTAATGTATGTTTGCACAGGTTTCCAGTATATGCTTGAGTTTCTGGCAGACTGTAGATCTGGTGTTTCCTGGATCTGTGCTTCTGTTGTGGGTGCCCAGATAGGACCTGTATGGCACAGAACTTCCATGACAACGGCCCTGACTCTAGGTTCACAGCCCTAACTGACTTTCCAAGGTTAACATAGTATAGGACATGGTCCCAAATAGCTACTAAACAAAATCTTAATGTTCTGTGCCCATGGAAGTAATTCATTCAGGAAACACCACGACAATTTTCCAATGAATTTTATAATGGTTTTAAACCTAATCTGAAAATAAAAGTTTTATCTGAACTGAGACAGCCAACACTGAACACATGCCAAAAAGGCAGCTGTCCCCTAGTGACTGCTTGCCAAGGAGGGGATCTGCTGAGGCTCCAAATCCTCAAGAGGAGTATTTTTCATTCCAGATGAAAATTGCTCCCTCCCCCAATCTAAAGATTGTCTTACCTTCCACCTCTAACCCAATGCATCCAAGTTTCTGAAAATACTTTTTCAGCAATGAAAGATGAACAGTTTTAGCCTCAGATAAAGGACCCTTACATAAACAGGAATGAGTTCGCTGCAGAATTTGATCTACACAAGTCTCATTTACTGGTTGTTTCTGAAACCTGCAGTTCTATTCACAGGTAGATGATCTCTCTTTATACCTTGTGTTCTGCCTTCACCACTTCTATGGCACTTCAAAGATATATCAAAGCATGCACTACACTACAGCGGTGAACTACACTATCACATGTTTTCCAGGTAATTTCTAGTCAGAATTGCTGTTGTGTTCAAGAAGAGAGACTTGATGGGTAGGAGGAAGTCTAGGAGCTTGTTGACAGATTATGTGAAATTGTAACTATGATGAATACTATTTCTGCATTGTCCAGTCTTAAAACAAACAGAGATTGGCTGAAGCCAACCAATTAGTGAATTTTTGTCTTCTTTTTACTAACTGTGATGATAGGAGTCATACTGCCTTCTGTGTTACCAGGATGAGCCTGGAAAAAGTTCTAATAGGAAGTTCCATCATCCAGGGGAAATACTACATCTCCCTGAGAGGTTTCCTCATTTTAACTGTAACTATCTCATATATTTTGGGTTAGAAATAGAAAACACAATTTGAATTGTGAAGATAACTAACTAGTGACAGCACATTCTCCACTGGTTCAGGGTTTGTAGCGTGTGGACAGCACTGACCCAAATAGTGTTTAGAGCTGCCATGCAAGAATGACCGAGATGGTTTCTGGCTGGTTTATGTAAGAGGTCACAGCCCACCTGGCCTTTTCTGGCCTCGGACACTTGTGTGACTACTTGAACAAAGTGCCTCTGTCATTCTCTGTTGCCGTTCCATAGCATGAGACCAGAGAACGTTCCTTTCCTAATCATAAATAGATAGGAAGAAAAGAAGAAAGTCGAAGTGTCTCAGCGTGACGCGGCTGACGCTGTGCCAAGTGCCAACCTGCGCGGAAGGGGGTGCATTTAGAACGCTGAGGAGCGGCGCGTCTAGGGGAAGGAGGGCATTAGCCTAAGGGGGTCACTGTCCCGCACCGCACCTTCCCCAGGGAGGGATGCGAACAGGGACGGGCACCTTCCCACCAAACGCCGCGGCGTC
>VZSZ01002951.1:230385-305418 GCA_013398815.1 Ibidorhyncha struthersii | reverse complement strand
AGGGGGCGGGCGGGCGGCCGCGGTGCCTCGGGCAGGCGGAGCTGTGGATACACCGCCTGCCGCCACAGCGGGGCAGGAGCGGGGGGAGCGAGCCCGAGCCCAGGCCCAGCCCGCCCCAGGAGGCCTGTCGGGGGGAGCGGTTCCCGGTGGGAGAGGGAGGGGTGGGATGGTGCCTCTCCAGACCGCCTCTTCCCGAGCATCCACCCGCTCGCTCACCAGCGAACAGGTTTTGAACCGAGAGCCACGTTTCTCGGGCGTTGGCTAAAGCAATCACAACTTCGTGGAGAAAAGGCCTGCACGCAGGGAGCGCAGTCAGCAAGTACCAAAAATAGAAAACCTGTTTTAAGGGGGAGAGGGGCAAATAAGGTTACATTTGAACACTCCTCTGAGCTTTAAATAGTTTTCTACCCGAAGTCTTGGGAATAAAGTAACAGCAAGGTGTAAGTGGGCACGGCTGGTGGCCTGGGGCTTGGCTCTGTAGTTAGGTCTGTGTGGCTAAGCCCCTTCCATCCACATGGATTGCAGAATCCAGTCCATTGCTAGTTTGACTGCATTAATCAAAATCGCTTTAGTAATTACAAGCTGCAGGTAGAAACGCTTGATTTGTTTTGAAGTTTGCTTTTCCTACCAGCCAGCTGGCTTTGAGAACAAGAAGTGAACTGGAATAGACTGTTCGATATTCCACATTATATTCTGCGCAAAAAAAGGGAAATTGCTGTTCTAGGGAGCAGGAAGGAATAGCCCCGCCCCTTTCGCTGCATTTACTACTGTGTTCAGTTTAGGGTGCTACTACTCTTAGATTTCAGTCACCAAGGAACTTGTATTGAGGTTGGTGAGAAATTGATTTAACTTTGTTTAAATGCCATTTGCCATGTTGGTTTTCACTGAGCTAGTTTAACAAGCAAATAATAGTTTGATCTTGCTAGCTCTGATCTTCTAGCTCTGCAAATACTCTTAAACATAACGTGGGTCAATTGTGAATACTGTATAAGACTTCAAGTGAGTGCTTGCCCTTAAAAAGGGCCAGAGAAGAATATCTAATTGTTTTTGCACCTCCTACTTCAGTACTGACAGATTCTTCTGTGATTCCTTGCTCTCTATCCAGAGCTGAAGTTTTGGGCACTTAAATTCTACGTTGGGAAAATATAGTTGTTGCATCCGAGATGACATGCAAGGTGCGGTACAGCTGCTGAAGCCTCTTCTGCTGTTGTAGCCCTAGATAGCTGTGAGACATTCTGTAATGTGAGACTTTGTGAGGCATTCTGTAATGACAGAGGAAGCTTAATTTGTCAAGAGAAATGTTTTCTTCTTCATTTCTTCCCCTTTATGCGTCTAAGTTAAACCTAACTATGCTGTTGTGTAACAGAGTAGGTTTAAAGGCAGCAACAATCATTCAATGACCTAATCTAGCACTTGCAGCAGAACTGAAGTTCATGCAATGAATGAGGAGAGAGTGAGGCTCAGGTCCTTCGTATTGCTTTGTTACTTGGAAAGAACAAATTGGCCTCTAGTTCTGAAGCTCTCCCCTGTAAATAGGTGACAGCAGCATGCTTAGTCCTCAGAGCAGGACCTGATGACCAGGACTGATGCAGGATAGGAGTCTGACACTCCCTTTCAATGGGCTCTTGGCTAAATGTTTGTTTTTCCAGTCAGCTGGTACAAAAGCCAAGACTAAGAGGTTTATCTTTGAGTTTAAACTTTACCTGCAGCTGGTTCTCGCTATCACATCCAAGCCTGTGCTGGATGTGGCATTCCTTCAATACGAAATCCTGCTGGCTATAGTCTTTACTTGTGTGTTACAGTATTTGCCCAGTACTGTGAAGAAGACACAGCTACAAGTAATATCCAATAGATGGCATATATACATCTATCAGAAAATAAGTGGCTGCTTACTAACTTTATATTTTACTAGAAGATAACAAAACTCTCTTCTCTTCCTCCCAGCTTTAAACACATTCCTTGCCTGGGAGGAGTTCCTCTGTCTATCAAATCTACTATGCCACCTTCCCCCCCCTTCTTATGCTGCTACAAGTAGAATGTTATCTGGTAGGTTTAAGTATCTGTCTCTCCTATTGGCTTACAAGCTCCACAGATAATTTCTAAAAGAGGCAGCCTTCTCAAGGGAGGCTTAAAATGCTTCTGTTCTGGCTTTTCTAGTTCAGTTGCATCTAGATCATTGTGTTTTTATGAATCCATTTTAGAACAATAGTCAGAACATCATTATGCTATAAAATAAAAACTCATCCTCCAATATATCCTATGCTTGATCTCTTTTCTTTAGCATGCTCATAAACCAGAGTGCAATGGCCGAGTGCTTAACATCATGCGTGATAACTTGAATTTAATGCAGCATCCTTCCCATGCCATTTCAAGCTTCATTTAAAAGTTGAGGAGAAACGAGAATCTCACTTTATGGGCTTAATTTTTAATTCTTTCAATTCATCTTGGAGGGAGCTAGTGACGATTTGTTAAAACAGCTTTCTCCTTCCTGTTTAAGATGAAACTGTTTCAGCTTTTGTTTTGGCTGGACTTTTGAGCCAGTGAATGAAAAAAACAAAAGAGAAGTACAGAAAAAGCGAGCTATGGAAGAAATGAGGGTGCTTAGTAACTTGAGACTGCAGAATACAGGAAGCACACATACGTCAAGAGAACAACTTTTACAGGAACTAGTGGTGAGTCAGGAAGCAGTCACTCTTGTCTGTTTCTTCCCCATGTTGCAAGAGTGGTAGCGGTAAGCTTGTGCATTTTGCAGTTAAATTTAAAAGGAGTCTCTGACAGTCATGTTGGATTGCTACAATTGCACATTTGTTCCATTTGTTAAGTCCTAGAATACTAGTTGTGCGTTACTGAACATCTTCAGCTGAGATCTACCTTGTCTCTCTGCAATACTAGCCGAGTACATGCAGCTATAATATATGATATTATACCTTGAGATGCCTCTTTCAAATGTATTGTGAAATATTGAAGACTGCTTTTCTCCCCCTCACCCTCTTCTGTCCACTAGATTAAGCAACAATGGCATTTGTGAAGAGTGGATGGCTGCTCCGGCAAAGTAAGTCATGGGCCTTTTACCTCCTTTTCTCCCCGCTGTGTCGAACTTAAAACATCAGAGCAACTTAGTAATTCCTAAGTCTTTCTTAAAACAAGCCTCTGTCTCTGTAAGTTGTTTTTTGTTGTTTTGTTTTTTTTTTTTTTTTTTACCTGTAGGACACTTCACAAAATGACCTGTCATGACAGCATTTCCATGTCACCTTTTGGGTACACCAGTGGGAAACAGGATATAACATATCTGAGGTGTCTGACTGGTATTCAGCTTCAGAGGCTGCTCTGTAATTAGTGCTGTATAAGTAGAGACTTGGAAACTTTACCTGACACCTTAACTTAATGTCAATTAGTCATGCCCTCTGCTTGTTCTTGCAGCGAGTTAGAACAAAAGCTCCAGGTTACACACTTAAAATAAACTCAGTTGTGACTTTGAATACTAGATAAAATATGGAACCCAGTTCTGTAATGTTCTGAAGTGGGGATGTTGTAGTACAGGATTTTGCTTGGTACCTCAGAATGTCTGTGAAGGACTTCTTGGTTTATTTTTTATGAACTCTAGGACACAAATACTCCCCAATATGTGCCCTTAAAAGTGACTGTCTGATTTTTAAGGTACTATTTTACGGCGTTGGAAGAAGAACTGGTTTGACCTGTGGTCTGATGGCCGCTTAATATTCTATGATGACCAAAATCGCCATGATATAGAAGATAAAATACACATGCGAATCCATTGCATCAACCTCAGAGTGGGGAATGAATGTCGAGGTAATAATGAAACCTTCAGGATTTGTGTATTCAGAGATTCTTTACAACTTCAGTGCCTGCCCAGCATACTATTTNTAAATTCCCATATAGATACACAGGACATGGTATCACCATGTGATAGATTAAGTTAGGGTTTGATACTTCCTTTTAAAACTTAGTGAGGACAGCACACCATGTATGCACGTGGCAGGCGTGCACGTGAGAACAGGATGCTCACAGTAGACTCGTGTGTCTGATTATAGAGTGTTACTGGTGTAACTACAGTGCTGGCTGGAGTGAGACAGGCAGGCCTAGAAATGGGAAACCTCAGCAGATTTTTTTCAAGTAATCTAAGTTCACTTCTAGCATTTGTTAGTACTCTACTTGATGCTGACACAGTGTTGGAGAGTACTTATTGCTAAGTATGGATTGGTTCTGCTGCAAGACACTTGCATTCCTTAGGAATGATGTTCAGAGCTACTTACTTTCAGAACACTAGGGAGTGAGAACAGGTTATTTCCTTCTGCAATTTGTTCTGATGCCATGGAAAGCAGCTACAACTGGCCCTAGTTTATTTTGTCCAGACTTTTGCATAAACTGTCTCCCTTCTTGTAAATACGATCATGAAATTCTGGTTATAGATATTTCATAACCCGTCTCTTTTTTCTCACTCAGATTTCCAGCCTCCGGAGGGGAAGCAGAGAGACTGTTTACTGCAGATTGTTTGCCGTGATGGGAAGACAGTCAACCTCTGTGCAGAGAGTGCAGATGATTGCCTGTAAGTCTGCCAGGGGATATTGGTTTTGCTGCCTCTTCCTCTTTTATCTTTCTTTTTCTCTCTCCCTAATTATCTTCCTTCCTTCAGACTTTCAGAAACACATTTTAAGAAAGTTTTCAAACAAGTAAAAGCAGGCCTTCAATGACAAAAAATATAGCTCTCCTATAAGAAGTTGTCTAGCTCATGCAAACTAACTGCAAGTTAAATCACTGAAAACACCAAAGGGTAGGAGGAGTAAAAGAATCTTATTAATGTGGTTAATGCAAGACTTGCTGAAGAGATATTTTTTTTTTTCACTTTTCCCATTCTTCAAGTAGTGCATGACCCTGCATAGCCCAAGGACATCGCAATCAGTAGTGACAGGAATAATACTCCATGTTTGTGAAGTCTCAACTGAGCTTCGCTATGTATAGTTAGATAACTTCTAGCACCAGTGTTTGCCAAGTATGCGTGGTGCATTGAATGTGTTCCCAGCCATATGTCATGGGAGTATCTGTGTGAAGTATATGTACCTTCTGTTCAAACCGTATTAGTGTCAAGACCCACGCTTTCTAGTCAACACAGATGCAACTGTTCAGGTAGGAGATACAACTTCCCGTGTGCATCTCTTCCTATTTCCTTATTCGGAGCATGGCTGCATATTACCTGGCTGTTGTGCTTGCAGTGAGGACCTTCAAAACTGCATCTGTTTCTTCTTGCATTCCTCCTCATTCCTTCTCAGCTCTGCAAAGAAAGCAATTATCTCTCAATCTTGGTGTAACACCTTTGTGCATTCATTTTAGTGTATCATTAGGCTTTGACACATGCAGTATCTTAAACTCTGCTCCTGCAATACTTCTAGTTGCTAACCTTGTTTTTTTCATAGTCCTAAAAATAGAAAGTGGTGTTAATTTTTATCAGTGTTCCACTAAATGATGGGTTTTTTTTTGCAGGGCATGGAAAATTGCTCTCCAGGATGCCAGAACAAACACAGTAAGTGTTTTCTACCTAGACTTCATACCAATAGAGAAGCAGCACATAAATGTTATGTGTGGTCCAGCAGTTTACTTCTGAAATCATGTTCCATCCTCCTCTGCTAGAGAAAAACAGGGTCATGAACACGATGGTAAGGCTTGTGGGTGGGGAGAAGAATGATCTTCCGAATCACAAGCACATGTCATCCTTGCAGCCAAGTCCAGGGCAAATGCATGCTGGCTGGAAGTGAATAATTTGAGGGAATGATTTTTCCGGGTGGAAGTGAATGCTTGGGAAGCTTGTCTGTAAGGGAAGTGGGCACTGAGGCTGTGGGCAAAGAGTAAATCTTCTGCAACCAGTAAAAACGCACTTTCCACTCCTAGTGTTTGTTGCCTACCAGGTGCAGTGCTAAAGGAAGCTTACTGCAGAGAAGCTGTTCGTTAATGTAGATCCATTACATTGTGGGAAGCTTCTTGGCAGAGACTAGGGGAGGAGCAAGAGGTGCTTGCAGGGGAGTGCAGGCATGCCAAGGAGGACTATATCACCTCTGCATCAGCATGCTAGCTGTAGAGAGCGAAGAGGTCAGGAATTATAAAAGCCTCTCTGCAAGTTTTGGAGTTCTCCAGAGAACTGTGTCTTTGGACAACCACATCCATCCACTTGTGGGTATCATTAATTTGTTTTTCCTCCAGACTGCCTTCCAGAATACTCTTCAGTACTAGCTTTCCTTAGATGGCTAAACTGAACCAACCTGAGATGTTTCTGTTTCATGGGGAAATGCTGGGTTTTGGAGAAGCTTATCTCGGTTTTTGATGGGTCACATTAACATTGCCACTGTCCTGAGGCATTTGTCATGTGATATAACTTAGATCTGTAGATACCCAAAACAAACACTTGTCATAGCAAAACTACTGTGGACACAATTGCCTCTGACTGTAGCTATGCTGTGCTGCTTCATACTGTTAAATGAGAAGTGAAGGAATTGTCCTAACACAGAGGACACAACACTCATGGTCTGTCTACGCCAGCTTTAGGGGCTTTATCTTGCTTATGTGTGAGATGGTGACTCCTGGTTTCAGGAGTTAAGAGCTGCTTTTTTTCATGTCTCATACTCAGCTGCCAGCCCTGTTAGATAGCATTCCAAACTTGCTAGTGCATCACCTTTGTCAGCCAAGGCAGACCCCTGCTACTGAAAGTAGAGCAGGTAGCTCTCTGTACAAGTAATATCATAAATTACCACTTTCCAAACCTATTAAAGGTCTCCAAACAAGGACTTGAACTAACCGGGTAACTGGGTTTGAGTCCATCTGTAGGTGTCTGACACAGCTTTCAGAAATACCAAGCACCCACCAGTGCCTCATAACTTTACTGGAATAGCAGGGTGATCACCCTAGCTTTGAGAATTATGTCATTTACAGATATTTGCAGGGGTGTGTCATATGTCTGTACAGTTCCCTGTAGCAGAACAGAATACGTTTATTGCTAAGATGTGAGCATTTGCTGGACTTTTTCCTCAGGTGGTGGAAATACCTGCCTCTTCATACAGTGCTTTCAACAGCATGTTGCCAGCAATCCTTAGAATCACTAACACAAGTTTGGCCTGGCCACAGTATGCATTCAAAAGTCTTTCAACAGTCTATGTGCAAGAGACAACAGGAATGTTCTCTGCTGAGCTATTAAAGCATTCACTTGTAAATTAAAAAAAACAGAGCTTTTTTTTTTTTCTTGGGATAGGGCACTGACTAAGCATCACTGTAGATTTCTGATATTAGGGGCAAGAATATGAGATTACTGTAACAAATCTTAATTATCTTTGAGAGCTCCTTGTAGATAGATTCAAGTAAGTTATCACCTTTGCCTCACAGCTGCCTTCAAAAAGGACCAGAATTATAGGTGGCATTTACAAAGTTATTCTCTAAAAACAACCAAGCCCCTCAAATCCCTACATTTAAACCTATCTTATTGCATTTTTTCTTAAGTCTTCTCACAGCCAGAAAGTGAGAGGTAGCTAAGAACTGTGACAGTGTTCTGCTAAAACATTCAGGCACTGCTTTTGGCTACTGCGTTTGTTTCCTTTATCTGCTCTTGCAGAACATGGTGATACCACTGTAGGGTGCCAGGAAGCAACTAGCTTAGTTGTGAAGGCTTTTCTATCTGAAAACAGAGGATGAAAAAGAGAGTAATTTCTAAAACTGAGGCTACAAAATGAGGGAAGGAGTCAGTGTGCTTGCATGCACACAAATTCATGTATGCACATGCACACAGGTAAGAAAATTTATGGCTCCTTCCTGTGGTTGGTCAGGCACTTGTGTTCTCCCAGGTCTGTTCTCCAAGTAGTTTTTTGCAGCACTTTATAAGGTACTCACTGCTTTCTTAACATATAGCATGTCTCTCATGAGCATGTCACTCATTCTTTGGGGTCATTAAGTTTTAATCCTTGCACTACTGTAACTAGCTGTCTGTAGGAAAAGGTTATAACTGCTACCTTTCCACGGTGTTTAGGGCTACATGGGATCTGATGTGATGTATGATGAGACAGCCATTTCCTCAGCCCCTCCTCCCTATACAGCTTATGCCACACCATCAGCTGAGGTAAGAGTTGCAGTTGGGAAGCATTGAAATAAGTGAGGTAGCAGAAGCAGCCATCCTTTAAGCACCTAAACTGTACTCCCAAAGCGCTGTGTTTCACAGTTAGATCCAGCTTTAAGGTTCGTGCAAAAGGAAAGTGATAGTAAGCCACTAACAATCTACTACTGTCACTCCTATTTGAGATGGATTTCCTTCGAAAGGGGATTTGGTTGGGAGGTATAGAAAGGAATGGCTGCTCAGTGAACTTGGAAATAAAGTTTCTTAAAGACAGAGTCGAAGTTACTTGCCTAATCTTAAAAAAATACTGGCCGTGCAGCTTTTAACATAAGGAGGTATGACTACACTTTCACATTGTGTAAGCACTGGAAGGATATAAAATCAGGAGTTTTAAAAATAGGATTTAATGACTGGAGATGTCATTTTAACACATAAGGATTTTATTGTATCCAAGATGTCATAGCAACACACTAATTCTAGCTTCTGGATGCACAGTTCTTTTGCAGTGGAGAAAGAGCAGCATTGGGACCAAACCATTGGGGGTTTCTGGATGTTCTGACTCACATGCAGTGATACACAAAGGGATAGTTTGGGGTAGTATTACTTGTTGCACTATAGGTGCTCTGCTCCAGCCCCTTGCTATTAAAAATAGTTGTTAAGAACTAGATGTGGTACTGGGAGCTATCTTGGGGCTAGAAGCAGGCCTCCTCTTTTGGAGAGCAAAATTGCTTCCAAAATGTACAGCTACAGGAGTATTTGTCCTGAATCTGACATTTACTTGCAGTGTGCAAGAGCAAAGTTGGTTGGAGTTTCTTGGGATCAGCTGCTGCCTACCTGGCACTTCTGAGCTCTCCAGAGAGCTGTTGTTGGCCTGAGGGCAGAGAGGAGAAGCTGGTAAGGCTGCTGTGCCTCTGCCTGACAATCCAGGCCCTGCCTCTGTCATTCACCATCCCGCAAGGCTGGAAAGTGAATGCTGCTTAAGAGCACTTATTTTTTCAAGCAGCTGTTCTAAATCTTTTCCAGGGAGTAGGTAAACTATATCAGTACAGACTGGATATTTTAGTGAAACTTTAACTGCATTAGAAATGAGGGACAATTGAACAAAGTGCATGATCAGATACATAGCAAAGAATACTTCTGTAATGGACATTTTTAATTTCACCAGGTTTATGGCTATGGCTACGATCAGTACAATGGTGCATATCCCCCTACTGGTCCTCAAGTCTTCTATGCCTCCAATGGACAAGCTTATGCTGTTCCCTATCAGTATCCATACCAAGGTAATCAGTATCAACCATATCCTTCACCTTCCTATAGAAGCTGTCTGAGTCAGTCTTTCTGGCTTTAATTCTATTAATCACCATCCTTTAACCACCCCCGCTCCTGCACAACAGAGCGATAGAAGGAAACCTCACTTGTAACTGGAACCAAGACCCCTTACCCTTTCACAACAAAGCGAGTGCTGTGAAATTTGTATTAAGTGATTTAACCTTCCCAATGTGATCCAAACATACTTAAATTCCTTCATAAACTCTCTAACTACAGTAGGCAGTGTGTTTTCTAAGGAAAGATAGAAAAGCCAGAACAAGATTGATTCATTACTCCATATTGGGCATTGATGGAGCTTTTGATTCATCTCTTATACCTGGCTTAATTATTTCAACACTTATGTTTAGCTATGACCTCAGAATTAAACACGAGTTTCAAAGGTAAATCCACTCCCAAAGCATGGTGGGAACTGGTTTCTCCCCAGCATGCTAGAATTGCTGTAAGGTAGTATATTCAGCCTTGTAAAGTCTTCTATTGCACCATTCAGGTTTGTATACCTTTCAATCCCAATAAAAGAAGAAAAAGACTAGAATTGTAGGCTGTGCTTTTAAGATTAGTCACCTTAATTTAGGATTAGCTTTGCACAGAGAGCCCCAGTCCTAAAGAATTGGGGCTTTAGAGTAGTATGGCTAATAAAAATCAAAAGTTTAACTTACTAATTGTTTACGATCTGGCTCTGCAAACAAGAATCTGTATTCAGAATTTTTTTCAGTTTTAAGGGAGGTTTTTTTTCCATTTGATGTTGGTCAGGTTATTTCATTTGTTTTTCCTTTTTTTATTACAAGGGAGGTGCATCAGCCTAAAGCTTTTAAAACTTTGTTCAGATGAGTTAGCAAAGGCCTAAGATATACATCATACATATACAAATGTAGAGGAAGGTAGGTTCTGGGGGTTCTCAACAGCTGAAAAGCAGCAAGAACCATTTTTAAACTACCAGCAGGCCTTGGAAATCAAGCCTCAGAAACCTGTATGATAAAAATGCAGCATTAAACAGTAACTTTCCTAAACAGTTTGCAAGTCCAGTGTATTAAGATACCATTTATAGGTTGGGCATAGTAACCAAGCCTCAATGTTTTCCTTCACTAGGGTTATTGCAACTAAATCTTAGGGGTCAAGTTCACCCCAGCAACTAATTTAACCCCTGTATGTTTGGTTTTATTGCTCGTTCTCCAAATTGACATCCTTCTCATGAGGTTTCTAGTCACATATCATTGAAAGTCAGACAGTGCCTTTTCCACTTGTATTAGTTGGATTACTTCAGCATCTGTTACGAAAAAACAGTGCAATATCTTCAAGAATACTTAATCTTCCTGAAATGTATGGAAGGGAAAGCAATACTATTATGTTTGCTTTGCAGGGTAGGAGCTAAGTCACAAAACATGACAGGTGAAGCTTGTACAAGAGCAAGGGTCAATTGGTTGTTTTTTGAGTCTTAGGTTAATTCCTTACTCATGGGCCAGTCTTCATCTGGAAAGAAATGTAGTGGCTGTCACCACACAACAGATCAGTCCAGTATGTGAAGGCTGAATTGAAATAGTAGGCAGTAACTAGAGTAAATAACTGATACACAGCTTTTGACAAACCACTGGCTTAACAGCTGCCATAGAGTTTTTTTGTGGGGAATTACACAATTTGCCTTAACTTCAAGATTGAAACAATTTTTAGACCCATTTCTTGCATTAAATCCACAAAATGTCTGATAGAATGATACAATTCATAGGTTCTTTGCTAATACAAATGCAGAACAATGTCCAGTTTTATATTTGTGATAAGCTTTTCTCCCAGATGTTAAACTCTTCTAAGGCTAGAAGTGTTGCTAGGCCTCTGGATTTATTTAATAAATGTGGAAGGTGAATCCAAAGCAAAGATGTATTTTGCCTTCATAGCTGACATCATCTTAGTGTTCAATGAAAGGAAGAGAGTGAAAGAATAGGCATGTTTTGAAATTACAATGCGTGGTATTAGGATATACATTTCTTTTGCCCTCCTCCTAACAATCTCTTATTACCTAGGACCTTATGGCCAACCCCCTGCAAACCATGTCATCATTCGAGAGCGTTACCGTGACAGCGATGGAGATCTTGCACTGGGCATGCTTGCTGGAGCAGCAACTGGAATGGCTCTGGGATCATTATTCTGGGTCTTCTAGATTACCCATTCCTTATCTTTGTAGTTCCAAAAACCTTTATTGTGTGCAATAATATATTGGCAATGTTGTTTATTCTTAAACTTTAAGAAATGCAATAGTTATTTTTCAGTAGTGACATCTTAATAACTGATTCTTAACTGTCCTAAGAATTGTTTAAAGGCACTATTTAGTTAAGTGGTTGGAGATGGCATGTGCTGCTCTTGAATTCTGTTCTGATGTTTGGAGTTGTAAGGATTCGTATAAGGATCAATATGAGCACCAATGCAACACAGTAGCAGTCACTAGTTTTACAAACAGACTGTTATTGTAAACACCATAGAAAAAAAAAATATTTTTGGGGCATCTAAAATCTGGTCCAAGGTTTACAGGAGCCCTGCATTAGTATGTACGTACTACAGGTTTCTGAACATTCCCTGGACAAACATATAGCTCAGCAGAAACTCCTTTGGCATTAGGTAGTCTTCCATGCTTATAGATTTTTTTGTTTTCAAACTTGCCTGCAGATAGTAGTGTATTTTCTTAGATGGAGTCCTATAGCTGTCTCTCACACCACCCAGGTGAAGCTGTCTTTGAGAACATACAAGCAAACCACTAAGCAGCAGCAACACTCCTCGTTCTTTTATTCTCCCAGAAATGTGAGTGACCAGCGGCAAGGAAGACCAATGTTTGTTATTCCACCTCCCTCATTATCCTGAATCACTCTTCTCTGGTCAGATAGAAGTAATGCATCTTTAGCTTTACAAGTTAACTTCCTTGTCTGTAGAACAGTCACCTCAGACACTGTACCAAGTGCATTGCTGAGGAAGAGGCCATTGTCTAGCATCTCTGCTCATTATTGCTGTTGCTCTGCAGAGTCTGCAGGAGAACTAACTTGAACAACCCTTACCCTCTTGGGCCTACCAGAACCTGTCTACAGGCAATAATAGTTAAGAGGCAAGACAAACAGCCCAAGTAGACCTTGCACACAGGCTTTTTGGTATCAGCTGCCTTGCCATGGCTAGGCTAGAACGTTCGCCTCCCAGCCTCCAAGGTTTCCTGAACCAGGTTCATTATTTGCAACTAGTTTTGAGAACAGCTGAGCCTGAGTTTGTTCTATGCCACTTCCATCTCACATTCAGCAGGTCTCTTCTTTCCTCCATGAGTTGTTAAGGAAAACACTCCAAGGAACCTGGCTGGCTTTGCTTGTATGTCTGGTTCCTTACACAATGTGCTCCTGCAGGCTGCTGTGTTATGGACTTGTAATGTGGAGTGCAACTGTTGTGCGGCCTGTTACCTTATCCTGTTATAATCCATGCTGAGCTGTGCTTGGCAGGGGAAAGAATGCTCTGAAGAAATGCACATGCTTTCTTAGTCAGGTAAAAGAGGCAGGGTGCCTAAGTTGAGTTATTTATAGTAAGAGGACTTATTTTTATACTTTCAGCTTCATGTATTCATACTGTTTTAATATGTTAAAGTCTTTCTTATGCTTTGATTCAGAAGTAGGTTCATTTCCTTAAGGTTCATGGGGTTTCAAGTATGTCAGGAAAGATGAAAATAGATGAGAACTTGCACCCATATGAATTCAGATCAAGCCCCAACCTTTTTCATTTCATCCTACGGCTATCTTTGGCTCTACCCTACATATTTAAGCAATAGAGGTCTTGGAGAAGAGTTTGGGTAGCCATCAAGGGAAGCAGTAAGTTTCCATGACTCTTAGGACCAACTTAACAAAATGAAAGCATCATCAGAAAACAGACAGATGTAATCTTGGCTGCATTACTAAGAGTGGCCTTAATGCAGGGAATGTAAACATTTAAGAAACACCAGCTCAGAGCTGTACACCAACATGTATGCACATCCTTTCACAGATTAATACAGGCTGCATATGTTCTGCCAGTGGTATGTACTGAAAGGACTTGGAGGATCAAAAGAGGACTAAAGCAAAAGCTTCCTATTGCTAGTCCAAACCAAAAGAAATTGGAGTACACTACTGAAGCTCTCTTAGAGGCCCAAGTACCCTTGACATCAGAAAGGGATGGTGACTATCTAGAACTTGAGTGAATAAACATTTCTACGTTTTTTTAAGCCTTGAGATAACCTGGAAGTGATTACAGGTCTACACTGCTGTTTAGTTTGTGCTTTACAATATAACTAGTTCTGCAGAATGCTTCCATCTCCTCTTCTCCCTATCTGATATTTAGCTTGGAAGGGGTGGGGGAGAATAAAATAATTGAACATCATTGTGATTTCTTTTGAATTTCATAATGATTGTGAAAGAATAGCACAAAGGGGGTCGGCTAGTAATTTATTTTAAGTTCGGAGTTTTGGAGGTGGGAAGGGGGGGGGGTTGCTTTGTTGTTTGTGTGTGTGTCCCCCAGAGCTGGTGATCACAGCAGGGGAACATCTCTTGCACTTTCAAGAGATAACTGAATCTAGGTACCCCGTTTCTTCAAGTGAAGTATATAAGATAAAGACTCTGTTGATAACAAAACATTCCTGGGTTGAATGCAAAGCAAGAAATTATAGTTTTAAAAGTTCAAATTGAAATGTGTCCATTAAAAAACAACAACCTTACCCCTTCTCAAAGGGGGAAAAAAAAGTACAAATTGAAGGTGAAGGTTCTAGTTCCATCTTGGTAACAATAGGCTGCTTTTATAACAAAAAGCATGAGCTACTTTTCTATCCAGGTAGCATAGGCATTTAGAAGCTAGAAAGCAAATGTACAAAGCTGCTAGAGCATAAAATCAAGAGGTGGTTATCTTACTGCAGGTGCTTGTAGTCTCTGATCTCACTGCAGAAATAGAAGCAGAAATGTCTTGATGCACAAATCAGCAGCATGGGGATAGCCACTTGAATTCACTGTTTTTTAAAGCTCATAGACTTGCTTCCTGAAGACACAGCTGCACCTCCTGTTGCTCAGGAAGAGTGGAGGTCTGGTCATATCTATAATAATGCCCAGCTGGATATATAGCCATGACTCAATAGCCTTTCTCTGCCCAATCCAGTACTGCATATATCTGCAGTTTGTGTAGCTGCTAGCATGAGCTGAAGGAGCAGGGCTAGAGTGGATTTCAGGGCTCAGGAGGACTGCCATGCCAGCTTCTGCAGAGAGGTTGATAACCATAGTGATGGGAAGAGGCAGTGGCCATGGCAAGATCATTTTCAAAACAGATTGAAGTGATAGTCCTAAACAGGTGTTTGTTTCTAAATGGCACTATTCATGATGCTGTGATTCCAGTTACCTGCATAGCACCCAAGTACATGCTTTCTTACCTGGAGCCCAATACTTGACCTCCCTAAAGCTATGGGAGGTCTGCAGCTACTACAGTGCCACTGTTTTTTGCAGTGTACACTATCAGTTAAGGATGACTAAATCTGTTGTATAGCAGTTACAGTCCATTCAGAATTAAATGGCAGTGCTTACAGAGGTCATAAGTCTATATGTTCATCTTTGACTAGTTACTTCTGGACAGAGCCAGGCTTCTCAAGAGTGGGGTGGAAATGCTCAGCCTTCTGGCAAGTCCAACCACACTGAAGAGCTGAACAAGGGCCCCCCTCCCAAAGTCTTAGTTACATGTGAAAACATAGCTGTTGGCTTCTTTTGCTTAAACGCAGGAAGCTAGAGAGTCAGCCTCTTCTAGTGAGCAGGTAAAGGCTCACTAGAACTAGAGAGGAAGGGCTGGAAAGTGTTTATCTACAGCACAACTGCACTGACTTTTGGCAAAGACACATCTTTTCTAGTGCTGAAGCACATTGAGCTACATCTAGATGGAGCTTCCCTAAATGTCACACGAGACTGGCTTCATTTTGTTTGTTCTTCAGCAGGGATTCAATATGTGATGGAACCAGCCAAGCAAGCTGAGTAAAGGAGAAAATTCACACCAATGTTCCTCAAATGTGTTTGTGAGTTTTCCTCCTCGTGATATGACTAAGATAGGTGTGATGGGAGGTAGCATGCAGCAAGTGTTCCTTCCCCCCAGATCCTTTGTGTTCTTGTGCACTATCTTAACTGCTGTTTTACTATATGTCCTCATTCTTGTTATTAATTTATAGCAAATAAAATTAATATTTAAGTGTAATTCTTTTGTCTTTACATGTTTACTAGCCTTTTTTCAACATTTCTCATTTAGTTAGCCTGTAAACAAGCATGTTTTTCAAACATACAGCCATCTTACAGGAGGTGTCCTTTGCAAGGAAACAGTTGTGTGATGAATTCTGTGCAACTCCAGTCTTTCCCAAGCAATTACAAGGCTGACTTTATCTGGTAGAAAAATGAACTAAAATTGTGGGTATTGGAGAGCTCAGGCTGACATACCTCAGTCATCTCAGTTACTATTTAATAAAGATGATGTTACATCTGTGAAATCAGCAAAGTAACTCCACACTACCACCACTATACCAAGATTAGAATTAAGGCCTATTTCTTTTTTAATGGCGTTGAAGGCTTTGACTCAGAAATGCTTAATCTTGGATATATGCAATGCTGATCCAGATTTACCATTTGACATTGTGTTATCAACAGATTTGTGCTGTTTAGTATTACAGTAAGCAGCTTGGAACACAGATGTTGCTCTGGGCAAAATGCTACTGTTTGCTGTACTGGTATTTCCTGTTTATGAATTGCTTCAGTGGAGTACAATCAGTAAGTTTGCTTAGACAAAGAAACTAAATGACCACAATGAGCTCCACACCTAAAGGCTGACTATCCTGTATGTTTGCTGGGAATTAAACTATTTGTCAGAAGGACCACAGTGCATTTTTATAAACTATTATCCTTGCTTTATGCATGTTTTGTTTTTACTCTTGAGGGGTGGTGGTTTTTTTAGCCACTAATCTGGGAGAGGAATGCAAACAAAACTGCTATTTCAATCAATCAGTTAATGTAGGAGTACACATCGCTCTTCTCCCCAACATACTATGCTGGCTATGCTTATTTTAACAGTCATCAGTTCCATATGATGGATTTACTAGGCTAAGTAGATGGTTATGTACACTTAACCCTGCCCACCTTCACTGAAATTTCAGCACCAGAACAAGTTAAGGAACTAAATTTGCTGTGCAGATTTGCTTAGCAGCTCCATACCTTCTTGAACTGGCAATGGCTTAGAGAATAGGCTTTGCCTCTGTTACTGCTTTCCATTCTCCTGCTGCATTCCCTGTGCTGTTTGTGGTCACTAAATACAACCACAATAATTAACTTGGCTTGTATTCCTAAAAGTACCTTTATTTGTCCCTCTCTCCTGTTGCAGTTCTACTACAATGCATTGAAGTGAGTGTGGAGCATTTGCTGTTCCCTCCATTTTGGTGGAACTGAAAGTTTCCCCTAGTATGTTGTGAGCACTTACTAACTATGAATAAGAGCTGGTAATAACAGACTGACACTAATGTACTGGTTTGGGAGTCTTCTGATTACCATAGGTTACCTCATTGGGTTTCAGAGTTTTTGAGGCATCTCTAAAAGGCTTCAAGACTCAGGGCAAATACTCCAAATGTATCTGCATTAATAATTTAAAGCTTAAGATCCATTTGACAACATTTTTTAAGGCACAGGTTGTTAAAGTTTCAGACTGACAATACTGGGCTCAATCTGACTGCATATGGTGCAATACTGATACTGCCTAAGTCGCCAGACACTTCAGGTGCCAAAGTTACTGCTTTGCAATGTGTGTAGTTAAGTCTTTAGCTATGACAGATAAAGTCAAGAAGAGAGTGACCCAAAACGATGGCTGACAAGCACCCAGAGCTGGCAGCTGCCAGGTGTGTTGGGGGGCTAAGATGAGCTTACCCCGCTTGGGCTGCTCCCGGAGCATCGGGCTGCACAGCACCCTGCCCCTTGCTGTGAATCAAGCCACCCTCCCAGCCCTGCCCCGCCGGGAAGGCTGCGGCCACCCCCAGATTTTGGAGGGCCAGCGGGATTTTCGGTAACTAACCCACCTGTCTGGCTGCTGCTGGCCGCCCTCGCGCCCAACGGACGCCCTCGCGCCCAACGGCCGCCGCCCGCTAGATGGCGGCCCGACACCGACGGTGGCGGAGCGAGCCCAGGCCGGGCCCCGGGGTCTGGCCCGCGCCCTCCCCGCCCTCCTCTGCTCGGTGCCGGGAGCACCGAGGAACGCTGACAACCGCGGGACTGCTTTTTTCGGTTACAAACCGTTAATGGCTGACCCGAGGAACCCCGGCACACAGCCTCCTGCGCAGGGATGCAGCCGGCACCGGCACGACCCAGGGGAAAGGGCCCCTGGGCAGCCAATTTCAAATGCCACCAGGAAACAAAGCCTTTCATGGAAACCCTGCCAGCAGGCAGCTGCCCCCACCNGGGTCTATCGTCGTCTCAGCCCTCACAGGAGCTCTGAATCACTCCTGCCCCGCAAATAATAGTCTGGGATAATGATAATGATCATATTTATGGGTAGTGAAAAACCCTGCAGGTTTGTAGCTCGCAGGCAGGATTGCAATCTCTGCAGGGTAATACCGTCCAAGTCTGCTGCTGATCAAAAGCAGTTTTTCATGGGAATGCTCAGAGACATGATTGTAACGAAAGGCTATTTCCATGCCAAATTTCCATGCTCAAATCCCTAGCTGCTTCAGCTGAAGAGCTGTTTATGATAGAGTCACAGGAATTTTCTATTACTGGAAATTGAGGGGTATTTTGGTTCTCCAAAGCTAGCAGAGGAACTGGCTTTGCATTAACCAAAATCTAACCCTTGGGCAGCTACCATGCTCAGAAAACTTCAGCCCTGCAAAGAGGAGTGTTCCTGCTGTGCTGGAGAGAGACTGGCATCCGTCCTACACAGCCTTGCAGGGGTTGCTGACAGAACGCACAAGAAGAGATGAAGGAAAGCCAGCGATACGCTCAGCAGGGCCCTGGGATCTGAGTTTTCCCAGCCTGCACTGTAATGTAGGAGGATGGGTTGAGAGCCTTGGCCTGGGACTAGGATGTTCTGGGTCAGTTTTCCCAGCTCTGTCACAGGCAGTTTGCATGATGTGGGAAAAAGCCACTTTACATTTTCAGGAATGAGAGAAGTGAGATGTGACAGAGAGATGGTGACAAAAGAAATGGATGAGTTCATGAAAAGCTGTAAGCTATTCCGCTCTGTGCATGCACTGAGGATACAGAGATATCAGTCTTGGTTGACATTTTCAGAGACCTTTGGTATGCTCATGAAGAACTACAATTAACAGCATTTAAGTAAGAAACATCCTAGAATACAGAGGGCAAGGGCTGGTAATTCAAGAACAGCATTATGTTTCTTTGAGAGAATAGAGGGCACAAGGGCTGGAAAATATTTTAACCCTTCCTTATCCAGAGCAGACTCGGCTCCACCACCTTGCAACACATGCAGCAAACCCAGCCCTCCCCTGAAGCTCAAGCCCTAGGAAGGCCCATGGTACACAACCTCCACCTGATGCAGGCAAACAGACTGAGCATTATTCCAAATTGGGGAAGGAAAGGGAAAAGAAACACAATTCTCTTCAGACAGATTTTTTTTTAAAGGAAATGATAAATTTCAGTTTCGCTGTTTCAAGCTCATTTTAGCTCTATAGACAGGAAGGATCGATTTAAAACTGTCTACCTTTAATTTATAGCAACATAAGCATCATCAACACGTAACTTTTGTTACCATCTTTCAAACAACTGCCTAGTTCAGCAGATGGAGACACAACTGTGTCATGCATATCAGACCACGCACGATAACAGAGGGACTCTGAATACATGAATTGAATGTCTGGATCATGAGACTTTACAGACTATACTTCACATTTATTTGCTTTTCCAATGACTGGCTGACAAAGAAAGGAAACCAGAGCAACATTTGTTCTTTAACTACCCTGAAAAATACTAAAGTCAACCATTTTGCTACCTGAAATTTCTCCTGATGTGGAGGTTCAATGTAGTGCCATCCCTCTGTGCAGGCACAAATTAAGGCAGCTAATCAGAAGCCTGAAGATGACACATCCAGGTAAAATCCCTCCCCACCAGCATACGACTGTTTGCCTAGTTCAAGAACAAATCCTAGTACTGATTTCTCAATCAGCTGCTCAACACCACAAACCACTTTCAATTTCTGCATTCCTCAGTTTGCAAATATGACTTCACCATCTCCCAGTCCCAGAAAAGTTCCTATACCCAGGGAAGTGATGTGCATATGGACTTTACAGACAGATTCTGAGCAATGGCCCTTTTTATATCTTCCTGATTAAATCTAGGTAATATTTTCAGTCCCAGATTTGGATGGCTAAGAAATAGTCATGAAAATAACCCTGGCCTCCTATACTCCTCCATAATTTTCTCTGAAAGATGTTCAATCACCCCTGCTGCATTTTTTTTCTTAAAACTTTCTTTAAAGATTATTCTCAAAGTTCAGCCACAGCAACCTGCTGAGTTAAGAAAGCAAAATTGTACACTTACAGGTCAGAAGAATCCCCTTCAATCAATAGCTATATTTCTGACTGTTTTAAAACTAATTGTTTCAGATGTTCAGATTCCCAAACAGCTTTTTTCTTGATCAATATCTCTGACAGCTGTTCAGATAACCTATCAGTGGAACTAACTGCTGTTACAGCTATGCACCTATGATCAGTCAGGCTAGGATGCATTTTCCTTATGTAATTGCAATAGAAAACCTCACATAAATTCAAGCCATGCAAAGCACAACTATTTTCTGGGATAAGCGTATGTCGATTTAGCAGAACATACATTTTCCAGCATTTTCTTTGTCCTCACCACAAAAGAGAAATCCAGAAATATTTCCATTATTTCAGCTCTGTCAGTGCACTGGCCCAAGTGGTCAGTGCACCAAATTTCAGGCATTGAAATAACTGCATTGACCTGAATGGCATGCACGCTGCGCATCTTCAGTGCTCGCATTGTTGGATAGGCCAACAGTTTTGTAAAAACACAAAGCTCCAAAGAGCATATTAGTCATTGTGGGAAGGGTGGGAAGTGGGGAACCCTCCAAACTTGTTGTGTTTGTCTATACACTGGCCAAGATCTGCACTGGTGTAGATGCACAGAACATTAATGAACCCACATGCCAGCTTGCATCCTGGTTTTACAGCTAATGAAGGCTCTCAAAGATCCCTTTTAAGTAAAGGAAATTCCTGTGCTGTAAACAAAACAGTCTGCACCTCCCTTCAACAGAAGTATTACCAAATGCTTCAGAAGTCACCCCAATCTAGTAATTTTGCAGAGGCATCAACATACTTCTGCATGCATGGAATCATCTACAGATGTTGGAGTACACCACACTAGTATTTTAGTGGCACATGGGGAAAATGAGAAGCTCAGAGCTGCGTTTGATTGCTTCTGTTAAAGACAGTAAGGCACTGTGGGCAGGGAAGCAACGTTACGGTTTTGATCAAATCCCAGTAAACCTGAGTTTATGAGACACAGTAAGGCAGTTCCTGGGAAGGGAAGTGTCCTGTCCCTGCGCTGAACTGACAGTGAGATCCTAAATACCACTACAAATGCATTTTAGTTGGGACCTCACTGCAGACAAAAGCATACTTTGTTTACTAAAACTGACCAAGTTAATATTCAGACCAGAGCTAATCCCTGTTCTTTCCTGTGGAAAGTTTTCAAAGGACAGCTCTTGTGAGGACCTCACCTGCATTTCCAAGCAGGAGCTTTCACTCTTCTGCTGACCATTTACAACGAATATGACAATTTCCTTCCTCTTCCCCCACCCCAGAACTAGAAACATCAGTGTCCAGTACAAAATAGACAAAGGTGAGATTTTTTCCTGCAAGAAAGACACATGAAAAGTCCTATTCTTCTAACCAGTTCTTCTGAAAGCATTATTCAGACATGCAGGTGTTTCGGAGATGATCCTCGCTCCCCCAACTAAGCTTACTTTCCCATTATCCAGCAAGCTTTTTGCCTCACAGCTTAAGGGGATAACCGTAACACCAAGTGGCAAATCCACAGGCATCAGTTCACTCCCCTGCTGTCATGTCTGGTGCCTCCATCGTATCTTCAATTCTGCTCATCTCTGTGCAGTGCAAGGCCAGGTGGCAGGGAGGGGTCCTCACAGGACATGATAAAACAAAGAAGTAACATTAGAGTTTGATCTACTCCTGAGGCAAGGCTGAATGAAAACCTTCATTTCCATCCCACATCTCATCATCTTTTCTATGATATTCCTCTAATTAAGCAGCTGTCCTCAGTGCATCAGATGCAAGCCGTTTGAACACAGCTTCCAACTGACTTTATGATCACCTCATTTATATCAAAAAAATCACCTAGTGAGTGACCTGCCAAGGCTAACTGTGTACAATGTGGTGGGCACATATGTGAAACACCGCAAATGGCACTGCAACCAGCTAGGCACTACAGCCAGGACTACAGAAGAGGGAGCCCTTTTAATTCTCTAGCAGGGTCAGTATTAATCAGATCACTACTTATATAAAGCAGCTCATTTTCCACCCTGGATAAAGCAGAGACAGGAGCAGCCCCAAAGCCTGGTGGAGCTCCTATCTGAGTCAGTTATTACACAGGTGAGCCCAGTCAGTGAAACCAGGGACTCCCCACAAGCTCTGCAACTGTAGCTGAAGTGCTGGCTCAAACACCTGACACATGCACCTCACAGCAGCTGTGAATTCTTAAACTATTTAATGCATTTTATAACTTTTCTGCATCCCACTAGCTGCAGAGCTTCTCTTTATAGTGGATTTTTCTGTGTATCTCTCATAAAAATTCAGGTAGTTGGGTTAATACTGCAGTAATTTTTGTACCTGAAATAAAACCCATAATTCATGTAGAAAGATTATTATTTTATATAATCTNCTTATTTGTTCCTTTCATGATACCAACCAAGTCACCTGCATCCACAGTTTGGTCCTATTTCTGTGACCATCCAAGTACACTAATGTACCATGAATAGTGCCAAGCACTTCACTTGACACAGAAGCTACTGCATTGGTATGCTACCACAGTTTGCAAAACCGCAATTACATCACCCATTAAAACTGAGCAGGGAAATGGAGAACAACGCTTTACATTAAGTGATACCAATTACAGTGTAAGTACCTGATGCTAAGAAAAGTGATTGTTATATTTATGTGGTTATATAACTAACAGATTGAGCAAGCTCTTGCCCTTTGCTTACCTGTTGGCCTCTTATTTTGGGAAATGAGAGTCTACCTCCATGGGTGATCTCATAAGCCAGGAAATGCAGATTTCCAAGTTAGATTGCTGATAGGCCTCTTGGAATAAGAGCAGAGCACTGAGTTACATTGTTCTATTAAAGACAGTACTCACTAACTACTGTGCCTGCACAGAACCACTACCTTTTCAGGGAATCACAGAAGGGCTGAGGTTGGAAGGCAACTCTGGAGATTATCTAGTCCAATGCCCTGTTCAAAGCAGGGTCACCTAGAGCCAGCTCCTCAGGCCTGTGGCCAGTCAGGTTTTGAATGTCTGAGGATGGAGACTCCACAACTTCTCTGGGCAACCTGTTCCAGGATTTCACCACTCTCACAGCAAGAGTTCTCTTACATTTAAATTGAATTTTCCGAATTTTAATTTGTGTCCTTTGCCTCTTGTCCTTTCACCTCACCAGGAACAACTGAGAAGCATCTGGCTCAATCTTCTTTACTCATCCCATCAGGGCTTTAAACACATTGATAAAACCTTTCCTGAGCCTTCCTTTTCACAAGCTGAACAATCTGAGCACTCTCAGCCTCTTCTTATACAAGAGATGCTCCAAGCCCTTAATCATCTGTGTATCCCTTTGCTGAACTTGCTCCTGTAAGTCCATCTCTTTCTTGTACTGTGGAGCCCAGCACTGGACACAGTGCTCCAGATGAGGCCTCGCCAGTGCTGAGTAGAGAGGAAGGATCATTTCCCTCAGCCTGCTGGCAGCACTCCTCCTAATGCAGCTCACGATGCCGTTGGCTGCCTTTGCCACCAGGGTACACTGATGGCTCCTGCTCAACTTGCTGTCCACCAAGTCCCCCAGGTCCTTTTCTGCAGAGCTGCCTTCTAGCCAGTCAGCCCCCAGAGTGTACTGGTAGCTGGAGTTATTCCTCCTTAAGGGCAGGACTTAGCATTTCCCTTTGCTTAATACCATGAAGCCCTTGTTGTCCCATTGCTCCAGCCCATCAAGGTCCCTGTGAATGGCAGCACAACCCTCTAGTATATTAAACCACTCATCTCAGTTTGGCATCATCTGCAAACTTGCTGAGGGTGCACTCTGTCCTATCAGCTAGATCACTGATGAAAAGTCTTTAATGAAAACAGTACTGACCCCAGTACCAACCCCTGGGATATTCCATTAGTGACCAGCCTCCAGCTGGAGTCTGTGCTGATCACACCCTGAGCTGGGCAGTTCAGCCAGTTTTCAGCCACTTCACTGCCCATTTTTTAAGCCCACGCTTCATCACTCTGTCTATGAAGATGTTATGAAGACAGTGTCAAGAGCTTTACTAAGGTCAAGATAAACAACATCCACTGCTTTCCCCTTGTCCACCAAGCTAGTCATCTCATCATAGCAGGCTATCAAGCTGGTCAGGCATGATTGCCCCTTTGTAAATCCATGCTGACTTCTCCCAAACATGTTCCCATTAATGAGTATGTTTGGAAATGGCTTCCATTATTATTCACTCTTTCAGCTTCCCAGCGATTGAGGCTGGGCACCTGTAGTGCCCCAGATCCTCTTTCTTGCCTTTCTTGAAGATAGGAGTGACATTTGATTTCTTCCAGCCCTCACGAACCTCCCCCAGTTGCAGTAACCTTTCAAAGATTGAGTGGCCTCACAATGACATGGGCCAGCTTCCTCAGCATTCATGGGTGTATCCCACTGGGTTCCTGGGACTTGCATCTGTCCAGTTCATTTAAATGTATTCTAGCTTCATCCCCCTCTACCAAGGATACATCTTCCCTGCTCCAGAAGCTCTCTTCAGCAGATTAGGGGCTACTCTGGTTGTTAGGAAATAAAGTCTCCATAAGAGACAGAATTTAGGTACAGATGCTACCCATTAAATGATTGCATTCATCCAGGGCACATGACTAGTTAACCATTCACCTGCTTACACTCTGCTTTTTAAAAAAAAGTTTCCATGAGGACAGTTATATAAGCTCTTCTTAGTTTAAGTCTCCCCTTCTGTAAAACAGAGATATTATCCCTTTATTTCAGCTTTACAGTGCAATTTAAAGTGAAACACTCTGAGCTACAGCTAGTGGTACTAGTGATGCTCAGCATCACAGCAAATTGCTAGCTGTAACACCTGCACCTTATACCAGGGCCACTAAAGAGAGGCAGGCAGTCTGTTGTGGAGACACACTTCTTAGTTGTGTTAAGTGCTTGCTCATTGGCTCACCACACACACACAGGCTCTTCCTTGTGATTACAGGTTTGGTCTTTGAACAGACTGCTCAGACCCAGGAGACAAGCAGTGCCCCCAGAAACAGGCTGTGAGGCACAGGAGCCTCTCTGCTACCTCCTACCTGCCTCCTCCCTCCAAGGCCTGTCACAAGAACCCTCCCTGTGCATCCCTTCCTTAAATCCTCTGCCAAGCCAGGTCTCAAGATCCATTTATGTAAGACCCAAGCACCTATGCTTTGCCACCAAGCTGGAGAAGCTTGTGAGCTGCTTGCATTATGTCAGTGACAACAGCACTTTTAAGTGACGATGGCATTTACCAGTGCTACAGAATTACAGCCCTGGCACAGACTGAGCTGTTCGTAACCCTGGGCCTGTTTTACTTTGTGCAGTAGATTAAAAAAAAAAAAAAAGGCTTCCAGAGAAAAGTAATGCATTCTGGCGATGTTTTAGACCAGTGGTAATTCAGCACAGTTAAAGGCCTTACAGAGTTCTCAGATTTTAAGTACTGGTGGTCTGCTATCAAACCTCCAGAGCTTTAACCCATCCTTCTTTCCAAATAGATTCTCCCTCACAGCAGTGTTTGAAGCAGTACAGAAGCAATTAATGTTGTAAAGGCTGATCAGGCATAGCTAGAGGGTAGGGACCTTAAAACACCTCAAAATGACCAGTATCAGCTCAGTGCCACTTTCCCAGGCCCTACTCCAGTCTAAGAGTGTGACAAGCAATGCAGGAGCAACAGCACCCACCCTCTCCCCTCAGCCCTGCTACTAGACAAGTCTTGTTTATTCTGCAGTTCTTCACAACCACTGGGTATGTGACTTTGATAGGGAGGTTTTTGAATCCTTTTCTTTGCAACTAGTCAAAGTAGTGAAGCACAAGGAACAGCTTGGCATTCAGGTTTGCAGCCATGGTTATATTAGTTCTTTGTAAGATGGAGCACGCTTTCAAAACAGTGCAGGAGTCCTGCTCTGCAAGACCTTACCTCAAATATGGCATGGGCTGAGAAGATCCAAACACCACCAGGTAAGAACTTCTGAACATCAGTGTGATACCCACAGATCACCCCCACTGTCAGGACATTCCACAGGACTGATCTACACCTATTCTGGGTGGGCTCTGCTGGATGAAGCAGGCACGATGCTGGCAGATGACAAGGCACAAGAGCACAGTACAAGGGTGCCACTAAGCACAGATAAAGGGGCCTGCAGAGCTGCCAGAGGCAGGCAGGGCACATGCAGGCAGTACATGTACTGTCATGGGGGGGAGGAGCAGGGTTGAACCAGCCCTTATGAAGGGACACTATTGTCATTGTTACACTGGCTCCACTGGGCACAGGTTTTCCTCACTGCATGACAAATTCAAGGAGTTGTATCAGATTGTGCACCAATTTGTGTTGGGATTTCAGCTTGCTCAACTATGATATGCATCAAAGCCACGACCAGCCATCCTGGGGCCAGTCAGAGCCCTGAATCACATGTAGTTTTAAGATGAGACATAAGGAGATTGGAAACATCCCTGAAGGACAGTAAAACCAAACCAGAATAATAAAGAGCCCAGAAAACAGAAAAAGCAAGAACAAAAGGAGACTAGAAAATGGGGCAGAAGTCATCAGAGCTCTCAGAAACAAGAGCATCAGGGACAAAGGCAACTGCCCTGTTGTTGGTCCGTCACAATAAGCAGTCAGGTAAATGAGTCAGCCTTGCAGCTCTGCTTTTCACATGGCTGTGAAAAACTTTCTTGGGCCCTTCTGTGATCTCACACAGCTTCTTGATGCTGGAAACAATCTAACAATCTCCCTCTGCTTTGGTGGAGGTTTTTTTTTGGCTTTCCACACACGTAACTCATTAAAAATAAGAAAATACTATGCTTGACTGTGGTGGGTGAAGGGAACAGCTGGAGTACATGTGAAATGGCAGGTCTCTTCTGATCCAGAATGCTTGCACCACAGGAGAGCAACATAATGGAAGCTACTAATACAGTACTTTAATGAAGACAACCCCCATGCAACACCTGACTGTGTTATTATCCATACTTAATATTTATATGCTTTGGCAATTTTTGGTTATAATCACACCTACAGCCAACAACACTGTGCTGATACTTTGGTTACAATTGGAAAAACCCAAACATCATTTGAAACTAAAGAAAAAAAAAAAGAATGACTTTGCATAACAAAGTCATTCTACATTGAAGGGAGATCTGTCCTACTTCTGGGACATGAACAACAGAAAAATTGCTAGGCCAGATAACACTATGGTAGGTGCTTAAAAGTAAAGTTCCTGCTGTCCTGCAGTCACCTGATGCCCAAACCACTAGGGATCTCAAAGAAGTCAGAATACTCTGTCACTAGAAACCAAGTCACTAATACTAGTTGTGAAAGGTCTCTTTAGCAAAAGAATACAATCTAGAGATTCTTATAAGACAAAGTTATTTATCCTGTTAAGAAGAGCTGTCAGAACATCACTGTACTAGATAAGGCAGCCAATATACTCTTAAACTTATTCCACAAGTCTAGAAGCCCACTTGCAACTATTATTTCAACATTCAGTTATAAACAAGGTCAATGTGCACAGTGCACCAGCAACAAGGCAGAAACATCAAAAGTTCAGGGTGACAGACCAAAATGAGTTTCNGCTGGATTTGCTCTGAAGTGCTAACCCATTCATCATCCTAACAGGATAGTAGAAACAGCACCCTGTAGTAACTCCATCTAACACGATGTGTTAAAACATTGAAATGAAAATATAGCTTACAATAGAAGACAGTCTTTAGTGGCTTCCTTGTGCAAGAAGTTCACTCAGATCTCTTCCTGAGGCTAGCTAATGGACTTGGGCTTTGTTAGTCTGAAGACTTCAGTGCTGATGACCGGGAGTTCAAACCCTGCATGGGTTAGCTGAAAAAAAGTTTCCATTAGTGCCACAATAGAAAGTACAAAATAGCTTTGCACTCGAATCAGGTGGTGTGGGGAAAACTGGATTCCTCTAAGTCTGTGCAGTGGGAAAGTCCCAATTCAGTATCTGACTACACCATTGCCTTTCATGAGTAGCAGACGCTGCCATATGTTTTCTTGAAATACTGGCCCAGAAAACTATGCTTCCTGGTGTGTCACTCAAAACACAGATTGGTTGATGCTAACATCCCTGCTGGGACCCAGTGGCTGCCTCTGTAGGAACGATGAGAGAGCAAAGCTATTCGGCTTACTTCCCTTGGAAGAGATTTTGTAGGAACCTACTAACAGCAGGAAATTCAGTAATGACCCCTATATGAGTATATACACACATACAAATGACTCATTTTAGCAGAAGCTATAGATGAACCAGATTAGATAATTTTTATGGTTTGGCTGAGAAGCAAGATGAAGATTTACATCCTCCATTACATTTGTCACATGAAGTTTAAATCAGCACCAATGCTCAGTGGAAACTCAGGCATGTCCAAAACACACCTGTGTATTTAGTCCAAGCTCAGACACTGTAAGCTCTCCTATGAAATAAATGAAGTAGAAAATCATTCACAGGATGTTACGCAAAAATGCACAGCAAGCATTCTCCTTTGCTTGCAGCAGTTCTCACTGCAGGGCTGAGATCAGACACATCAGCTGCGTTCCCAGAAAAAAAGGGGATGTTCGAGTTGGCCCAGCCTGGGTTTGGCAAGTTACAGACCTGTGCTGCTCAGTAGCTTTTCAACTGTTCATACTAGGCTATTCACAGCATAACTAGAAACCCACATACACTCCCTGGGAAGGGAAGGTAACAGCAGAAAACTTTCTCCTTACAGTCACAGTTTTATTTTTAAAGGATTTTAGGAAAGATTTCAATGTCCATTATTCACATGGATTAGAAGCTGTACTGCTGTTACATACCTGCCAGCAACTCACTATGCTCCAAAACTGGTTTTAGTAATTCCAGTGTCAGTAACAGCCCAAGGAAGAGTCAGTTCCTGGTTCCTAGCCATAGTTCACAATACACTGCCTTTCATCAGTAAGCCCTTCTGTCTTCTTACAGCCCCACACCTGTGCCATCACACACACAACACAGTTTGAACTGCCCTCATACCATCTGGTGGAAATTTGCCTTCTATTTGCTGCCAGGAGTTGTGGGAAGAAAAGCACCTCATGTCACAATAGAAGTTTTTGCATACTCAGACTAAATTCATGCAAGCAATTTCTTGCCTGCTAATTCAATTCCTGCAAGCTCTTTATTAATCACATTTCCAGAACATTTGATGTTGCAATAAAACATTGTTGTGAACACTTTCCAAGTGAAAGGAAAAAAATCTGTAAAATAAATCAGCTAATACTTCAAAACACCTTATCCAGTTGTGTTAGGCCTTGACATAGCCCAGATTGCAAGTAAGCCACCAAAGTCATTAGGCAATTGCTTACATTAAGTAAACACTTAAGTGCTGTGCTGAACCAAAGCTCACACTCTCTAATCACTCTCAAACACAAAGGTGACATTCTCAGCATCTATTCCAATGACCTACAGTGTCTTTTACAAGAGATCACACATTCTGAGCATACAGACACTGATTATTTCCCCTGCCCCTTTTTCCCTCCTTTCACCTGGGAGGTAAGGAGTTAGGAAAGCAGCATCTTTGAGGGGAGGGAGGAAAAAACCCACAAAACCCAACCATGAAACAACCCCCCCCAAGAGAGCTGCAAATAGGAGTCTAAAAGGACTGTAGTCCTAAGAGATAAATCAGTACCCTGGAAACAATCTTTGGTTAATGTGTCTTTCCTCCTTTGCTTTTTCTGTATTTTAGACAGGATTAAAAGTAAAAATACTATGTTAACACTAGGAGACCATTACTCCTAACATTTCCAGCACAAACGGGATAGAAGAGACCTACAGAAAGATGCCTGATTTCACAAAGCAGCTTGAGTAGTGAGGACTAGCATGTGGGCCTGTATGCTCTATCAACGCTGCTGGTTAAGACCAATTCAGCAGAACAGCCTATTTAGTCTTTGGAAACCATTTATTTATTTGTACTTCTGAGGCCTTAGCAAATAGCTGTTGAACACAACGCAATTCCCACATCATGCTCCAACACTATTAAAGGCCCTGGTAACTACAGTCACGCCATTTACACTTGCTATTGCAGCCTGCGATGTTTGGGACATAAAAGCACTACCTATTCTACCTGCCACAGCAATAAACATCATTGCAGTAATGTGACGCAATGCTTTGCGATATGTGCACAGAATACCGATTTATTTGACTGTAACCCCAGTGTATAGTTCAAAATCTGAGGCTCTTACCACTTCATGGTATCAGCTTGCCTTATACACCCAGCTGGCAGCACATGATGTATTTTTACTTAGTTTGAGTGCAAAGTCAGTTGACCAGTAGCAAGTTGTAGCTACCTAAGCACATATCTTTGGCAGTACTTTTTCTGAAGTTTAATGAAGGGTAAATAAGCATTAAGAACAAGATTAGGAAAATATTACCTTAATCAATACATTAGGTTCAGTCAAGTTTAGAGCTCATTAGCAATCCAATACCTACCACTAACATTTCCTGACTTAAAATTCTCAGCTAAGTTTTCTCAGTTTTCATTTAAAAAAATTGTCTCATTTTATTTGTAACAATCTCAGGATTTACAACACTGTCTCTCCCTCATCTTTATTGAGGCATTTCCAACCAGTCTCAGGCTGTATTCCAGTCACCCTTTCCTAGGTCAGTTCAGTTATATCATAGTCAAGGGGATGCCTTTCTCTCCTCTGACCATCTCAAAGTCCATCTGGAAGGTGTAACCACACTAGGACCACCTAGACATTGAAAGCAGGGTCTAGCTCACCAAATTTTTTTCTCTCTGCTCACAAAAGTAAACTTTATTTCTCTTCACATAACTCTGCAGAGACTAATTATTTGCCAAGGTTTGCAGGGTGTGAATGGGTTGAGATTCAGGTGGAGTCTGTGCTACTTTGCTACTGCTTCAAATAACTGCCTCAAAAGACAATTTTCCACCTTCTAGTCTGGCTCTGCATTGTTATTTTGTATGCAAAGGAGGTAGAGAGAGGCAGCTTTGACAGTTAACATATACTAAAAAAAATCATCCCATTTTTACCTCGCTCCTTGATGTGAGAGCAGGGTTTTTAAACAGTAGTTTGCAACATTCATTTACCTTCCTCATAAGTACAGAGCAACACAGCCCTTGATTGCTACTTGATGCCCCACAGAGCTAGAAGTTCATCCTAGCACAGAGCACTAGCCTCCAAGAGGGTACTTACCCCACTAGGGCACCGCCCTCACAGCCACTCTGGGCAAACACTCTGCAAATCTTCACAGAAGAAAAGCATTTCCCCCATGAAAGAGGCTTTAAGCTGGGTGTTCAAACAATAGCAACCCTAAAAGACAAAGAGATGTTTTAAGAACCCCTACAGCAACCAAGGGAGTCAATTTGAAAGTTAGTCTTAAAACAGGTTATTTCCTCACTACTATTTTTCATTTAATCATATAAAAAAATCTCAAGAAACATAAGAAAAGGAGCACAAGCAAACCAGTAGACTTCAGATGAAGGGTTTTTTTACCTTGGAGAAATTACTTTTAGCAGAGCAACTAGCAGAATAGGAACAAACACAACCTTTCCTGCTTTGAGCTGTGCGTGAGCCAGCTTGACCCTGCTGCTACTTCTGTCCTTAGGTAGAATTTACTGGTGTTAGTATTCAAACACTACCACAGCAGCCTGAAAACTGCCAGGGGGAGGCAAAGCAGCAGCAGGCACCTGAAAGGAGTACAGTAGCAGAGCACAAGGGCTTACATCCAGCCTTACTGGTTTCTTCCAGTCTGACTGGTCAGTCCAGGTACGGATGTTCACAGTAGCCCACCTAGCCTGATCATCTCCCACTAGAAATAATTTTCATCTCAAAAAACTGAGAGCAATTACCAAAATCAGCACCTTCCACAGCTTCCTTCTAGAACAAGGTACTACCACTGGGAAATAACATACAATATAATATCAAAAATTCCTCTGAACAGAAGCATTCAATCAATGAAAACAGAGAATGAAAAAAAGGAACAAATACCATAATAAATAAAGAGACATTTTTACCTTCTTTAGCATGACTTTTTATATGCTGCAAGAATTTTTTTCCCCCACTTTATCCAAACAGTGGGGGCATCACACACAGCAAGCAAACAAAGCAGACAGCCCCTAGCCTTTCTAGAGTGGAAATACAGCCCTTATAAAACTGACTCCCAGCTGAAGGCAATCAGAAAACTCAAGCCTAATCACCTGCTCCCACCTGATGGGGCCTCCTGTTTAGCTCATTATCCTTATTTGTGGGGCCTGGCAACACAAGGGGCACAGATCTGTTCGTTTTCCTCACTGCTGAGGTGTTCGTGACCCAGCTCAATTTGAGATGGCAGAATTCCAATTCCGATTCTGATTCCAATTTCGAGCCTGCAAAGGGGATGTTGTTGCTCGCCTGTTTGCTACCTCCTGAGCACCCCACCCCTCACTGGCCCCCTTCTTGCTCCTCTCCCTGCCCTGCTGCCAGGGGGAGGATGTAGGAGCTGATGGTTTCACAGCCTAACTTGGGGGTACAGCTGAGCGTTGCCCACAGTGGTGCGAAGGCCTGGGCACAGTGGGGAGCTGGAGGGGACGCTGTGGCTGCAGAGGGTTAAAAGTCTGCAGCACGGGACGTGGTTAAAGCAGGTAAAGGATTGATGGAGCTGAGCAGGGGCCAGCCACCCCGGCAAGAAACACTTCATTGCAGTGTAAGGCAGAAGCTGTGGGTCTGGCAGAGGGATGGACGGCAGGAGACACATCTGAGGCCAGGGGACAGCGCAGCATGATCTGTCATGGCCAAGGAGTACCACCCGGAGAGGAAGGCTGGGACAGGCATACTGTAGCCATCACCTGTACAGCCAAGCTGCCAACAGGCCACAGCAACCTTGTGCTGCCCCAAAACATCGGCTACTGCTACACATGGAAGGTGGCACCTCTGATTTGGCCTTACGGGCTGTAGGGTACTGGGGGGCTGCCTGTTCACTGTCTCCTGCCGTGTGTCCAAAGCAGTGTGTCCAAGGGGGTGGCAGGGACACGGGCAGTTGTGTTGCGCCACTGTGCTCCTGGGAGACGCTGCTGGCAAATGTAGGCGTGAGGATGGGCTGATAGGCGGAGAAAGCCCCAGTTTAAAGATGGGCATCATAAATAACCAACACTCAGGTGAGGATTGAAGAGAAGGAGAAAAATGTATCTGTGATTAGGTCTGATTGGTTTGGAAGTTTTCCTCTGCACATGCTCTTCAAAATAAAGCATTTCTGAATAGGCCTTGTCTATACTGGGGGTGAGGGAGGGAAGGGAGGAGGGAAACCAAGTGGAAGAGAAAAATGCTTCGGCTGACAATGACTGAGAGGGGGAGAACTGCACAGTAACGTGCCATCCATCTACTGGGCAAGATTCATTATTCACGGCTCAGTCATTTTGTTCTAAATTTTAAATGTCATCTGAAGTGTTTTTTGAATTCATCAGCTTAAAAGATATTTACTAAGAAGCAAAACATTGTGTTATTACTCAGTGCCACTGAGGGCTGTGGGATGGCAGGCAGTGTCGTCGGGTGGTGGAGCAAGAAGCCAGCTAAACTGGAAATTGCTTATTTGCTATTAAGAGGCTGCAGGTATAGCGCTTGTTGGCCCTTGAAGCTTCCCATGGCTACATCCCAACAAAGTACTCATCCTTTCCAAAAAGGCACCTCACAGACTTCAGTCAGGCAAAGAAGGAATATACTTTGCTGCCCCCCACCAACATTTGTACCAGTCCCCACCAGGACAGCCAGTGCACTAACCTAAGCACCCAGGACATCCCAAGCACATACCCTACCACACAGGGGTATACACATTTGATCGTCAGATTTTTACATGACCCTGTGACTGTCTTAAGCAATAATAAAATCTCAGCCACAGTATTTGATTAGCAACTAGAAATCAGGCCTGAAAGAAGACACAATACTGTTTATATCCACCACAAATGGCGAGGCTGTGGCAGGGTGCTGAGGTTTCCAGGGACCTCAGCTTCCTCTGCTCCTGGCTCACAAGCCTGCCACAGTGCCATTAGCATAATCACTCCCGTACTAATGTCTTCTACTTACATAGTCATTTCTTTACTAGCAAAACCATGCATATCCTCAAGATACTTAAGCTACACGTTGTGTGATGGTAATAGCTTTGTAATGGTGTTCATCTATCATCTGTTTTAAACATCCTTGCTCTGCCCACTAACCCATCTCCAATGGCTCCATTTCTCATCAGACGCAAACATTTCTAAGCAGTTTCAGAGAGGCACATTTTGGGAAAAAAGTGCAGGGGAAGAACCAAAATGAACTCCCTAGGCAGATCTTCATAGCCTATTGATGGGTCTGGGCCATACAACTGAGGTGAAATTTGAGCTGACTCAGACCTGAGATTTGATGCCTAGCTCAGAGGACAGCATCAGTAATTTTGTGGAAATTACTTTATTCTTTTCTTATGTCCATGGAGATTATCAAACACAAAAAATAGCATGGAGCTTTAAAGAGATCTGGGGCATAGTGAACACCATGTAGGAGAACTGGAAGTAGTATCATAGCGATTCTGTCTCCATTTTGTCTGGCTTACCTGTCTCTGCTGCTCCCATTCAAAGCCCACTAGCATATAGAAAGACTCCCAACAGACTTTGGATCACTCATAAAAAACAAAGTCTTCTGTGGTTGAGCTTTATTTCTTCCACTACCTACAGATACAAAATTTCAGTTTTATTTTGGCTCTGGGTCTGTATAAAAGATACTTCCAATTTTACTTGAAACACTTCATTTGTGGAATAATAGAATTATAGGGATTATACAGAGCAATAATCCTCAGCACTCCATGGGATCCAAGCAGTATTCAAATATTAAGCAACATTCAGAGGAGATAGCTCAAGTATTATTTTCCAGAGGAAGGATGGGAAGACACAACTTGAGAGCACAAGGCTTCTTCCCAGGAGGATTTATGTTGGGAACTACATGTTGGGAACCAGGCTGGCTTGGGGACTCTCTCCTTCCTGGTGCCCTGCACCGCAGGGCTTCTTATGCTTACCACGCTCCTTACCTCCACCCACACTGCTCCTTGAAGCTCTTCCCTGCCAACTGCTACTGCATTTTTAAATAAGGAACAAAATATTAAATATCCACGTCACAAAGACTGTGGATCCTTTATCTAAACTGGTCCCTCCAGAATGAACTTTACCCAGCACTTAGAAGCGCAGCAGTCCCTGTGGCAGGCACAGCAGATGTAATTACACAGCCTAAAGTGCCGTACAGTTACCAATGCTAACAGGCAAAGGGTAGAAGCCATTGCCCTCCACTTTGTGACACAAGGTCACAGAACAACCAGTAACACGCCCAAGGTGTGGAAGGGCCAGGAATTCAGCTGTCATCCTGTCACCAGGCCCAATGTTTTACCGCTAAGACCAAACCATTTGTCACTAGTTTAATGACTGGACGTTTAAGCATACTAAACAACTTCCTTTGTAGCACACTGTGTGTGCCTGAGGCACTGCCAGGTCACCTCCTTTAGAAGTAAGATACATACAGTGCTGCTCAGGAGCTGCAGGTAATGCTGGTGAAGTAAGCAAGTGACGATCACAAGGAAGGAGGGAGAAAATTGAAGCTGGTCACATGCTGTACTGTGTTTACTTAAATAGTGCTCTAGAATAAACAAGTTCCAGAAACTACAAAGCAGGGACTCCAATTCTCAGGACTGAACTGCACAAGGTCACATGCATTAAGGAAGATAAAGAAATATAGCTGAAAGCCAAATACAGGTTACAGTGGCTGGAGATCATCTTCAGGAGATGAAATATTCCTTAAATGATGAACACAATAATTCACAAGAATGAGACTCTCCAGTGAATTATGGGATTCCCCTTCCAGTAAGTTAGCAGAAATATGGTTCTAAAATTTAAACGTACTCATCCATCACAAATTCTGCTTAAATAGATTTATGGATATATACATATTTTACTATTTTTATATTTTCATAAGCCTGACATTTTAGTTCACCTGTAGGTGATACTGGGACTTGAAATGCACAAAAAAACTAAAGAGGAGGGTAATTATCCTCTGGCCCTGATTGCCTTCCCTCCTTCCCTCGTGTATCATAGGCACAGAGAATATTTTTAAGCTCAAGGACCAACAGGGCTGACAAAAACATAAAACAAGGTACAAAAGAAGCTTGAAGTTATTGGGGCACTTTGGGGCTGGGACAAAATAAAGATACTAGTAGATTAACCTTGGAGCCGCATGAAAGTTTTCTATGACTTTATGCAAGCAACAGTTGTTAAGAGAAGTTGATGCAATGGGCTCTGATTGAGCAAGGCACCTAAAATTAAGTATCTAACTTTAAAAGTAGTATCATTAACTTCAGAGGTGAATACTCAAGTGCATAAAGTTACAGGATCTTACTAGAGCGTATTATACACTAGTACACCTTTTTCTTACACTGGATAAGTCTCTAGCCTTTTAACAGTTTTCTCTGATATAATTACACATCTGATGTCCAAATATTCACTCTTTTGTCCTAAATTGAGTGCACTTTCCCCATTATTTCTAGTATTTTCTCTGATCTGCTTCTTTATCTTATCCAGTGATTATATCTAACATCTCGTTTGCAAGGAAAAAGAAGGAAACAAACCAACTCTGGTTCAATAGTCTGGTTCCCAGTGCACAGTCCTCTGTGTTTGCACACACACCTGCACAGGTACTAACACATTATGAACCAAAGGCCAAAGACTGTATTTCACAGAAGAGTAAAAATCTCAGTAGAAGGATGTTTCTGCAAATTGAGGATGGGGAATTGGCTGGGGTAGAGAGACCACGTTAATGAAGAAATAGCTGCCACATGACTCCATGCCCCATTAGACACATGAGCAATATTCCCTTTTAAGGTTACGGCTTTGGATTATATTACATCCAATCTAGCTGTGGGCTCTTGTTGAAAAAAGTGGTCCTGTTCTCCCTTCTCTCCTGTTCCTGCCACATGCTTTGGCAACCCCCCTTGCCTCAGGTTGTGCAACTGTGCAGTGCATGGATCCAGCTCACTAAGCTCATAGAAAAATAACTCACCAAAATAAAACCAACATTTTCTTCCAGATCAGCAAGCTGATCCAACTGCGTGTGGTCGCACAACTACTGAACATGGCAGACGCAGAGCATGGAGTGGGAGACTCAAACCCCTCTTAGATGCTCGTCTGCCACAGTCTTACTCACTTACATTTGGATCAACATAATGAATGTCAAACGCTCCGACAGCAGGGAGACCTTTGCCCAGCAGTCACACTGTCTAATACGCAAAAGTCCATCGGCCATGAAAGTCAAATCTATAGGTCAGTTATATAGCACTGAGCACATTTCCTAATTTTTGAGTGCTTAAGTTCATAACCTTCACCTTTTATGTACATATGCAGTGTTTGTAAAATTCTCAGAATTTCCTTTCCAGTGAAGGCAGTTTACAGATGGACACAAATATATACTCAGCCAACAGCATCAATACCTCTGTGGATTTTTGGGCGTATCCTCACAAGCAGTTTTTCAGACGCACCCACGCTACTGACAAAAAGCTAGTACACCTTTCAGCACAGGCCAGATAATATCACTCTGCCACCTCCGTGCATGCCTTTTCTCACCTGAAGAGCTATCCCTAAACCATGCAAATATATATGCAACTGCCCAAACCTTATCAATGGACAAATCAGAAAGCTATATCCATCACTGCTTTCTGTTGAAATTCTTTATTGCTGGAGAAGTTGTCAGCTAGAGCTCACGATCAGCAAGAAGATTTGCTTGGCTGATATGTGTATTGATATTTATAAAGTTTGAGGCACGTGCTAAAACAGACCAGATGTATGATTTTATTCTTTATTGAATAGTTACTGGTAGCGTAAGTTGGCAAGAGAATACACTGCAAAAAAAAAAAAAAGCCTCTCTTAATGTTGAATCAATGATTCATTTACTCTCTTCATGATAAATTGCGAAGTATTTGGAACTCTAATGACTTTTGTGGATGCAATATTGCTTAATCAAAAGGAAAAAAGATCCGATCTGCATAGAGATACTGATTTTTCTCCTGTGTCAGTAAAGCAAGGAACTATTTGCTTCCACTACTCCAAGTCCTTGGGAAAGCTGTCAGAATCAATATGGAAGCCTGGACACCTCAGTCTGGGAAATTTAAAGCTGTTTTTCTTTCAGAAAGGTGGGTCTGTCTCTTTGCTGCTGTACAAGTAATGCATGACTGAAACAATGCATCGATTAACACTCATGTGCTGGCCAGAGCTGACCTTCCATCTGAAGCGTTCGAGTCAAAGGGAATCCCAGATGCTCAGCTCTTGTACTAGCCAGGTAAAAAAAAAGACTACAACCCAGCAGCTGCCCCCAGTAGTTTGCAGACCGACACCGAGCTTAGATGCCTCTCTAGCTGAGCATAAGATACAGCTGCTATTTCCCTCCCTGTGGATCCTCCTCTCCAAGGGCTGGATTAGCACCTAGCCCAGGCAAAACGCCACCATGCCCAGACGAGGACTTCCAGTGCCAGGGAGCCCTTCCATGGAGTGTGGTTTCCAGATGTGAAGATATTTCTGAGGAAAATACCAGGTCACTGTACACGCTTTAACTATACACTGGAGCGTGCTGATCCCTAGCATTGCTCACCCGTCTCGGTGCCTGTACAGCACTGGTTTGCTTTGTTTCAACGTGTGAACCATGAGAGGTCACCAAGTCTGTTCTCCAGGAGCCCTGTGGCACAGACCACCCAGGCAGCCGGTGATCTAATACAACATCCCCACTCCTGCTGAGATCTGCTTGGGATACACAGGATCCTCCCTGCTCTTGCTAAACTGGTGAGAATCTTGAAGGTAAGTCAGAGCAGCGTGACTGGTGTGCCCGTCGGGGGCAGCGTGCCAGTATCAGGCCGTGGCAGCCGGGGGTGTCCACAGGCAGCCACACGCTCCGTCCTTCCTGCTCTGCCCCATGCTGTAGACAGAGCTGGCAGCTTCAGGTAGGCTCCTGCCTTCACAGCAGGCAAAGCCCTGGCTAGGCATCAAGGAGAAGAGTTTCCCGAAGGAAGCTTAAGGGATGTTTAAAGGACATTTAAACAGGCTTTTCATGCCACATTTAACCCTTAACATGTAAATGACCGAGAAGCTAATCCATTAATGTACTCTTCTGCCCGTCTGCAGCCTGATCACACTACCATGAATTCAGAGTGGTTTTGCTGGCAGAGGGCTTTAGACACCTCTCTAACACACATAAAAAGCAGCCATGATGCTGCTTATCGTCTACGATGATTTTGCCTTGTGACAGATCCTCAGGATCTGCTCAGAGATGAGCTGGTGGTGACAGCTGGTCCCTAGGGGACAGGCCTCTCGTGGTGCTCACCAGTGGTGCACGTGGCCAGCGACTTAACTGGCACTTTTTTCCTTACACTGCATGAATCTCTAGCCTTTTAGCAGTTTCTCTGATACAAACACACAGTGAGTGCAGAGCTGGAGCAGAGCTTGAAGACTGGGTTCCCTGTCCAACTCTGGCAGCAGAAAAATTTCTGCCCCTCCACAGAGATACAACTGTGGCAGAAGGAGGCAGGCAGCCGTGTCACAGCACGTGTCCAAGGAGACCTTTGCTAATGTGACATAGCATGGAAAAATATTGCTGGAAAACAAAATACAGAACAAGAAAGGCTGCTGGGATCAGCAGCAAGGGGTCTGACTGGCTCAGTCCAGTGCAGATGGAGAGTGGCGTGAGTGGGAGAAGACACAAACCACCTGGTAAAATGGGCAAAGCTTGAGACTGGGACAAGAGCTGAGGCCTTGGGTAACAGTCCCCTCGCATTCAGTACTTGGCTTCTCCTCTCCTTGGGTTCTTTCCTTCTGGGATTTCCCTCGTGTGTTTCCAAAATTTGAAGCCCCGTTGTGCCTCTGCCCAGGGGGCCAAGCAGGGAGGAGGTGCCAGGCCCAGCCAGAGCGCAGGAAGGAGCCTGGAAGGAGATTGCAGGGGGTACAGGGAGAGCCGAGTGGTCTCAGCTGGCCAGAGCAGGTATATGCCACCCCCTTCCTCAGTCCTAAAGACTAATTAGCTCCAAGTGAGAAACAGGGGTCAGATCCCTCTCTTGCCTGCAGGGCATCCGTGCATGCCAGTCCCATGCCTGCACTGTGTATGCCACACCGGTACTTCTACTTCAGACAGGGCTTGCTGGGGACCTTTCATGACCTGCCCAGCTCCAGGATGGATCCTGTCCTGCTTGTTGCAGCAAGCAGACCCAGGGGAAGCTGCCAGAGCCTCCACTGAGGCATCAGACATCCCACCCAGGTTACAGGAGTGCAGGAGACCAAATAGCCTTATAGCCTCCTGAAGCTGCTGGGACTCTCTGGGATGCAAGTCAGAGCGGTTGCCTGCTGCATTTAAAAAGGAGTATAGTCCCAGCACATATTGCAGATTGCTTCATAGAAGGAGTCATGAAAAGAACAATGTTTGGGTTTGCCCACTGACAACCCAGACTGGCAGGTCAGAGGAGGAGCAAGTGAGGACTTCATCTTCTGCTGGAGTCCTGAGCTGGGAGAGAAGAGTGCGAGGACGCCAGCTTGGCACTGCTCCCTGTGGCAATGTGGTGCCACTTGCAAAAACTCAACTGAAAAAACGCCAGACATCTGTGCCCTCACTGTGTGAACCAAAATGGAAAAGAACCAACTATTTTTCTTCCCACTGAGATTTATAAAAAGCCCCTGTGTTAGCTAAACTGACACACAAAATGACGGTCTCCCATTGATTATTTTTAACCTAATTTAGATGATGCTAATTGTACTGGACCTCTGTAATTGTGCACACAACTTGGTAGCAGCGGTAGGATACAATTATCATCAGCTTCATGGGGCTAATGTTATGCCAATATCATATTTGATCCATGTTTTCAACATAGTTGAATGTTTACTGAATATCGGAATATCAGCATTTACGTTTCTTGGGAGCTTAATTTTTCATTTCCTTTCACAGTTCCTTCAACTTCAGATATGCCACACACAACTTGAAGTACTACAGGTTCTCCCTGCCCACCTCACAGCTCCTCACCAGACTGGTCTTCCCATCAGCTTTGGTCAGCTGTCCCCCTAAGGTAAGATTCACCTCTGTGCAGCCTTCACCTAGCTCACCCCATCCCTTCTTTAGAGGTGTGCCAGAAGGGAGGAGTGTTTTCTTGCACCAGGAGGGTCAAGACACTGAGGTTCTGGTTTGAGAGGGGGAGAGAATCTATTACTTGTCGCAGCAGATTCACTGCAAATGTCTCGGTAACTTTTGGAGCGTGGCACTGATGTCTCATGTGCCTCTGCTGGATGCATGACAGTACCACAAGGCAAGAAAGTCAAACATGGCCCAAGCCATTTAGGGCTTAATGAAGCAAGAGTTAAATTCCATCTGGCAACCAACAGTGGGAAAGCAGAGACCAGTGAGCCCAAGTGTAAAAGAACCACTTAATAAATGGACAGATACACTGAGCATTAACTGAAGTTTACAGACGATGGTCCCATGTTAGACTCCTTGTTAGGAGCCGTATAATTGTCTAATGACTGTAAAAGCATGAAATGCACAGATAACAGTGCATTTACTGAACATTTTTGTACATTTTTCACTAGTGATAGATGAAAGAACTACCTTAGCTGTACCCACTGTTTCCACAAATATTTTAGAGCCTAATATGTCTCTACATTGTAAAGTGGAATAATAAGCACTAAGTGTGCTTGCTCTTACCAAGAAGACAGATGTAATCTCCGCCACTTCTCCCAGCAGGCTCTCCCAGTTTACCAGTTCCCCTCCCCTCCAGGTCCACTTCAAAGAGAATCTTCTCCTTTCCCCATCAGCCTGAGTGAGCAGCCAGATTTTTCAATTACAGCTGAGCTCAAAAAGCTAAACTGTGAGGTAGTTTAAGGCCCATAACTGAATTTCTTAAACTGTAAAGTTAGCACAATGGGGAGGCTGTGAGGAAACAGAGGAGGAGAAAAAAATCTGTATTTCAACCGTTCTTTCAACCTTGTATGCTGGGTACTTTTTCATTCCAGTGTGTCAAATATGTCTACCTGTTGCTGTCATGTGCACAGGGAAGTATCATTTTGCAAGTTGTATGCAATGTAGTATGGAAAACCATTAACTGCTGCTCAGAGTAAGTATAGGGAAATGCCATCATCTTTACTGGGGCCATTTGACCACTTCTCAGTGCATGGCCTGCAACAGGAGAGCTCACCCTCTTTTTTGTTAATATAACTCTGTACCACGGGAGTATTTCCCTAGGACTCTTACAAATAGGATCAATTGCAGTTTTGTTTCTGTTTTTGTTTTGTTTTGTTTTTAAAAAACAGCTTTCTAATTGACTCCCTCTGAAAAATGTGAAGAAATGAATCTTGAAATGTGCCTGGAACTCAGTGGGAAGGTCCTGAGCAAGGGGTTTGCTGCTTGTGGCCATCACTATCTGATGGAAGCCTTACTTATGGTCTCTAACAGTATTAGAGTTCAAAGTCATCACTAGGTCACAAACTAGTACTGAAAGAACATCTAGAAGGGCAGACCCAGGAAGAGAGAAAGCAGCTCCTTTCCCCATATACTATTTTCTTTATTTATTTTCATTAGAGACTACTTTTCAGTATAGTATGTTATATTTCACAAAACACCCAAACCCTAATTTTTAATCCAACTCTTTATCATTCATAGTAGGAGACTACTGGGGAATGATCTAAAATCTACTAAAGTCAGGAAATTCCTTGCCAAGGACTGCAGTGACTGCAGAGTGAGGCCTTCGGTGAGCATGGGGATTCATACCGGGTGCTTCCACAAATAGCTTGCTAATGCACAGTTAATTGCTTGCTACATTTAGTGAATTTGAGATTCTGGTTTAGAGGAAAAATACTTATGCAAAAAGCATTAGACTTCAGAAATCTTATGTTAACAATGCAGCCATCCACATATCCATCCATCTCACCACTTCTGGACTACCTTAGCACAGTCTAGTAGGAGTTGCGTATCTCCTCCTCATCAAATTATGAGCATGAAGGATCATGACAGAAAAAATATGAACCATAGCACTTCACATCAAAAAGGGCACATACACAAAAATGCTTCATGAAATCTTGTCAGCCCCTCTGCAATCTTGTGTCAGAGGGAAAATAAGAAAATGATGAGTACCTGTCCATTTCTCTTTTCTGGAAAGAAAAATTTCACTTATTTTAAAATACTTTTTTATTTTAATTTGATATTAAAGGATAGATTATGATATAGTTTCCATCCTCTGCAAAGCTGTGAAGAACCATTTTGTTGGATATGGAAACCAGACTATGAATGCAAAAGTATTTAATGAAAATGTGAAAATCCCTTTGTTAAGGCACTCTCATCTGATACTCCCACGTTCTGGTTGGTGGAAGCAATACTTACATATGACTGCAAGAGTGATATAAAGGAATTTTATAGAGAACAAATAAATTACGTGATATTTATGTTAGTATTTATTTAAGTCCCGAAGATGACTTACTCAGAATGTATTCACATAAATTTTTGGAGAAGGTGTAGCAAAGATTAATTGAAATATTAAATCAATTTTATGACTATAGGGGAGAATGCAGTTCATCCCTATTTGTCACTGTATTCAATAAAGCACTACAGCTTAAGACTTTGATTTACAAATAGTGGAGGAAAGAACCTGAGCACTAGAATACTGCTGGGTGTCTCTAAATTAAAGGATCTGTGCAAAAAAAAAAGAAGTAATTCTTATCTACTGCTATTAGACTGGCACTACATGATATATGTAAAAGATATAAATAATAAAAAGGACATACATAATGAGATTTTCAGGAGCTCTCAGACGTGGCCTGATTCTGTTCCCATTGTACTTCCAATGCAAGTAAGTTAAATCATGCTCACTGCGTTTCTAAAACTCATGCTTTATTTTAGAACTGCATCTCTCATTTTTTATCCCGTTCATCTGATGCCCTGTGAAATAACCTACAAGGTTAGAAACTACGACTACAGGTCCATGTCCCCATTATGCTAAATTATATCATATTCAGTGAGGTGAGGAATAATCTCCAGGATATGAAGACAAGACCCACATTGAACTCAATCTTCACACAGATGACAAAATGGTTTGGAAAAAAGGTGGGGGCACACTTCTGGTTTATTCCACTGTGATCTCATCCATGCTGATGTTGCCTCATCGGCACATACCTGTACAATCCTACAAAGCAGCGTCTGGACTTGAGATGTTTGCATTTCTCCACAGGGTTGTCTGAAACCATTTCAAAAACTTCTATTAACCTCCATGGACTTTGGGGTCAACCCTTATGGCTCCAGTTATGCTTTTGCCCCAACCTTTCCCTCATCTTTCTCCATTTTGCTAAATGACAAAAAGCTGTGTATTTAGCACCTACACTTTAGCCTTGTTGCAGTCAAGAGTTTTCCTGGCACATAACAATGATGGGATTGCTATGCATCCCATCACAGAAATGATGTATTCAGCACCAATGGCAAAAGTACATAAATCAAGGTCAGACATCAAAGCTGTCTGATTTTACAAATAACTGTTAACTTCTATTAATTTGAATGATCTTTAACAAAACACAGCTGATGTCCAGTGTGTCACAGACAGCCTTCACATTCAGTAAAGCTATTTAAAATGTATTGAACATACTGAAACACAAATGCTCAGAGAAAACAGGGATGAAATTTGTGATAAAACAACAAAATTACCTCAGTCCAGCATAAGCATGAATGCCTTGGCAGAGAACATTGCACCAGGCTCTGGATATTTTGCAGGTTTTCAGTTAAAATAGGAGTCCCCTGACACAGAAATTGATCTTAATTATCAAACACATACTTCCCTGCTCTTGTCACATTTTCCTAATAAATGTTTCTAATTCTGGCTTTGGTGGAGTAATGTTTCTTTTGAAAGATTAGGGTACAGGACAGAAAAATGAGTACAGTTTTTTAAACTCCTCCAGTTTTAGAACATGCTTCTTGGTCTACACTGAGCTTTGCACCAGTGGGGCAGTCTGCGGTTGGAGCGTATTGCTACAGCTCTATTGATTCCAGACAGAGAAATGCCAATTTATTACAGGCGTGAATGTGGTCCTTCATTATATCCATAAGCTAGACTGTAAGTGGCTGAGTGAGCTTTCCTGACAGCACCAAGAAAGTCAGGGGAAAAAAAAAATCTTTGATGATAGAAGATTGCTTAACATCAGTGAAAACCACTAGACCTAGAAATACAGTTGAAACAAATGATTCCTGTCTCTGTATTTTGTCTCACATGTCACGGTGTTATCTAAGTGCATGTGTGAATTAAACTAGTAGAACTATGCGCTCTCAGGAGAAGGCAATATTACAGAATGAACAGCTACTGTGACAGCGGGCTCAGAGCTTACAATCACATGTATTAGCCAACCTCTGCAGGCAAGTATTATGGATCAGAAACACTGTGAAACGTCAGGAGCTACCTAGATGGCCATGTACTCGTGATTTTTGCTGAAATATGGGCTAGAGGGAGGTCTGCCTGCATGAGCAGGCAGTATGCGGATTTGTGCTTTCTTGGTGAGCCAGAAATAGAAGCTTTGGCCACATCGACAACCAGCTCAGTTTGCAAGCCCCTGTCATAAAGGACAGGTTTCTAAGGTTCTTCATTGCCCATTTCAATACATGGATAGTTGAAGAGCTATATATATAGGAAAATATATTTATTTTAGAAGAACAGATGTAACCTACAGCCAGGCATCTTACAACAAACATCTCTCCCTTCAGTCATACGCAACTCAGCCAGTGGCAGCTTTGAATGGGGACATGACGCCAGCTGGAGCAGGCTAACAATTCTGTGCATCTGAGAAACATCTCCTATTTCATTTCTAACGACTCGTCTGCAAAGGGCCTCTGACAATCTTTAACTTGTCAGTAGAACTTACTGAGCAAACAGGTTATTGGTCTGCTGCTTTCTCATCTCCCAGTATACGAGTAGCTCTGAGAGGACAGAGAGGTCCCAGTACTTGTTTGTATCTTGCCCAGCTAAACACATTCTCAGAGTCATGTTTCTACCTGAATTGCAGAATTGCAACATTTCATATTCAGTACTCTCCAGGAGCCTCTAAGGACAGCCTCTGAGTGATTACAAAGTTTGTGTAAAAAATGGTGTAAACAAAGCTATTGTAAGCTCTTGCTTATTTGCACAGCTCATCTGCAGTATATTCATGGTGATAACACAGCTATAACACACGTATTACCTTTATAAGCTATTTTACAAATAAAAGCCATATGCTTCAATTTCTGAATGAAGCTTTTTGTATATGTCACTGCTTTAAATTCTCATTACCACCCATGGTATATACTTATTTCAATAAGACTATCTCTTGTATGAGCTGCTAATTACATAGTAGTGAATAATTTTTTGGTGAAGCAACTCTCGTTGCATTGCCTTGAAGCTCTCAGAGAAAGACAGTAGCTTTTATTGCAGGGGATTATTCAGAAAATCCAAACTCAACAATGGGCCTGTTGTTGAAAGCTTTGATATGGCTAAATGATTAATGCATGGGATAAAAGCATTTTCTAGTTTTCTTATGAAAAAAACAGTTGGTCAGTGTAAGAGGGCTCATGGCACCCTAAAACTCCCTTGACTGCACTTAGAAACAAAACTCCAATAATTACTGTTTTATGGAAAACCCCTTGGGCAGAGATGGGAAGTCGGGTTTCTCTCCTCTAACCTAGATGCATTCCTTAGCAATCAGAGTGCACTATGAAAGGCAAATCTATCGTCAACAGGCTTAAAAGCAACAGCAACAGCTAGGAATAGGCACTTCCACTGAGAAATTCAGGGAATACACAAGAAGAAAAAAGAGAAAAGATGACCCCAAATCTCTGCAACAAATACAAATAGTTGGTGCGGCTCCTCCATGTGATGTAGAAGAAAGCTCTGATGTTTGACTCCAGTGTGCCCTCAGCGTGCTCAGAGCCCAGCTCTGGCCCCTCAGCAGCAGAAAGCATCTCCAGACTCTCCAAGGCTCGCCAGCTGCGGTGATGTGAGACAAGAGCAGGGCTGGAGTGCCCAGGCAAGCCCGCCAGCACTCACCAAACCGCAGCTGTAGCTCCCTCGGGCACCACCAGGCAGACCGAGACATACGTGGGGTGAGCAAGAGAAATGAACGAGATGCCCACGGGAGTTAGGCAACCAATGCTCAGGGATTTTTCTGGATTGCACTGCTGATGCTTAAACATTACAGAAATACTGCTTTAGGTAGCTTCATTGCTCCTGTGCTTTGGATCCAATGTATTAAACCCCCATGCAGATCTACTCTAGATCTAAGATACTTTACATTCTTGCTGATTAATTCTCCTTTGAGAATAAGCAACAGTGAAATATACTTGAAAGCGAGCGTGTATACACAGGATTAAGTCTTACACCAGCAATAATCCCATTTTAGCATTCCTGCAAAGCACACGAACACTGAAGACCAGCCATGTACTACAACTCCTCATTTCACACCGACGGCCCCCGCCAGCCCCACAGCTGCTCCAGCAGCGGGTGGCAGCATGGCCCCCTGCACTCCTCCTCCCTGTGAATGAGTGCTGAATCAAGCCTGGATAACCTGAACTTCCACCGTATTTTTGATGCAGATGAGAAACCTAATTGCCTGTGGCTTGCCCTGGCTTCTAAAAAATCATTGTCCCATCCATGAAGAGCCAACCCTGTATTTTACAGAGTAAGGATGAGATGGAAAGGAGATGCCAGCCTGCAGCACTGGTTCTTCCTTCCTCAACCTGAGACTTGACACCCCAAAGGTGAACAAATGGTATCATTAAATGACCTTTCAGTGATATGTTCTTTTAGCTGCCATCTTCTCTGAAGCAGCTTTCCCTGGGATAAGCCGTTCTACCCCATTGCTCCTGTGGAGTAATCCCATCAGCCTGTGCTACTCATAACCCCTGCTAGCCAGTGCCATAGTTACAGGAAATTGCTGGGAAAATACCCCAGTTGGGAAAATACTGTATTTTCATTTCAGAAACCTCTAGGGCAAGTTTATAAGTAGAAAAGGCCTGTGAGATAATCTGAGCCATTTTCTACTAGGGACTTTGGATTTTTAGGGTGTTCATTGATTTTTGGCCTAAGCATCACCCTGTATTGACACACACGTCCTGAACTGTGTAATAACTTTAACTGACTTCGTGGAATTCTTCACGGCACAGAAAGAAAAATTAAAGCTCTTCCTCTTGCATGCCTGGGCACTCAACCTGACCATTTTTCATCACTCATATGGTCTAAATCAGCCCATCTCTATCCCAAAGCGAATTCCCGTACATGCCAGCTGAGAATTCAGCTCAGGATGGCATAAATGTTTATAACAATAACAGAACCCTGTGGGAACGGGACCCACATGTAAACATACAGAAGCTTTTTGGTCTTTAGGTTTTTACTGAAATCACTATTAAATGTTAACAATATTTCCATTAAAAATGAGGTTGAAATTTTCATGAAGTGGCTCCAGCATAGCTAGGAAGAAAAATGAAAAACTCTGCACTGTCTTCAGCTTAAAGCAGCTCCAACTACATTTTAAAATAATAGCTAGAGAGGTGCTGCACAGAGAGTATGAGAAATGCTCTGCAGTGAGGTGATCTATCAGAGGGAAACCTTGAAGCCTGAAAAGGAGGGAAAACAATAAATCCCCAGAATAAATATTGAAAGGGGAGAAAGAAGGAGAGAGACTTCATTTTATTACATCATTTGATGTCATGAGCATGCACAGGGGAAAAGATTTATTTATTTATGTTTCCCAGAGGGGCTGGTTCTGTAAACAGATGGAAGAGGGGCTGGAAAACCCAAATTCCAAACAGAAAAGGTCAAGGCACAACAGAGCTATATTTTCAGATACAGTGATAAAGTGGCCATAGCTGCCACTGGGTTTGATTCCTTATTAGATTTTTGGTGGTTTATGGATGGGTTATGCAAATTCCCAATCTGCTGGAAATATGCATGCATAATCTCTAGTTTGCTGAAAAGTGTTCCCCTGGCTCAGTGGCAATGCTGTAATCCTGGGACTTTTGTTTGAAAACCCTGTGTTCGGTCACTTACAGGTTTCTAAGGAGAGTAACCTCCCCCTGCTTGTTCTCAGACCAGAATCTGGACATTTAAATGTAAAGAAAATATATCTGTTAATCTAACTGTGCTATGACATTATATTCCTTGTTTCATAGTATACAAATTGGGATGTTAACATGGATCTATCTGTATTCTTTTAACTGTCAACTACTCGCTTTTAAATTCAGAAGTACTTTTCAGCAAAATATGGTTTTGAAATTATGTTTATGTGGGTAACCCCACAAAAATGGCACATACAAGGATTCTTCAGATAAAAGACCAGGCCCCTTCTCAGGGTATGGCAGCTTTTACTAGTCCTGTATTTCTTGCAGCAACACCTGGAGATGCAGTCAAATACCACATGCCAGGGTGCAAAGGGACTGTCCCTACAGCATGACTGACACGGTGAACGCTTCCCCTTTCTCCCAGGTTTGCTTTGTTTTTTTCCTATTTTTAAGTCTGGTCACCTTTACCTCTCTTTAAATGATAAATTATTTTTGGGAATCTCTTAACTGTGTAAAACACTGAACACAACTGCGCCATGTTCTCAGCTAGCACGTAGCCGTGATCATAATAACTGGTAAGAGTAATCATTCACAGTGCTGTTGCATCACTGTAGGCTTAATTTATACACACTGAATCATCCCATTGGTTTCAAGGGAAATATGCACAGCAGGTAAAGTTAAGCACATACTTTGGATGCTGCATGACCAGAACATAAGTATATGGATCCATTAATTCAGTATGTTTTGCTGTGGGCATATCTTAAATTTCACAATCTAAACCAAAGGGAACCAAACCAGAGTGAAAATGTTTATTAACAGCTGTTTTCTCGGACCCTCTAGCTATTGTCCAAAGCTTTTATTAATATATTAATATATTACTATATTAATAAAATAGATGATAAATAGCATATACCATTATATAAGAATATATAAATGAGCCAACACATAAACTTCAATTAGTATTTTGTTAAAATTTTAGTCAGTTAGGGGAGTGGTGTGTCTCATCAGAAGATACATTAGGTCTCTTGGTGCGTTATAAATGAAGCTCATCAGGCAAAATATGCTGGAGTTTGAAACAACCTCTGCTTACAGAGTTGCCTAACTGTTCTGGTTTTGTTATTATTTTTGCACACAATGATATGTTACGGTCTCTCATTTTAATTAGATAGCTAATAAAGCAAGCAGTTTGCCTTGGGTTAGCCCCGTGGCAAAACAATGCTGTGAAAAAGCCTCACAGGCAATCCATCGCCTTCTGCTGTGCTGCCTAGTGAAGAGCACAGGAGCAATCGGGGCACACACTGGTACGTACAAGCCTGAAACCTCTGCGGTAACCCCACTGTCCTCAGCAAGGGTGCCTCACCCTGGGCCTTCCTCCTGGTCTCAGGCTGCGCAACGGTACTCAGTGTATTCACGTGTTCTCTGGTCTGGTCTGATAAGGGTTTGGTTTTGTTGGGCTGTAAATCTCTTTTGGACAATGCATAAACAGGCTGCATGAAAATAATTTGTCTTGCTTTAGCCTGCACGTATAAAAGCAAGAGTCACTGGCAGCCAATTAAATGGGCTGTAAACGACTTGGGAGGAATGGAAGAACAGGGCAGCTGTCCTCTGCGGAGAGAGAAAAGCAAAGTACTTGAGAGTGGAGATCTTAGATGGTTACCAGTTCCCCGCTCCCTCGCCTCTGCCTGCTCTCACTCGTTTTCAGGTGTGTTTTCAGTTTTATACTTAACTGCTTAAACTTCAGGAGTTTCAAAGACCCATAGACTTGGAGGGTTGTTGCCCACTTTGTTCAGTCTAATTTATTAGTGGGAAAGTATCCAAGGGCTTGATCCAAAGCCTCCTGTATTCATCGGAAGGCTCTGAATGTGGCTTTGAGCAACTGTGGACTATCTATACTAAAAAATGAATTAAAAAAAAAAGGAAATGGCTTTTGCTATTGCTATACTAGTCACATAGAAGCAGATCATCTTTCACAGTGCTGTCAGGTAAAGTCAAACTGCTTCTCTGGGAGATTAGGGATTGATTAAAGTCCTTCCACTCAGGGATATATATCTGTATTAATCTTGGAATTATTTGTCAAACACCCAAGATCTCTGCTCTGATTTGTGGAATATATTCTGAAAGTCACCACTAAAAATGAGTCAAGATTTTTAAAATTATTTTTATGTTTTTAAAGCAAATGCACGAGCTGCTTCTTTGCCCCCAAACCAAGCGCTGTTATTTTTAACACAGCGCTCTTTTTGCTTTGGAATTGCACTTAATATGTGTTGCCGATTGTAGAGAATGCGGCTGGGAAGCTAGAAAGTAGGCATTGATACCTCTTCAGACAAATCCATAAAGCATAGTCACCGCTTCAATCCAAGAGCCAAGGCCAGGTTAGCACTGACGGCTCCTGCTGTTCCAGTCAAGAAAGTCAGGGAAGCCAATGAAGAGGGAGCACGAAAGCCACTTCTCCAACTTTTCCCATTACAACAAACCAGTTCATCCTGTTCAGAGGAGCTTTTCAAAAGCAACTTTGGGTTGCATCAAAAGCACCAAAATTTGACTTGCCATGCCTGGAGTCTGGCATTCAGAACGCCCCATTCCCCAGATCCCCTCAGGAACCTGCAAACATGCCCTGGACTCTGAAGCAACAACTGTTTGTGCTTTGCATCGCACACAGCAGTAAAGGCGACAGGAGGAATACAGCCGTGTATCTCTGTGCCAATGGGCGCTACCATTTCAGTGTAACAACTACCTTGTTGTCATGTGGCTATTAACCAGAACTGAAAACTTACGGAATCCCAGAGGACAGAAGTGGCACAGACTGCTCCAAGCCCTTGATAGTAATGAAGGTCAGGTTTAATTTGGCCATAGCCTCTATCTAAGATGAGGTAAAGAAACACACTATGATTATTGTTCACAACTCGTTGTCAGGCCTGTCGGCAGTCATCCTTGCTCATATATAACAGAAAAATTTCTGGATAATCTGGCTGCAGTTCAGTAAATAAGTTGTGATACACATTTTCATTTGAGATATCAAAATTTTCTGGTTTAGCAACCCCTGGCAGAATAATCAATAACTTACACCCTGAGAGTGATGGGAAGAGGGAAACAATGAAGATAACAGACTGTACCAGAGCATCAGGACCTGCAGGAGGTCTGCTGACTTGCTGGGATAAGGATGTACTGACCTTTTGCCTTTGGAAAATTAGGGCTTATTGGCAAGGCAGGAAACATTTTGGGGGGAGTTTCCTCAGCCAGAGAAAATCACCAATGCACAGCTCAGCACAGCTTTTAGTCTGGTCAGAAAAAGCCCCAGATCTGGAGTAGTGATTTGGGTTTGCCCAGGCTAAAATCCAGTCCTGTGTGGGAGTTAAGACAGTGTGAGCCTTTCATCAAGGACAAATTACATCCCAGATGAGAATTGTAGGCTGGGAAGCCCCAACACAGGGGGATCCAGCTGGAAAAAATGGAGAATTTATGCAGCCTTGTCACCAGCCACAACGGTCCCAATTTCACCTTGGCTCAACTGGGCCTATCTGGGCTTCCACCTTGCTGAATAAATTAGTACAACTTTTTAACAAGCCAGTGAGGAAGGCTACTGTATCACTGTCTCCAGTTCCTGCCTGTTAGATGTTCACGTCTTCTAGGAGAAAATGCTGGGAGGATACAGGCTCAGGTTGGTTTTGGAGGCGATACTGAAGACACTGTTTAATGAGAAGGGCAGGGGCAATTTAGGGTGGTTTGTCTCCTAAACCATAATTCAGAGTAAGTTGGAAAGCAATTACTTTTAATATCTTGCCTAAAATTCCATACTGACTAATAGCCCATATAACTTCCCAGCCACATGCTGCGAGATGCTGTGACCCTATAACTCAAGCAAAAGTGATTTTGTGGCATAGACACAGAAGAATTGATATTTATGATCTTGCCTTAAGGTTCACAGCAGGGCTGAACCTGGCCTACTGACTGGGACTGTCCATCTGTAAACCGAAGGAAAGCCTCACGAACATTAAGGAAAAAGCCAACTAGTTGATACACCAGATAATGGATTCCCTAGAAATAACTGTGGAATCGATCTTCCTTAAAATAAAAAAAAAAGAAAAAGGGCAAAACAGAAAGGAAAGCACCCTTAATTTTATCAGGGGACCAAGTTAAAAAAAAATGCACGCAGACTCTTTAAGATAAAATAAAACTGTGATCAGCAACCCTGATCTAAAGAGGAAGAGTGAAGATACGCAGACGTGAGCAACTGTGAGCCTGGCCGGGGTCTGCAGGAAGTTAACGGAGCCCTAGGCTCCCCCTCGTCCCCGGTCCATCTGTGCCTGCCCACGGGCAGCTCAGAGCCCTGCAGACCTTTCTGTTTTGCTAAAACAGATCAAAGTCATCAAGGCCCTTAGCTCTTGTGCATTAGCCACATTTAACCAGGCTGATTTCCTTGAAATTACCTAATCTTTCTGAGTACAGGGTTTTAAATGATTCAATTCTGCTATGTTTATTTATTATTTATTCAGGTTAACGACACAGTGTGGTTACGCATCTTGTGCTTCCTAGGAGAAGGACTCGATAGCTGCTACAGAAAACAAGGAATTTTCACAAGATGTTGATAAATTAATAAAACACCAGCAAATGCACTTGCCCTCAGGTTTAAAAGGCTTGAAAAATCAGACATGTTTCATTCTTGATCAGTTTGAACTGCAGCAGCTGTTTGTAATGAAGTGATGCAACTGATGGGGCGGAGCTGAAGAGGAATCATTCCAGCCCCTCTACACCCAGTGAAAAGGTGCTCAGTCAAGACTAAGGGTCCTTGTCAGACAAATTTGGTGCCAGAAATACAGCTGTATTAAAGATTCTGCTATGAGTTGCTGCAGGGTGGCCCAAACATGGAGCCCTGAATGTGAACCTCAGCATCTCTCAGAAACCACAAGTGGCTGGGGACCGCCTGGATGTCATTCACTTTGTATTTCAGATGGCTGCGTGGACCAGCACTGAAGGGTGCACTCAAACCACAGTCTACGAACCAGCGGCTGTTTACTGGCATACAGAGCAGTCACAAAAGCAGCTGGGAGCATGGCTTTATCGTCCTCCTGCCCAAGTGATTACCTCGCAGCTTCTCCCTTTCCTATATGTACAGGGAGTTTACCCCTTCTCCAAGACATTTATTTAAACAGCAGTCTTAGGCAGTGCAGGTGGGCGCCTGGCACAAAGCAGCCCTGACCTCATCTGAACTCGGCTGGAACCTGGATGAAAAGAAGGTTATCAGAAGTAGTCAACATGGATTCACTAAGAGGAAGTTGTGTCTGACTAATTTGATAGCATTCTATGATGAGGTTACTAGATGGGTGGATGAGGGGAGGGCAGTGGATGTTGTCTACCTTGACTTTGGCAAGGCTTTTGACACTGTCTCCCACATCATCCTCACAGGCAAGCTTAGGAAGTATGGGCTAGATGAATGGACAGTGGGGTGGATTGAGAACTGGCTAACAGGTAGAGCTCAGAGGGTTGTGGTTAGTGGTGCAGAGTCTAGTTGGAGGTCAGTAACAAGTGGTGTCCCTCAAGGGTCAGTACTGGGTCCAGTCCTGTTCAATATATTCATCGATGATCTGGATGAAGGGATAGAGTGTACCATCAGCAAGTTTGCTGATGACACTAAACTGGGAGGAGTGGCTGATACGCCAGAAGGCTGTGCTGCCTTACAGCGTGACCTGGATAGGCTGGAGAGTTGGGCAGAGAGGAACTTAATGAAATTCAACAAGGGTAAATGTAGGGTACTGCATCTGGGGAGGAATAACCCCATGCATCAGTACAGGTTGGGGGCCGACCTCCTGGAGAGCAGCTCTGTGGAAAGGGACCTGGGAGTCCTGGTGGACAACAGGATGACCATGAGCCAGCAATGTGCCCTGGCGGCCAAGAGGGCCAATGGCATCCTGGGGTGCATCAAAAGGAGTGTGGCCAGCAGGTCGAGGGAGGTCATCCTCCCCCTCTACTCTGCCCTGGTGAGGCCGCATCTGGAATACTGCGTCCAGTTCTGGGCTCCCCAGTTCAAGAAGGACAGGGATCTGCTGGAGAGGGTCCAGCAAAGGGCTACAAAGATGATTAGGGCATTAGAACATCTTTCATATGAGGAAAGGCTGAGGGACTTGGGTCTCTTTAGTCTGGAGAAAAGAAGATTGAGGGGGGATCTTATTAATGCTTTCAAATACTTGAAGGGAGGATGCCAGGGGGATGGGAGCAGTCTTTTTTCAGTGGTGCCCATTAATAGGATGAGGGGTAATGGGCACAAGCTTGAACATAGGAAGTTCCATCTTAACATGAGGAGGAACTTCTTTACTTTGAGGGTAGTGGAGCACTGGAACAGGCTGCCCAGAGAAGTTGTGGAGTCTCCCACTTTGGAGACATTCAAAACCCACCTGGACGCTGTCCTGTGCAATCTGTTGTAGGTGACCCTGCTCTGGCGGGGGGGTTGGACTAGATGATCTCCAGAGGTCCCTTCCAACCCTGACTATTCTGTGATTCTGTGATTCTGTGAACTACGATGGTAGAAAAACAGAATCAAACACAACTTCACTAGCCACCTAACCGTGAAAATTTAAAAAAGAAAAACACGACTAATTCCTGCTTTTTTTCCTATGTTTTTTAGTATCACCATAAAACAATGGTATCTTGAAAATGGGCTGGATTTATTTGGCCAGCAGAAGGCATCCAAGACAAGCGGGACTGCGACAAGCTGGTTAGCTGCAGAGACAGAGGAGCTTTCTGTAGCACACAAGTCTGCCTTCAGTCACTTAGGCTAATAAGCTTAACTAATAGTGCAGTAACTAGATTGCTGGCAAAACATAAATAGTCCTACAATACAATAATACCTAATAAAAATAATGTCCAAAAGCATTTTGAAAAATTATGCTGCTTAACAATATTAATGAATTTTTGCAAGCAATTAAAGAGAAACTACTATAATTTTTTTATCATAAATCTTTGCAATTAAGAAATCATCCATAATTTGTGGCCTGAATTCCCCCAGAGCAAATAGATACTAAGGCAAGTCTATAGGATTCTTATTATCTATTGATGACAAATAACGTGTTCTTTTTCTACTAAACTGACTATGACTTTGGATATTTCCTTGGCTTTGCAGTCTGCTCTGCTGCAGCAACGTCAATTCAGAGAACTGTTGCTGTAATATTACACTGGGTTTATATCACTCGTAGCAGGAGAGCAGCATAACACAAACGTCTTCAGAGGGCACGCCTAAGAAAATTTGTACTCTTGGCGAGAGACATTATTGTCTCTTAAATGGGCAGTGTGAGGCCCTCTGGGGGTGGGTCACTGCTGATTTGCTGGGCTGAATCTTATTTATGGATTTCTTCAAACTGTCAGGGACAGGTTGTGTCTTCCTGTTTGACACAGGGTAGTGTCAAACAGTTTGGCTTTAGGAGAAGCTCCAGGGAGGGAAGGTGGCCCTGGAGGGCTGCTCACTGTTGTGGCTTCCAGTGGGAAACCAAGCCACAGCACAGCCTGGCACACTCCCCCTTCCTCTTCAAGTGCATGTGGCTAGAAAAGTGTTTCTCCATGCAAGCATGGGTCTGGGGAGGGCCTGAGCTTAGGATACCCCACACCACTGGCCATCCAAAATCGCAGGAAGCTTTAACACATCTCAGTCATCAGTGAGTCTGCAGTCAAGCCCCCTGCAACAAAGGCGAGCAGGGAAGAGCCCTAATCCTGGTTTGTATGCAAAGGCTGAGGTGCACTTGGCCCACGGACACTTGGGAGCTGGGCACCCGGCGGGCTCCATGCAGTACCACACCACGATCCCAGAGCTGGCACTCACCACAGGAATGCTGCAGGCCCAGCAGCGTGCTCTTGTGCCCAATGCAACCAGAAACTGTCCAGGACCCACTGTTGGAACGGGTCGAGAGGAGGCGACGAAGATGAAAGCTGGAGCCCCTCTGCTATGGGGACAGGCTGAGAGAGTTGGGGTTGTTCAGCCTGGAGAAGAGAAGCCTCCGGGGAGACCTTATAGCGGCCCTCCAGTACCTAAAGGAGGCCTACAGGAAAGATGGGGACAAACTTTTTGCAGGGCCTGTTGCAATAGGACAGGGGGTAATGGCTTTAAACTGAAAGAGGGGAGATTTATACTAGATATAAGGAAGACATTTTTATTGAGGGTGGTGAAACCCTGGCCCAGGTTGCCCAGAGAGGTGGTGGATGCTCCATCCCTGGAAACATTCAAGGTCAGGCTGGATGGGGCTCTGAGCAACCTGATCTCGTTGAAGATGCCCCTGCTCACTGCAGGGGGGATTGGACTAGATGACCTTTAAAAGCCCCTTCTAACCTTCTAACTATGCTATGATTCTACAAGTCCTGTCCCGCCCCAGTGCTATGGCACAGGGAGTACTGGCTTGGGGCCGCCTGCAGCACGCTCTGCTGCAGGACGCTCTGCTGCAGGACTCTGCTTAACACAGAACTCCAGGCACTGAAGGCTGGAAACACCTTAACTTCCTATGGTTACCGCAGCAATCTTACACCAGTTAAACCCCTCCAATATCCATTGTGTTTATATAGTGTTAAAAATTAGATGAGTTGCAAGGATTTTACAAGAGTTTTTAGGATGAAATGGCAACTAACACCTAGGATAAACGTGAAAGGCCTTTGCTGAAGAAAATGTCAAATTATTCTGACTGAATTTAAACTCTCAGATTATTGTTGATGTTGAGACATAGAAGTGGGAGTTCACTGCGCTGGGTGCTGTACAAATGTATGGGCAAGTGGAATTTCAAGGCATTATGCTGTGGTTTAGTCACACAAAATGCTATTAAAATCTTTGATATTCATTATGTAGCTATATTCCTGTACGTTACTTTGGAAAATTAATACAGTGAGGTGTCCCCTCCCCCATGTTAACTACTGTATGCAACAAAGTGAATTCAAAATGCCCCTTTGCTCTCTCCATGACTACAGTCAGCAGCAGCTCTGCAAATGATTAATGGCTGGCTGTCACGCACCTTGGTCAGCAGGGAGCAGGAGGTTCACGGGCACATCTGGTAGCACCGTCACTCCCAGCTTGTCCAGCCCTGGGGAGCTCCCCAAGCCCACTGCTGCTGCAGCGGGGTAGGTCCCAGCTCACCACCAGTGCACCATGTGGTCGGTACACCTCTGCCCAAGCTGGAATCTGCAAGGGCAGCAAAATCAGCCCTGTGTTACCCAAGTGGCCAGAAGGTACTCTGCTTATCAGTGGCTTTATTTGGGTGCATATATTTTGAATTAATTTCATTATCATTCCCTCCCAGGGAAGGGGGTGCAGTTGTTGAGAAAATCTTAGGCTTCAAAAGAGAGAGCTCTGCAATGGCAAACGACTACGAGTGTTAATGTTGGCTTCAGCCGCACTGCCAGGCGCATGGCAAGGGCAGAAGGACAGCATGACTGGCTCCTTGCTCGAGCCTTGCTGACTCCTTGCCCACCTGCTACCGATAAGAAAATGGGTGTGAAGTCTGGGTAGCCTGTTTTCTGCTGCAAGAACTGCTCCAGTATGGAGGAATCAGTGTCACCAATGAGGAAGGAGACACTATCTAGACAACTCCACAATGCACATGAGACCTAATTCTATGCAGCCTCCTTGAAAACGTCTTACTTATAATTGATATTTTATTGTTTACTTTGGAGACTTGCGTTTATCAATGACAGTTTGCCGCACAAAACAGCTGGAATGCTTCTACCTCCTTTTCCAAATCCTGGGGCGAATTGTGGTGATAAATGAGCCCTGGAAAGGCATGATTTATGGCTCCGTTGCTTCAAGGTGCACTGCAGATCCTTTTTGTACAAATTAAACCCTGCTTAAAAGTCCTTAAAATTTTCAGGGTGACCTCTCTTCTTCCCTGTCACAATTCTCATTACAAATCGCTGAAAGTCTCTCTTCCTTCTTAAAATGTTATTTTAACTAAGAGTCTCTTCTTTCCATTTATTTTCCCTTCAAAGTTGCGTTGGGCCTCAACCACTATCAGCTTCAAGTGGATGGACAATGTCTGGTCAACAAAAACTTCACTCGTAAAGAGGGCAAGACTGGTTTCCTCATGGTAAGCACATGGCCAGAGATGTTGCATATGCATCGTGATGGACTGCGTCTCACTACTCCCTTGTTTGCAAAAGCTGCCAGTTAAAATCACAGCTGGACTCGTATTGAATCTGATTTTCTGACTTGCCAGAACACAGTATCTTTGATACCTGTGGTAAGGAAAGCTAACAGTCACTGCAGAGATCACCTGTTAAATGCTGTTAACAGGTGTTTAACAGCTGGAGTTGTAACTGAAGGCAGGGCTAGCAGCTAGCCCTCGATTCTGCTTTAATTCTGGCATTCATTTCCCACTTGCCTTTGGCGAGATGACTGAATGACAAAAGCCTTGGGTTTCCCATCTATATGGTTACCTTCTTGTCTCACTAACTGATGTTTCTAAGTTGCCTTGAAATTTCCAGATGTGAGGGGCCACAGAGTACAAAGTATTTGTATTTGTGCATTAGAATGAAGATCTAGTAGTGAAGGGAAACAGATCTCTGCAGCAATATAAAGCTTCACAAGTCAGCCTTGTAGCACCACACTTGGGCTGAGAAGTCCTTCAGACTCGTACAAGTGGGAGCTATCCAGGTGATGGGAACGGCAGTTTTCAACGAGTAGAACTGAGTCTGTTCTGCTTTCCACACCAGGGACTCTGCACTGACCACAGCCATAGGGTAGATGTTCCCACAGCTGATGAGTGCCCAGACTTACATGATTTTTTAGGAAGATGCATTACCTAAACAGGTTGTGAACAATCCCCAACATAGTAATTTTATTGTCATAAATGACTGTCCTAGTTTTCTCTGCAGACCCTTCCTCTGTCACCTGGATGGCTTCCCACAGACTGCGGTGACTAGATTCTTGTTCCATGCTCTGAATGGTATTTCATTAGTTATGGTGTGCAGATGGGATAAAGTATGTACTGCCTGACAAGGACCTTTCACAACATGTCCTGATGTCCTACCCTGCTCCCACAGACCAAAATGTGCACTCTGCCCACACACTGTTACCGGGAGGTATTTCTATCCCTACCCTTCATAATGGGGTCTCTTCCCCAGCTGTTGATCCAACATCAGAGTCCCACAGCAGCCTCAGTCTAAATGGTCTTTTGGTCTGGGATTGCACATTATGAGTCTGCAGAAATCTTGAGGCTGTTAGGAAGTCTTGTTAAATCCCTCACAAGTGGCAGATGCGGGGCTACACAACAGGGATCCTGTCGAACCCCTATGGGATGTTTCAGAACAAGAGGTGGGAAAAGAGATGAACAAGAAACAAGGCTTTTGAGGCCACCAGTTCCCCAATCCCTGTGTGAGGCTGAAGATGACAAACGGGGCTTTGGCTGATGACGTTTGTACAAGTGCTATGCATATAATACAAACCTGGCAGCAGCTGGCTTTGCAAACTCAGAACCTCTCACCATGGGATGTCACAGGAAGGGGAAAATGAAGGCTACCAAGGAACTGTTCTCATGCTGAAATCAGTAACCACCTTGTCACCAGGACTTGTACACACAGCAAGGATGAAGCTGAAGGAAGACGTAATGTTTTTTTTAAAGGAAGATACACAAGACTAGGCCGTTGCAACATAAAGGATGCTCAGTGAGGTCAGGATTTGGCCTATAGGAAAAAGGGATGGTTCTAGACAAAAAATATGCAAAACACAGGGCATCTCAGTTAATGAGAACTAGACATTCTGTACTGAGATGTAAAACCGGGACATTGTTGTAACTAGAACAAGCATATATGGCACGTGGCATGGGATCTACAGGCTTTGGGATGAACTCACAGGAATACTCTCATACACCCAAGATATACACATAATATACTGAAAACAGATTTTAAGGTAGGTAGATAGAGGAATTAATTGTTTAAGAGTCACTGACCTTGATGTCTATAAAGTTGTCCTAGCACCATATGCTTTGTTTTTCTCACATAAGATGTATTTGGTTTCTTTCCCATAAGCATGGATTATTACTGATGAGTAGCAGAAGTAAAGGACCTGTTTTGAATTTAAATCCAAAGCAATCCCATTAGCAGGTGTTTAGTAGGACACTGGTGAATTATGGGCAGCAGTAGTGCTTAACTATGCCGTGAAGTGTTGTGGGACTCTTTCTGAAGATAAGGTGTTGAACCGCAGTATGCCCGATGTATTAGAGTAATAACAGTATCAGAAAAGATAGATGTGAAGCACTTGGATACAAGGGCCAAATTCTCATCTAATTTACACTGGGTACCCGTGATGCAAGTCATTAGAAGAGCTGCAGGCCTATGTTCAGCAAGGAAAGAATCTGGCTCAGCTCTGCAGACACAGCTCAGGCCAGAGAATCCTCTAAGAGGAAGGAAGGGCATCCCTCTCTACCATGGTACCATTCTTGTGCCCTTCTCAGACTAGAAAGTAAGAGACAAACAAATAAATGATGAAGCCTCTAGGTGGATGATAGATAGCATAAATCATACAGTGTTCTAATCCATAAGTAATCAATCAGGTAATTTTGAATATTTAGCATTTTTGCCAGCAGTCCACAACACATTCTTATGCTAGCATAAAATTTTAACACAAAGAGAGGAATGGGGCATTTATAGGGATGAGAACAACATCCAATTTCACTTATTTATTTACTTATCTATCTAATTTTTGTTTTAGAAATTATACCACAGACCACGCCTAAGGTTTAAACCAATCTCTAATGACTAGGAATTAGGATGACTTTTCTTTTGGCACATTGCTATCAGTGTCATCATCACTGGGTATACAGTGACATGTGGCTTTAGACCTTGGAAGAACATCCCGTGCCTAGCTATTTCCTGTTCTGTGGAGAGTGCTGAATGCAAGTGTCATGCTTTGCCCTTCCTATTACCATTTTTTTCTTTATCATCTGTGTTGTGGCAGCACTGAGACCATCGGTCACCACGTTTGACTTCATTGTATGAACACAGAGCAAAACCTGCTCTGAATGGAAGCCCTGTCCAGCAGTGACAGGGCCAGAGGGCCTGGGGAGAAGGGGTGCCACCATCCTGTTCTGAGAGGACAAGCAGAAGACATGAGCGCCTGTTCCTGGTGTACCGTGAAATGTCTTGGTCTGGTCTACCAGGAAACGCATGGAGTCTGGAGGATGTTCCAGGGAAACTGTAGCACCCTTTGCGCTGACCAGGCAGAGTGATGGCTGCAGATGTGATTAGGTTCTGAAACGCCACAGCTCCATCTCAGCTCAACAATCCCTTAGTACGTATCAAAAGCAAAACCTACTTCATGCGCAAGCCAGTTTACATCTCTGATACAAATTCCCCAAACTGTAGAGAATTTGAAATAGTTCTTTTTGTATTTAACTCTGCCTGTAAGAGAATATAGAGTGTGGGTGGAAAGTGTAGAGCTGTTCCTAAAAAGCCAAGCCTTGCCATACACTGGACTTCATGTCCTCTGTCCTCCTCTACATGTCACAGAAACGTATGCGATTGCCTGCAGGTTCAAACTGCCAACAGGGTTAAAATTTGGTGCACTGTGGCCAACATTTTACAACTGACAGTGACTGCAGGATAAGTTTTGCCTGCCGTGAGCTTTGCTCTGCTCTCCTGGAGTAATGCACTGATATGAAAACTGCCTGGGATTAATGCCTGGGCATGCTACTCCAGAAAGCACGATTCAGAATACAAAACAGGGAGAACTCCAAGGTCTCCTTTTGTCTTAGACTATTTTTGCAAAAAGAACTGTCAGAATGAATTTCTTGGGTAGTTACATGCACATCACATGGACTTTCACTCGAGCCCCATTGCAATTTGGCATTAGTTAAATGTACCATTAAAGTAAAGTGTTAGCTAAAAAGCTCCTGAGTAACTCTTCACCCCTGAAAAGCATTTACTGAAGCCATATTATGTTCTTGATTGCCTTCACTGTATTTTTGGTGGTGTTTTTGCTTTCAGCTGATTGGAATTTTGAGATAAAACAAAACCTAAAAAGAAATGTGCTTTGACTTCTTTGGAGTGTGACCTTGAGAGTTGAGCTGTTGTATGTCATAAATAATGAAAAATTAGATATATAGGCTAAAACAGTGAGGAAAGTATTTTATATGATTTTCAAGGGCTGTAAGCCCAAGAAGAGCTGATGTCTATCAGACTGTTATATAAATAGTCTTGTAATGAAGAAGAGCATATAAGATCCAAGATAGATTTCTGCTTTTTAATGAGATGGGAGAATATATTACTTCAGAATTTAAAGGCTATTTTTCTTTTTGAAATTCAGATCTGGCTTTATGAATATTTTATTTAAAATATCCAGACGATGGTAATAAGTTTTCTAATGCTAGGACGTTTCTCTTTAACATGTAAGTATATTGTTGACAAACCTATTTTTTTTCAGAAAAATCACATTAAAGTTACCAATATACATTTTAAAACTAAATTCAATCTCAGTCCATCCACTAATTTTTCCAGTACTGAAGCTTTCCGCTTCTTTGTAAGAAGTTACAGCAGAAATTACCGATAGCCCAGAAAGAATAATTGCTTCTACAGTCCCTGCTGGAAACTTCTCACAAGGATAACCCTGCACCAAAACTGTATTTTTTTTAACAAGCTTGCATCTAAATTGGCACTGGAGTTTCTGGAAAGAGGAAACACTGCCTCATTTAACAAGTACCCTCAAATATGTTCTGTGATTGAGATAATATTTTATTGCATTATCAATTAAGTTTTGCACTGTAAACTTATTAGAGCAGTAAGTTTTATTGCTTCATTTCAAAAGGATTTCTCTGGTTGCAAAATATGAAGATTTTCTTTTCATTTAGAAATAGTAGAGATTACCTTAACATTAATTTCAGCTGCAGTACAAGGAGAATGTTGGAACAAGCAGGCATAGGATTCAGCACTGGCCATTATTTTGCCAAACATAAAACCAAGGAACATATTTCCCCACTTGACTGATATATTGTAGGTAGATCAGTCAAATTTTCTCAACTGAAATATGCGCAGTTCAAAAGTGATTGAGGACAGACAGGCACATGTACAGGTCGGCACACATACAATCAACCATTTTTCCGGATACAGCAAAAGATCTTCCTCCTCAGGAAGCCGGACTCAAAATGCTATGATCTTCCTAAAAGCTGGAACATTTCTTTTCAAAGCAAGTTTGAAGTTCCAGTTTTCATTTCAATATGCTGTTTCAGTAAGTGCCTACACAAAGTAAACGTGATGTTTTGTTTCAGATCAAATATTTCATAATGAATATTTTGCTTGGCTCCCTATAGAAACATTCATGTCATAGGAAAGAAGAATAACGAAAAACTCATCTGAGAATAATTAGCCCTTTCCCTAAATATATAAGAAAAATATCACATGTTCTAATTGTTAAAATACCAATTTCCAACTCTCTCCTTCTGGCCTGAGGCCTCCCAGATGGAGTGCTGAATCAAGACCTACTCTCTAGCCACTTATTCATTATCTGAACTTGGCAAGTTGCATTCCTCTTCTAAGCTTCAGTTTTCCCATCTACAAAAGAGGAACGATGAGCTAAATCCTTGTTCAAAGCTATGCAAGTGCAGTTGATGAGCTTCACTACATGACAAGCAGTGTTTATTATTATTTTCTTGTATTCTTTTCTGCTTTTTTAGTCATTCACTAAAACACATCTTATTCTAGGCCATTTTTTCACATTCTGGAAAAAATGTACAGATCTCTCCAGAAGTATAGACATTAAAAAACTCCTTCAGAAATCTTGGATTTATTTGATGTACCACCACTGCTGTTTCACACATAAGCACCATGAACAGTGAAGAAGGGAAGATAAAAAGAACTCATGTTTTAGGCTTTCAACATCACTAACTAGACAAATTCAGTGTACAAATCACATTCTGTATCCCTGAAAATCTTCACATAAGAAACTCACACTGTGCTTTAGGTGTACAAAATATTCTTCTCGCCCATAGGGAACCAAGACCGGCTGCCTGCCCCTTTCTGAGAAGCGACACTGCTTTGTAGATGTGATACAATGCAGGGTGTGCTTTCATTCTCATAAGGGTATTTTCCTACACTTCACACTGGGACTCAGTGAAAGGGAGCTTCGTACCCTATCCCATATGCGCCTGCATGGCTGACCTGCGCCAGAAGGCAGCCAACCAAAGCCTTTCTGTATGACCTCGGTTGGCTTCTCCTGCCTTAAGTCAACACACTGATGTTTCTCTTCATGAAAAAGTGCTTAATAACAGCTGTTCGAAGTCTGCTGTTCTTCAATTTCCACTTGTGCTCCTGGTACTATCATCTGGCAGACATTATCTACAGCAAATTAAGAATTTATGTACTTCAGGAAAATCTTGACTGGAGGCTCATCGGGGGAGGCTGAATGGGGGCTTTTTCATTAAACTTTTTCATTTTGCTTAAAGATTGAAAAATGTATGAAACGTCTTCTCTGGGGAAGGAGAAATTTCTAACTCTTTAATAAGCACTATTTATCAAAGACATATAACATGAACATCTGCCAGATGTAGAGTACACGGTCTGGAAACTCTTGTATATGAGCTGCCTGGAGGCTTGCATCTGCCTTTATCCTTGTGTTATGTCTGCTACGTTCACCTCTGACAACTGTCAGATCTTGGGGAAGCTCCTCACGTACATACAGACTGCCAAGGCCATCTTCCAGTGGCATCTTTCTTCCCCTCTACAAGAAGACACAGTCTCAACCCATGGAATGAGGCACAGACCCACCATGAGCCTCTGGAGGCAAATGCAGGTCCTGTGTGGAAGGACAGGTCGGCCTCAGGTTCAGCACACTGGATGCCACAAGCTCTGTGATGCCAGCTAGCACACCTCATGGCAACGACGACATCAATGTTAGTAAATGGAAAGACACCATGTGGGAGATGACCATGATTTAAAAAAAAAAAAAAGTCACAAAAATAAGCACATTGGATTGAGCAGCTGCAGGTTTTAAACCTAGTTTTCATTTAAATTTTCATTTCTGCTACCTTTATAAATCTTTTTATGGCTTTATAGCAGATATATTAATGGAGCTGACTTATAGAGAGAAATATAACTTTTCAATATGTAGCCATGGTAAATATTTGTATAGCTCAAATATAATTAAATTGACCCATAAAAGCTTCATTATATTTCGAGAGTCAAGGTCTCAGTCTAATGGCAAGCTCCTTCCATCGCTATTACATTCTAATCAGATTACTTATCTAATCCTCCTCATTTATCAACTGCATCAGAATTGATCTGCAACATACAGGAGCTCTTAGTCATTTCTGAATTTCGGGGGTGGGGTGTATTTCTGTCTCCCCTTCCTCAGTTCTTCATTTACTGCAGAGATAGAAACAGCAAGCTGCAGAGCATTGGCTCTGTACAAATCTCTAATACGTAGTGAAAGGGACTATTAGGCAGATTCACTCTTAAACATCAGTGTCTTTCTTGACATTAAAGTTGGAAAATGGAACAATTATTTTTGCATTAGCAAGTCATACTGACAAATTCCCTCTGCATCCTCTTACTGTCATGCCAAAATGAATCATCAGCATCTTATTAAGGTGCCCAGGCTATCCCATAACAGTAATAAAGTGTAAATGTATCCCAATTATTCATTTAATGACTTCATGAATATTCAGTATTAAGCAGCAGTAGCTGAGCTCACTACAGCAGGTTACAAAGGACACAGGCTGCATATCCCTTATTATTTCTGAGATGACTTAAGGTTTATTCAGATCTTTCCAGTATCCATAAATGATAACTCACTGGGACAACACTTATTCTGACAGGTACAAATCCATACAGTTTTAGTGCTCTCATCTACATATTTCTTGGAAAAGGATCTAATCCAGTAACAAGAACAGATTTCAGGGGAAAATTCAACTTCTCTGCCAAAGAAACAGGTGCTGGACCAGAATGACATGAAGTTGGACGTCTATAGTATTTTTCATCTGGACTTCAACAGCACTAGGTACCAAATGCTTTCTTACACTTGCTCAACAAAAGTTCTTAACATTTTGCTTTTTGGTAGCAAAAGAATTCATTTGTTGTTTTATATACCGTGTATTCCCTTTGCTATTCCCCCCCACGCTTTCACTTGAGCCCAGGTTAAGTTAGTGCTGTGGGAGCTCACAGGAACTGTCCCAGTCCATTTAACGGGACGGTGCAGGGTTAAGTTATGAAAAATGAGTTGGCACAAAAATGCTCAGCAATGTTATTACAGAAAACTGCTGCTATGAGACAGACTCTCTTTTTAAAGAAATGAATGCCAATGAAAGTGTGAACAGTGACTATACATTTATGCACATGTGTGCATTGTTCTGCATTTACTACACTACTTTGTTCTGCACTTTGCCCTGTGCTGGCCGCCCGTGAGTGCAAAAAACACCCCATGTGCATTGGATTCTTGGGAAATCCAGGAGAGACACCCCTGCCTTTGCACAAGGCTCACAGTGGAGGGCTGTAAAGCCTTGATAAGCTTATAGTCAAAAGGAAACATTTTTGTTCAAAGAGCTGGCTGCTGCCCAGAGCAAATCTCAGGTGGGCAAGCAAGCAACTGATCTCCTGACAGAAAACTTAATTGCTAGCCTGAGAGTAAAAAGTGAGGGCAAATTCTTTTGAGAGAGCAGACCAGCCGTCTTTGCAAAAGCGTCTACTACTGTTACGGGAACGTGAACCCAAACTCAAAGCTGCACAGAAAGAGATGGGAGCAGAGAGGATGTGTCCTGGTCTGCTTGGAGGAGGATAAACTCCTGATGCATTTGAATTAGGAGAAAACTGAGACAAGGATTCATGCATACCATCATAGAATTGTTAAGGTTGGAAGGAACCTTTAAGATCATCAAGTCCACCCATTAACCTAACCTGACAAAACCACTTCTAAACCACATCCCCAAGTACCACGTCTACCCTTTTTTTAAACACCTCCAGGGATGGCAAATCCACCACCTCCCTGGGCAGCCTATTCCAATGTCGGATAACCCTTGCAGTAAAAAAAAATTCCTAATATCCAACCTAAACCTCCCCTGGCTTAACTTGAACCCATTTCCTCTCGTCCTATCACTTGTCACTAGGGAGAAGAGGTCAGTCCCCATCTCTCTACAACCTCCTTTCAGGTAGTTCTAGAGGGTGATAGCTCTTGTGTTATTTAAAATACAAAAGGAGATGTTCTGCTCAGACTGTGACCTATTTGCTTCAAAACGATGAATTCTTGAACACATTATCTGAAGGTAAGCTAACGCATTAAGGAGCCAGTTTCTGAAAAGTTTTCCAGATAGGCTGTTTGAACCCAAGCAGTAAACCTGAAGACTTCAAGAACAAGAGTGCCTGTGCATTGGCCAGTGCCTAGGGAGCTGAAAAGCACAGGGTCTCATGACTCTATCAAAACTCAGTTGTTTGCCACTGAGCCAGCAGTAGTTTCAGAGAATGCAAAGATGAAAAATCATCTGTAGGCTGACTTATGATTATTTATTAGTTTGACTTTGCCAGTCTTATAGATATGCAAAAAGCAATGCCTTCCAAATACATAAGTTGTCATCCTGTGAAATTGATGCTGGTTTTGGAAGGGTCGTCCTTGGTTTTCTATTTTCTGGTTAACGGGAGAAAGTGTCACTTTTACTAGGCATACTCCCATGAGGATGCGAGAGTCTTTGAAAGCAAGGAGCGTCAGGCAGCGGATGCATAGTTTGACTGCATTAGCTTTTATGAAAGAGTCATAACTTGAGACATGCCAAGCAACACTTCAAAGAAAATATTTACTTTTAACTCAATTAAATTGGTGAAAGAAAGATTGTCTTTCCATACACATACTCAAAGAACATAAAGTTAAATTTCTACTTTCCCTTTCTTCTAGAAAAATGATTTGCATTGCTGTTGACCTATATATTGTACAACGGCCATAACTAAAGATTCCATAGTATGTTTTTGTGGCAATCTAATTCCAGCAAGGTTGTATTAACTATATTCCCATCATGTCTCTTCCACTAAGCAGACCTTTATCAGGCTTTTACATTGAGGAGGGCAATTATCATCGATACTGTGGGAATCACCACCATAATATTACAGATCAAAAGCGCCAATGAGTTCAAAGTGAGAAAGGTTCACAAATGGGCTCAAAAATTCATGAAAGGCAGACTATACAGTAGCTATTAAGCATAAAATGGTCTAGGTGCAGCCTTGAGTCCAAAAAAAACCCTGAACAGCCAACCACAGTGAGCTAGGAGGCTATGCCATGGGAAGGATCATACCATTTTCCCTTGCTTCTTATACTCTTTCCTTAAGCAAATGCTATTGTCCATTTTCAGACTTGGAATACCAATCTGATGCTACATGGTTGTTCTTATGATTTAAACTAAACTTTAGGGCCATGTCTTTGCAACATGCTTTGTATCCACAGACAGAGTTTGATTTCCTAGAATTCACGTTGCAGAGATCAATGTCAGCTCTGCTGCTGTAAGGAAGCTGGAAAATCTGCTCTAGGCATTTAGATGCTTAACTGCCATTGTCTTGTTATGCAGATCTGGTTCTTAAATTAAGAGTGAATCATCCTACCTAAATTTAGCCCTAAAAGCAAGCACTTAGACTAAGTAGTTCTTTAGGTTTATGATACTGTCAGGGAAAGATGACTCAAGAACCTGATGGCTTTTCCTGTTGAAGATATTAGATTTCCTTTGGAAAACGTATTTTCATGTAAATTCCTTTAGATAAATGTTGGAATACATATATATGTTCATATATATATTTATATGTTTTAAGCGTAAAGTCTATGTTTTACTCTCCAGTTTTAATTAAGGACACACGAAAGGGCAGGGTTAAATCTGTGAAAGTCAGCTACGCTTGGATGCCACGATACACTCACATTCAGGAGGATGCTCATTTCTAACCAGCCCATCTGTGGTGTCTTTCTCTTTTAAATGATTATGAAGACTGAAAGATTCTGTTCTCTGAGGATGCGCTCTAGTTTTTACGTAGTTGGAATGTTTGTCATGAGCAAGCTTAAAAGTCAAAGGTTTTAGGTTTTACTGAAAATACTTTATGCTCCTATAAGCTTTCCCTGTGATTTATGTGCAAGTGGCTCCAAATGCACAGCTGAGGATGCCGTCTGGGAATAAACTGAAATGTTATTTCTGGGATACTGCATCAATGACTTGAGTCTTAACCTATGGGAAAAGGGATGAAGAAAGAGTATGATAAAAGCTATCCCTATAATCAGTTTTGAGTCTATATTCCTACTGAAGAGAGATCTTTCTTCTCTTTTTTTTGTCATTGCAATCAAGTTGTGTTTACTCCCCGATATATTTGTGCACAACACCAAGCAACAGTGTAAAAAGCATAATTCAAATTCCTAATTACTGCTCCATCTCAGTAATAAATAGGTATGGCTGGCTTCTATGCACAAAGGCAAACAGACGCCCTGGGAAAAGGATGGGATGCAGAAGTCAGATCTATTTATTACAGAGCTGTGCAATGCTACGAAGGTGTGTGCTAGCATAACCACCTCCAACTAGTGGAGATTCATTGCCCAGCAATCACTAAAGTGAAAGGGGACCTCGCTGACCCAGTATATTGCAAGGACAATCGAAGGAGATCTCGAGTGTGAGCCTCACTGAGTGACAAAGTACTCTGGAATTAACAACAAAGGAACCTTATCCAGGAAAAAAAAAAAAAAATCAGTGCACATTAGTCAGCCCTATAAAGAATAAATGGAGGTACTCATGTGTTTAAAGTTAAACCAAATGTGTTCCTAGTCACTTTGCTGGTTTGAAGAGGTTTTTGGAATCACAATTCAGAGAAGCATCTGATCTTTATTAGAGCCTCTTTGTCATAAAATAAAGACTGGCTGCTATTTAAATTTTCAATTTTCCCCATATTCTTTGCTTCTCATAGCCAGTCTGTCACTCCTCACAGTAGCCTTGGAGAGTTGAGACCTCTGCTGCCGATGGCCTTACTCTGACAGCACTGCAGGGATTTATCAGCCATCCTCACTATTCTGATAGTTGCTGATGAAAGTATATGGTGCTCCAAAGCAGTACTTTTTAATCACTTTTGCCATCTTCTGTATGTTGGCCCCAAGGAACAGTGCAATCGCCCCTTACTAAGACCCACACAGGGCAGCCAAGAAATATTATAAATGAAAGGAGGAGACCTTTATCCTCCCTAAAGTCCTTGCAATGCCATATAACCCCATTCAGAGCTCACCCGTAAGCCAGAAGCTCCGAAATTTCTGGGATCAAAGCCCACTACCAAACCTCAGTGTTTCCCACAGACCACTGCAGACAAGTATCCCCAAATATAATGCTGGAAATGCCGTAACTGTGATATGATTCCACATACCAGCTGTAGGGCACATACTGTGGCCCTGTGGATGGCAAGTTTTGGAAGCCAGGTCATAGAAAATTAAACAGAATCTATTTATTAGGCAGGGCTAGGAGGACTGTGCTCCATAAGGAACTAAATGCAGCTCTGTCTGAGCCTCAAGGCACCCACGCAGGAGTTTCTTCAGGTATTACAGCAAGTTTCAAAAAAATCCATCATCACAAACAGTTCTAATTATTTCCAGCCAAATGCCTGTAACCTTGGCAAAAAACAATTATTGAGCAGGCTATTGATCTAGTCAGTAAATAAATACACTTAAGTCACCAGTAAGCTAGAACTCTCCTGGGTATAAAACCAAAATCTTGAGGACTACTAGTTATCTGACATATGATTTTAATTAGGTTTTATTGATTAAGGGTTTTTAAAAACAAATGGACTTTCTTGATAAAAGACCTAGCACAGGACTTCTGCAAAGTTAAATAATGTCTGACTTGCTATATAAAAACCTATCACCCACATCCTAATTACTTCACTAAGGAAGTTTGCTTTTTATTTCAACAGAACAACACATGCAACATTTATTCTAAATACCATGAATGTTTAATGTGGAGGGAGAAGGCCTCAGCTGACAAAACTATACAGGGAGGTGATTCTCAACGCCTGCTCTTAGCCACCTAACCATGGTTATTGCAATGAAATTAAAAAGAAAGAGAGGAAGAAAAGAAAGAAAAAAGCCCCAAACCTTCTTAAATGCCAATTCTTCTAACAATCTAGACATAAGATTAACAGTAACATCTCCTTGGAGCCTACTATAGTTTAGTGCTTGCCTACAGCGGGGTTTCAGCACAAGCTTAAGCACTCTCTAGAAAGAATCCCACAATTACCAGGAGGTCAAGGTTACAGGCATACAGGTTGTTTATGTCTCTGGGCTGCTTCAGCTCTGAGCTGGTCAGTCTGGGATTGATTCTCTGTGCTCAGGGTCAACCTCAGCCATTGAGCAGACTCATTTTAGTTTCAGTGTTCCTGAGAATGCAAAAGAAGCCCTTTGGGTACTGCAGATGGCAATGAGAACTGCCTACAGACAAGAAGCCCCATCAGAACAAGCTCCCCATCTTTTCCATTACTTTCCATAAAATGACTGTTCAAATCAAAGTTCAACTCAAGGCCAACTAAACGCAGCCATGTTTCTCCTGCTGTAAATTGTAACCACACACATTTACGCAGCCAAGAATCTGACCCTCCTTCACCAGCAGTTTAGGCAATTTTCCACACAACAGGTGAAAGTCACAGCATCTCCTGCTCCCCGTCTCCAATTGCCTGAGCAACGTATGACGTGATAGCCATACAGATCTCCCAATCTAAGTAACAGATTGTTAGTCTGTTAGTATTGCTTTATAGGTAAGAAAAAAACCAAAATCCCTCTGGGGAGGGGATACTTCCTTTAAATGTAACCATTTGTGTCATAATCGGTTATCCAGCTGAGTCAGGAAGAATTAGCATTTCCTGAGATGCCTGTGGGGAGCTTCATGACTGGGCCTTTCAGGTAAAACTAATCCTGTTTCTTTGTTACACACAAAAAGCATATGACCACCCAAGTCTCTGTGCGGCTCCATTAGAACTATTTACTCCAGAAAATGTCATTGACATTTGATTTTTTTTGAAGTATTTAAGGCAAGAAAAAAAAGAACAAAACCCCAAACTGCTCCAGAGGTCTCCTGGTGCTTGAGTGACATAAATGTTCACTAGACCATAGGAGAGTCTAGTCTAGTTTGTTTAAATTCAATTATGTCATTGTCTGCAACAGAATTCACAGGGGACTAATAAAATGAATGGCATACCTGTATAAGGGAGCAGAGGGACTGAATGGCCCACTGGCAATGCTTTGCAACAAGAAATGCGGCTGTGCGAGTTTTTGTACTTGGCCGATTCCTTTGCCTTTGCCAAGTGTGACCCCATGTCTAAATGTCACCAGGAGAGAGTGAAAACTTAAATACTGTCATTTCAATTTCCTTCCCACTGGGTGATTATAAATGAGACTGGAGGCTGTTTTATTGTCTCTTTCCCAGTTCAGCTAAAACTGCGTAAACATTCGTGACACTCTCTCACACGGGTGGCTCTGCTGCAGCAGCAAAGGGGCTCTGCCCCTCTATACTGGGGAGCAGAAGTGCGGGGCAGCATCGGAGCGGGGGGGGCAGTGACCCCACTACAGCTCCAGAGAGTAACGGCCAGCTGGCTGAAAGCTGGAATGTCTGCTCAGTGTGAATCCAAAACCGCTTTAAAAGTAGAGAAATTATTCCCTTTCAGAACAAAACAGAGGCTCTGATGTCTCCCATAGCAGAGAAAACCCAATAAATTTCACATATAAATCACTTCTTTCTTTTTTCAATTTTGAAAATGAAAGCACATCCCAAGCCTTATCTGAGACCCAGTTTCTGGATGTCAAAATCTGAGACAATCCCAGCGAAACAAGGGCTCCAATGCTTAATGGAAGTTAGACAACCCAAGGCTGGGCTTGGGATTTCAGAGGTTTGGCCTCTGTTTGTCTGCTTCTCCCAGTGCAGCACCGTGCCCAGCCATTGTGGTGTGACCCTACAAGTTCAGACAGGGGAGCCAGGGCAGTCCTCCTCTGGGGTCTAGAGTGCTACAGCCTCAAGAAGAACCAGGTCCTGGAGCAGGGGGCCAGGCTGGCATGTGGGGACCAGCAAGAGTCCATTGCAAGTTGCATAGCCTCCTAGAAATTCACTAAAAGGGACGCATTCCTACAAAACACATTCCGTTTCGACAAACGGGCACTTTCTAGTTAAAAAGCCATTTCACTGAACAATTCCCATCTGGCCATACGCACTGCAACATGCAGGCAAGCAGGCTTCAATTTCAGCTCACGGCATACAGGCTGACTTGAAAATACCAGCAGCGATAACAAGGCACTGAGAGATAAACCCGGCCGGAGACCTCCAAGATAAACAACCTCAGTGCAGAAGTGGGCAATTCCCAGCATGCCCCAGAGCCCGTTGGCTGGCATGCTGGTGATCAGCTGCCTTTCTGGGAGAGCACTGTAATCACAAGCAGCTGCGTAGTTTAAAAATGACAATAATCCTGTTGATGCCAATAATATCTCCTTAATTGCTGGAAGCTGGTGTTTGGGTGTCTGGATGATTTTCTCTTGCACAGGTTTGCCCTTTTAAACAATTTATAACTATTTGCTTCAGAGGGAAAACAAACAGCAAATTGTAGTGCTGGGGTAATGTTTGCTAATTACCCGTGCCAATGAAATACACCTTTGAATGGTGTGGGCTTCCAAAGCGTTATATAAACCAACAGTTAACTTATTTATTAGCTCTGAAAAGGAGCTGAGGATCAAAACACAATGATTATTCTCTTCAGTCCCCAGGGCCGACTGCTGTGCAGTTGCTGAAAGATAATAAACACAGCTCTGAACTAGAAATGGGAATGGGATTGAGAAGGAGTGGCCTCAGACCCAGCCCTAACCGACTAAATTTAGCCCCAAGAATTTACACAAATAGCTTTTCAGCTTCCTCTCAAACCATAGCAGCTACCACCGTCTTCCTCAAAGCTAACCTGTAGGAAATTGGCAGAGTTGGCAGATGTGCTCACCAAACCGCTTTCCATCATTTATAGGAAATCATGGCTAACTGGGGAGGTCCCAATGGACTGGAGGGTGGCAAATGTAACACCCATCTACAAAAAAGGCAAAAAGGAGGATCCAGGTAACTATAGACCTGTCAGTCTAACC
>VZSZ01002951.1:47551-229630 GCA_013398815.1 Ibidorhyncha struthersii | reverse complement strand
AAACTGGTGAAGGGCCTAGCAGACAAATCATATGAAGAGCAGTTGAAGGAGCTGGGACTGTTTAGTTTGAGGAAGAGAAGGCTGAGGGGAGACCTCATCACACTCTACAACTATTTGAAAGGACACTGTAGAGAGGTTGGTGCTGGTCTCTTCTCACAAGTAATTAATGACAGAACAAGAGGGAATGGCTTCAAGCTCCAACAGGGTAGGTTTAGACTGAACATTAGGAAAGAATTTTTCACAGAAAGGGTGGTTGGGCATTGGAATAGACTGCCTAGGGAGGTGGTTGAGTCACCATCCCTGGATGTGTTTAAGAGACGTTTAGATGTGGCGTTGGCAGATATGGTGTAGGGGAGAACTTTGTAGAGTAGTGTAGATGGTTGGACTCGATGATCCCAAGGGTCTCTTCCAACCTAGACAATTCTATTCTATGATTCTATGAAATGTTGGGGCATAATTACTTCAGCAGAATCTCCTGGACCTGCTGCTCTCACATCTATTAATTCTGGGACTTGCTCAGATGCAATGGTGCTCCTTTTGGCTTCGAACCACAACTGATAATGGAATAGAAAAAATTGTAATGAACAAACCCAGGGCAAATACCTACATGCAAAATGAACTGCCCTGCTCCATGCAGGGAGTGCAGGAGTGTAGCTCACTGTGGGCCCAGGGTGGGCGCTCTCACTCCCTGCAGGAAAAGGCAGAGGAGTCCAAGCAGCCATAGAAGATGCCTTCTGCTTGGCACATCTCCCTCCCCTCCTTAGCCATGCCTGGTCCCCTTGTTCCTCTGCAGATAATGCCTTACTCCGCCCACTTCCTCCTGGCCCCCTCCCGGCTCTCAGACTGGCCAAATTCCTACCAGTACATGCACACGCCTTGGCCTCTCCCACAGCTCTCGCACTGAGGACCTGGACTCCCATCCACCCCTTCCCTGTTCCACATGAGCTCAGCATGACCCAGTTGCCTACGCTTACTGTGAGACCCTGTGAACACCCGATCAGAGGCCGGGCCAAGCCCCTGTCCCCGAGGCAGAGGAGCGGGGTGCAGCAGGGGGACGCTCCCTCCTGGCCTGTGCCACGTTCTTGTTCCCACTGCCCAGGGGTCCCCAGAGAGCTGCTGCCCACCATGGGGAAAATATAATGAGATTTATTCACAGACCTATCTATCTGTCATAAAATAGGTAATACGGAAAGCAGTTGGACTCACAGCCCCACCTCGGAGCAAGAGTGTTTTGGGACAAACCTGGCCCTGCCCCACGGAGCAGGGGTAGCCAGGCAGCGCAGCAGCGCTCTGCTGGCAGGGGGCACAGCAGCACTGGGAATGGTGGGACACTTGATAGCACAGATATGCCAGGGCTTGGGGAAGGGAAAGGTACACCTGCTGCACCTGAGCATGGTGGGAAGCATAAAGAACCTTTGGGACACACTGGAGCAGATGGAGTTTGCAAAATCAGAGGCTGTGAAGGGAACAAGAGGGAAACAAAACAGGGAAGATGAAGTTGGCAAATAGTTAACACCTGTATTTTAGGGGCTCACCTGAACCAAACTGCCCTGAGGTTCTTCATAATACTGATATTTGGGGAAGGTAGAATATGCAAAATAAGACTTAAGACTCTATGCTGATGATATGAGCAGACACCTAGAGTCCATTCTCATATTTGGGTTGTTTATCACAGAAAGTCACAAATACTTTAGATTATCTTGCAACGAAAACCTAAATGAGGTGTGACATTCCAATTAAAAATCACTAAGCAGTGTGATTTTGGGTGTGAGAATCAGGACAGAAAACAGGCAAAAAAGAGGAGCATGAGTCACAACAAAACAGAGCGTGGCCGTGGTATGCTGAGTGGCACCAACCCAGCCAAGCCCCGCAGAGCAACCTTGTGATATTCCCACAGCGATTCTCTGCTGCTGGGAGAGGAAGATAAAACATTGCCACCGGCTTCAACTGTCTGTGAGACTCCTGTCCTCGGTGTGCGTCCACCAAATGGAGAAGGGGGAACTCCTGCTTCGCCCTGCAATCAATCACCTAAATCATGACCTACTCCAAAATGGAGGAGAACATAAGAGGTGGCCATAATGCATTACATTACAGAAAAAAAGAAAAACTATTTTTTTACTTGATTTTGAAATAAGAACAGAATAGTTCTTTGATTATTACTAGTGCTAGGATTTCTATTCGAATGATTTCCCTCATCTCTCTTATGAGCAAGAGGCAGAAGAGAGAAGAGGAAAAAAGATAATAAGAAAACCCAGCACAGGCTGATCTAGCCATCTCAAGGAACTAAGTAATCAGATGGCCATCTTTCTGTACAGGTCATCAGTGAAGGGAAATCAAATGTCTTTACCTTTCTTTTTCTTTTTAAATGTTAGGGCTTTTTTCCTTTGTTGTATATGAGTGGTTCCCCCCACCCCCTTTAAATCACATATTTATGGGTTTTTCCAAATAGCTAAAAGACCCAGTCTTAAAAGAGAAAGTTTGGATATCGGGGTGATTACTAACACAAGGTTCCACAGCCTTTGATACAGAACATTTGCATTACAAAAAGCCATAAAAAAAAAAATTACTTTTCCCTGAAGTACTAGAGCGTCTTTATAACAAACATTTTTTCAGCAGTCTTTCTGTAAATTACACAACATCTTTTCCATTTTCTCCTTCTGTTAGTCTTTGGGTTAAACTAGAGGGTGGGAGCTCAGTTTGAGACTTTTTAGTATGAGTGAGAGAGCATGAAGATGCCTGTGTAGCATCAAGGGGAAGTCTGATGTTGTATGTAAATAATGAGCTTTCTTCTATTTTAGATTACAATAAAAAGATGGTACAGAATTTCTCTTCACACTTTAAATAGGTAAATGGGAAGACTACAGACCCAAATTCACCCCTGGGCAGAGGAGACAAGCACACAGTCTTTGCCCACGTGAGCCTGGGTTTAGGGGTATGGGTGACATTCGAATCATGCAGAAGTCATAAACAGCCCTATGTGAGTTGCAGTTTTGTTCAACCTTTGATTTTTAAAGTTTTCTTTTATTTTCTATCATCATCCTGTCTCCAGTAATATTTTAATTAGGCAATGTGACTGACAGCGGACCTTGCACTGCCTTCTAATGGAAATAGGCTGGATACAGGGGCACAATGCCTGCCAGAGGCACACTTTTGGGGGAATCCAATGGCTGCAGCCCCTTGCCTGAGCAATAGATTCACGTCCCCAGATCCCCAAATGACAGGATTTTACAGAAAAGGTGGAACCTCAGAAAATTATGTCCGAGGAGACAGATGTCACTGCAGACCTACCCATACAAATGAGGAGTTAAACAAAACCTTCCTCTCTATGGCACTAGTATTCCTCGCAGGCAGGTCTGATGGAGACTGCACAAGACCTGCAGAAATATTTAGTCCCAGATTCCCCCCCTCTTTTTTTTAAAGTACAAATTAAACACCAAACCACACTTTGATGTTGAATGAACTTTCCATTTGTTTAATGAGCTGAAAGTTTGTTCAATCCCCCATTTGCTGCTTGTTAACCAAGAGCAGCACCACTATTCACTTTTACAGCTGCCAAACAAACTGGCCTTAATAACTACCTGCCGCGGTCCTGTCTCCCTCCCTCCCATCAGAGGCTGTTCCTTATCAAGAACACTCTTTCATCAACTGCATTACTGGCTAAAAATAACAAACATACTTAACAGCCTGTTTTCTACAAAACAGACGTCTTTTTTCAATATATGAATTTTTCCATCTGTCTGTTGTAACTGGCATCTTTTTTCCTTCCACCCTTCTTACTTTGTGTCCTTCACAAATTTCCTGCTAGAATTTGGTGGCTGAGGAACACATGTTGCATCAGTGAATGGGAAGGACAGTCTGTTCAGAATTGATTCTGCTGACATGCCCATTTCACAAATCCAGGCGCTCCAGCTGAATGATCAGACCACGGGACCCACACACTGACCCACACACATTCAGCCAGATTGTGAACAAAAGTTCATTAAATTCCACCACCACAAAATCCAGGGTTAAGGTATATTTTCATCATCTGCTTACTTTCTTACATTAGCTTTAATGTGAACGTGCTTCACTGCAAGAACAGGTGAAAAAAGACTTGGAGTCCAAAAGGTTTGAGCCCTGGCTTCCAATGTTATCAACTTTTTTGCTGTTATCAGGATGAGTTAAAGAAACCTAAGGATGAATGGATGGTCATCCAGACCCGCAAGGTGTCAGCTGTGCCACTGGGCGATATAAACACTACCCAAAAGACCTATTTTAAGAGCTATTGGAAGGTTTGCGACATTCTAATCAAACTGCTTCTTTATTCCTTTAGAAAACTCCAGCGTCCTTCTAGCCTCAAATTACAAAATTGCTGTAGCAGCCTGCAGAGGCTTTTGAGAGGAAATTGTACCTTTGGATGGAGAAGGAGGAGATAAAGGAGGAAACTATTTCCATGGGATAGCTTGGCCTTAAACACTTATTGAATGTTTTGGTAGGCTGGGACATCATTCTTTTCTTTTCAAAAGCAAGGATGAAACCCTTGGCTTTGCCAAGGTCAGTGAGTGGTTTACCATTAGGGTTCAGAGGGGCTCGTACTCAGCCAGTCAGTAAACCTTTTCACTACGTGAAGTTTGATTGAAAAAAGAAAAATGAAAGGACAAGTGGTTTGGGTTTTTCTCCTTCCCCCACCTTTCCCCATCAAGGCTTTAAAACATTCTTGAGGCAGTGGGAAGAAGCCTACACAGCGCCTACAGTCTCAACAGCAATATGAATGGCAGCAAAGAGGACAGGCTTCAGAGCACTGGCCTGTTCAGATTCCTTCACAGGCACTTTACACCAGCTTCTGGCTTGAAATGATGCCTCCAAATTACTCAGGCTCTACTGAGTTCCTTGATTTAGTAAACTTAGCTGGAAGGTACGAGCCTCCCTGACAACCCTTGCACACTATCAGCCGTGCCTCCATCCCTATCCCTGCCTTTCAATTTTGCTGAAAAGAACTTTCAGCACTGTTCACCAACACCATCACAACCTCCTTTATTTTTTTGGCTCCCCAAGGCAATCTGGGAGACCCCTCTCCCCAGGAAAGTCTTCTAAATATTGTTTGATATTCTGCCACATGATCCAAATGGGCCTTCCAGAAATCCCAGCCATTAATTTTAACACCTTCTCCGAAGAACTGACCTCCAGCTGCCTACAGCCATAATCCTGTCACTGCATTTTAATAACGCATTTCCCACAACAGCTTATTGAACTCATAGCTGCAGGAATGGCCGCTACGTGCTTGATTAAACTTAAGATACAACCCTTTGAGTGTTTAAGACCAAGAGGGACTGCCTCACATCCAGTCAGTACCCTGTTTATTTTCAGTTTATTACGCTTACACTCATGCTGTTCTGAGCTTGGGACCTTGTGTCTTTCAAAGGTAACCAAGACTCAGAGATGCAGTCTCCACCTGAGATGCAGAATCCACCGCATCCCTTGGTAGGTTGTCTCAGTCACTCTCACTTGAAAAAGCTTTTCAAATGGGTTTTTATCTGACTTTACCTTCCAACCATTATTTTTGCTTTCTCCTCCTTCGCAAGACCAAGGAGTTCATCAGCACGTGGTATTCTCCCTTATTTCACCATGTTTATGCGGTGTAATAAAGCCCCTTCTCAATTTTCTTTTTGACAAGCTAGATGATCGCTCCATCTAATCACATCACATTTAAGTCTCACATACCAATGACACGTTTTCTAATTCACTGGCACCTTTACATGGTTATAACTACAGCCACATAGGAGACTGTCCTGGAAAAATTACCACAGGGAAGATCAACCTACCCCCTTCCCTGCTGATCCATATTAGTCCAAAACTGGAAATAAAATGATTCCACATATGGCTCAAATGTGGACTTCCCCCTGAATTTCACTTGAATTTGTTAAGCTTTCAGGTATTTCGTACTTGTTTTGTCTCAAGAAAAAAGTACAGGGTGTCTTTTCATCCAGATGAGCATCCACTTCACAGATTACCTGAGCTGAAAATGAGATTTAGAATAGCTCTCAGCTGTAGAACCCATGTAGAATTCTCCATCTTATGCTCAGGGAAGGGAAATACCCTGCTGGAGTAGTTTTACATTTTTATTCAAAGGAATCTGAAATACATTTTTCAGCTTTCCAGAAGTATTTTCTGCTGCTGCTGCTAATGCTTTCCAAGACTCAATGCAATTACTTGTTAATAAAAACATGTTTTAATATGCTGGCAGAAAAATTGATACCATTTCCATTCTCTGCCTTAAAACAAATGAAACATAGGAAGGAATTGAGCTGTCTCATTTCTGAAATGGGAAGCAGATATTTTTTAAAGTTCAGATCATTACCAAGTGTAATTTTCGTATAACAAGTTTAACTCTGACCCTGTACTATTACTTCTGTGGTGCTAACTTTGTAGGGGAATATATTACTTACAAAACTGAAAAAAAGGAATACTGATTCAAAATCTTCTGGCCTTCTCACAGATCGAAGTGAACAATACCTCTAGTTCATCATCATGGAATCAATTTGTGTGAAAACAGTAAGTTGTGCCTACTGCAATAAGGCTGTGTAACAAGAGAATATGAACCACATGAGCTAACTCCAGCCATTTGTGCTTAACCAGCTACAAGCCCTCTTAACAAATGGCTGCATTGTTCCACTGTATGAATGTTGAAGCTATGTTTCATCTTTGTTCACCCCCGTTTATCTGTACTTAATGGGATCAAGCAGCCAGCAAATGAGCAAAAAGACAGTCTTCCCCTGTGGCTGTTAGGGGGCAAACTGCTAGGGAAGCAGCACTGGTCATTCTTCTTATTCCCACCTTTTCTTTCCCCAGTGCATCAGGCCTAACTGAAGTTAAACCAAAAACCAGTCCAGACTGATCTAAGCTTTCAATTTTCAGTTATTCTTGATGCCATTAAGCCTAGAAAAAACTGTTTACTTTGATGTGGCATCTGTCTTTTCCTTGGAAGAGTAGGGTTAATTCCTGCCTCTGCTTGAGGGAAAAGGAGGACACAGGTACCAGGAAGCTCTCCAGATGGTTTCAGGATTTATGTCTTGCAGAGAGGAGAGGTGACGCTCTTCTCAGTTGTGATAGCACTGACATTGGAAAGAAAAGAGAATAACTTTCTAGCCTAATGCTTAAGACTCTCGGCAGTGCTATAGGATACTGCCACTCCATTCTAACATTTTGGCGTGGTTTGGGCAGGATTGGCCACTCAGGTGGAACCACAGATGCTCTCCCCCCACCTCTCTTCAAAGAGAGGCAGGAGAGAGAGAGAGAGACACTTAGGAGTTCAGAAGGAACTAAACTACTTGAATGAAATATTAATAATAAAATAAAAAGAAAATAATGAAATATATACAAAACCGTATCAAGCTCCCAGGATGACAATCACGTCACTGGTGGCACTGGGGAAGTCCCAGGCTGCACTCAGTGACGGACGGGAACTGGATTCCCAATCTGGATTCAGGATCGGGATCAAAGGCAGATGAACGGAGTCCTCCTCAGACACCGGCCATTGAAGAAAGAGGGCTGACCCTTTGATCCCTCAGCTTTTATACTGAGCATGAGGCAGATGGGATGGAATACCCCGTTGGTCAGTTTTGGGTCACCTGTTCTGTCCCCTCTTCCCCGCAGGTGGGACCCCTCTACGCTTTTCTGCTTCCCACCCTCCAACAGGGCAAATAACCAAGTTAGCTGCCTTGGGTGTTATAGCAATAAGTATAAGCAGGAGCCTTTCTGTGCACCATGCCTTGGCATCAACTATAAACATAGGTCTTATCTCTCAGAGCGAACAGTTTCTGCATAATATTCTGTTAATTTCAGTAGTTAGAAGAGGCCTACCTAAAAAAATTGGTCCTGTTTTACCTCAATCCAGGACACATTTGATTTCTCCTAGGGTATGAAATAGTATCTACAAGTGATTGAAAATACAAGCAGGTCAGAATACCTTATGGTTTATGTGAAATAACTGTTCAGATTCACTCACTCAGAGAAAGGAACTGAACTTGGATCTCTCACTTCTGAAGGGAATGCCTGGATAAGTAGTCATTTGTAACACCGCTTCTGGGCCTGATCACCCCAACTGGGGAAACACTTAGTCAATCCGCACCAGATGTGAAGAAGTGCTCTTAGGATAACACGGGCTGGGGAGAGGTTAGCTGATATGCGAGTACGTGAACGAGGCCCATGTAACCTTGGAAAGCCAAGACTGAACTTGCTGCCAGTAAATTCAACACAGGGGCTGGGAAAGAAGGAGGGTAAACGTAAGGGGAGGAGAAGAGTTATCTATGCTAAAGGACAACGCTGGCAAAGAATAAATAAGTATGAATAAACCACAGATACATTCAACCTTGAAACTAGAGTTTTCTTTAACCACCTCCTCAGAGATGATGGAAGGATGAGAAAATGGTAACAGCTTTGCCGCTAGGAACCTATTTAGTTCTAAGATGAGGCCTGATAAGCTTATAGATGGGATTAGAGGGGACCGATGGCAGTAGCACAGGGGTAGACCCAGAAGGTCCACCATAGATGCCTATTTCTGGGTTGCAGCAGCACCACTGGAGAGATTTTAGAGATGTAACCTCTGGGATGGGAATTTGCTTGCTTGTTTTCCTACAGAGAGCCTGGCTGACACAAGATATGGGCCAGGCTTTAAAGCTTTGAATCTACTACCTGCAGCACAACAGCTATGCCCATATTTTCAAAAGGAAAGAACTAATTTGAAGATTTGATCTCTTTTCCAGGCCTATAAAGATCTGTACCATATAGAAATCTTAGTCCTTACATTTGCTTTGCATCAATTTCCCCAAAAATAGAGACAGAAATGATTCTTTTGTCTGTCTTCAGAGAGTTGTCAGCTCTGTGATACAGTGACTAATTCCTATTCAATCTGGAATCTACATATAGTGGAACTGTGACCTCTCATGGGTCTGTTAGCTACTACTGTTGTTATAATATAAGCATATACATTTAACTATATATACTAATAACTATTTCCCTTTCACAGGTAGTTTTCTCATAGGGATAGAATACTTCCAAAACAATTAAAAAGTGAATTCAAATAAAATGTATAAGTCACAGAAGAAATTAAAATATTTTTCTTCAGCAGAGAAAACACAGTGGGTCCCCTCGTTCAAAAAACCTCTGTGTGTAGTGGAAGCACTGTAATAATGTCAGCACACAGCCCTGCATGAATACCAGCTGCTGCGCTGGCCTCCAGCTCGTCCTCCTGCCACATTGGCCTTCAGCTAATGTCAGGAAGTGGTTTTATGATGGTCAAGAGAATTCTGGCCGCTGCAGTTAAAATGTTCTTGTCTCAGTGGTATTTTTTTTCTCTCTGTGTGCTCTGCCAGGTTTGATCTGTCATTTTTTTTGCTTTACCCTGTAAGCTTTCAATTATTAATGTGCAGAGCTTAAATTAGGAATCGGAAAAAAACTCTTAATATTAAGCATTTCCAGGAAGGAATTTATAAAAACCTGCAACGCTCTACATGGATGGTTCAGAAGAGAAGTAATCAACCAACTCTGTAAATGTCAAGGGGAGGATTAGACTTTACTTTTGATGAATCCAATTCAGCAGCCACATTAAAAGGTGCCTTTGCATGTGGAACTAAAAGGACTATTTCCCGCTCTAACAAAGTCTGTGAGTTTCCTGTTAGTAGCTGCAGGTTTACCTCATGCAAAGTTCTGACTAAGTATTGTAAAATGAAACAAAACAACAACCCACCCCCCGCCCCCCACCCAAAAGCAAAACCAAAACCACCTTGATCTAAAAAGTTGAAGCACCTTTGAAGGCCAGCTACCCCCTTGCTGAAGTTGACAGAAGTGGGTTAGGCCAAGTATTTCAGATCAGCAATTACAGAAAGAGGATTTTTACTTCGTTTATTTGTTTGCATTACAAGATTAAAACACTGACATAGAAAAGCTATTCAGAAGGAGCCTAACTCTGAATGTCACCTTGGTGTGGATGTTTTTTGCTGTTCAGTAATGTGAAGAGCTAAAGCAAAGCTAGATTATTTTAGATGCTCCACGCAAGGATTAACAATAAGCAAATACAGACGATAAGCAAATTTCTTACCACATTTGGTTAAAAGCCTCCCTAATAATAATACTAACCCGTTTGGTAAGGGTTTGATGGAGGAACTGAACTCAACCGAAGGACTCCCTTGGAGCAGCAGGCACTGAAATACTGTCTTGGTTCAAGAGTACAATATAGTACTTAAGTTACTGCAGTAAATGAGGTCTGTAGGACTACTCACAGACAATCCACAAGACATTTCTAATTATTTCAATGGATTTTGGAGCCAGCCATAAGTCAGGTAGCATTCACTGTACTCCCTAAAGATAACAGCCTACACATTTGGCTTTGTGGCCACCCAAGCAAATTTGATGGGCGGAAGACAGTAAGAAGGAGTGCAGTCTGCAGCTGGCTACCTTTGCATGCACTAATACATGCACTGTAGAAAAAAAGCTCCTTTGTAGGTTGAAATACTTGATTTACCACTTTTTCAAATATGAATTTAATGAACAGAGCAAAATTTTTAAAACATTAGAGAATTTCTTGAGAAAATATTAGTCTGAGTATAATTACACAATCTTACCACATGTCAGCGGGCTAATGTTGCAAAGATGAGCGGGGAGCCTCAGGCATCAACAAAGCAGAAGGACAGTGCCCTCTCCAGCCTGGCGCAGTCCTGTTGTGCCCAAGGAAGAAGGGCAGAGTGGACTGGGTGCTGGTAACGAGGGTCAGCCACGGGCCCTGCGAGCATCAGACAAGTCCATAGCAAGGAGATAGGTCCAAAGTCACCTGCACCACATCAGAGCTGATCTTGCAGAGAAGCAGCCAAAACCCAGGGCAGGAGAAGAGGATGCAGAACCTGGTGGCACACTCAGTGTATAGTTACAACATGACAGCAGGGCAGTAAAGGCCTTCAGATGCTTTTTCTCAGGTTGGTGAGTATATTAGCGCTTTCCTTATTTCAGACTTCTGGTGGCATCCATGGTAGAAATTAATTGAACTGCAGCAGAAAGGCTCGGGCATCCTGGAAAAAAACACAACAATTGTATGAACTTAAAATGGGTTTGTTTCCTTTTTAAAAATAATTTCTTTTTAAAAACACAAGTAAATTAATATTACAGCTTTTTTTTTTTTTTCAGTAAGAATGACACAATGGCTCTGGCATTTACAGGAAGCAGAGAATCAAGAAACAAGCTCCTGTTTCCTGTTCATGTGTAAAACCAAAGGAAAGGAAAATATGCAATTATGAGAGCTGTATAAACTACTTCAGAGAGATTTCTATGGGAAGCTCGTGAAAACCCGATCTTCTTTTGTAGTGCAGATATTTCAACAAACCCAAACAGTATTAAGCTCTTCATTTGCCCTATAAACAGTAAGACAGTAATTTCACAGTCTACCAAATGTAGGAGCAAACAAAACCAAACTGCTCGTTGAACCAATAGAGGAATAGATTGTGAACATCACCACTGATTTTTGGCCTCTTTTTTGTGTCCTCAAGTGATCCAAAACTGTCAGACATTAATATAAGATCACTTTTTGCCAAGCTATTGAAGTAAAACATAAGGAAATCAGAGCTCTTGTTCTCATATCCATGAGCTAGCAAAAACGTGCAAGATTCTTTGGAAGACCGAAACTGCAGTTTATTTAAGTTAATGGGCACCATTAACTGGGCTCCACAAAAGCCAACACGCTATGGAAATCTCTAACTCCAGGAACAGGGAAGCATATACCAGAAATAATCACGGATACACATTCATGTGCAGCTATGGTTTAGCCACTGACACCATGAAAAGCTTCATTCCTTTCCTAGCATTAGCTACCATTTACTCTCAAGATGGAGGCTTAGCAAAGAAGGGGTTAATTTCCCAGGACTATTTTCGTTTAAAGCAAGTCAGTCAAATGTAGAACTAACCTCTGACAGAATCTGAGTAGACTCACAATGCATGAAATTTAAATAAAGAAATTTCTCTTAAAAAAATCCCTTGAGTCAAGAGAGGTCATTGTTGGAAACCATAACTAATGTAGCAAAATGGAAGAGCGTCATAGAGAGTGAATGGTCCTTGGCAACTGTTTAATGGTGCTCCTCTGCTGTAGCGCTCAAGGCTGACCAGCACTGATTTTGCTCCTGATGTATCACTCCCTTTGGTCTGTCATGACTCAGCCGCTGAACCCCCTTAGCCTGTGGCACAGCTAATTGTGATTCATTCACTGGCTCCCAGAAAACAGGCTGGAAAGTTAAATTTTGTTAAAACCTTCAGCTTTAGCATGGAAGATACTTTGAGGTAAAGCTCCTCCTTTTCTGCTCCTCTCCTTCCCCCTTTCAAAATGAAAGCCACAGAGAAACAGAAGGCTACTTGTACTTTAGGACACCCAGATCCAAATATGGTTAAATTAACTCTGGAGCACAGCAGGCAGCGATGCACAGCCACAGTAGGCCTAAACGGGGAGTCTGCAGCGTGTCATGCAATGCCTTGACTGCGTCCTGCACGCCCTCAGTCCCCGTCCCTCTTCCAGGACAGTGTCCATATCGCTCTTATGTCTGGAAGGGTGGTGAATGGCAAGCAGTTTATTTTCTCTAGACTCTTCCTTTTAATTTATATCTTTATAATCTGCTTTTAACATTTCCAGCCCCACTGGTTTCTCAGCCCAGATCCTGTGAGCAGGATCCAATGTTTTATTCTACATATGCCGGTGATGTGCAACCCCAGAACACGTGAGCATTTCTCCGCTCAAGGCTTGCTTTGTTAAAATAGCTTCCTCCCTGGGTTGTAACACCATCTTTCTTGGATTTTTAACTTTTTTTTAATTCATCAGGAGGATGGCTGAAACATGAGTCCTCTGCACCCTCTCTGCTCCCGGCCATCAGGTCACAGACCTCCTTTCCCATTTTGCAACAAACAGGCCCCAGTCCCTGAGGGGAAAGGACCTGGTGGCATAGGGAAGAGGTGTTTCCCCACCACTTTTGTCCTCCACTGCAAATCTCAGAGCTAACAAATAGCCTATCTCCCCACCAAGGTGAAGGAGCTACCTGAGGTCTTGCTGGTTCTCAATGGGTGGGTGCCTGTTTAGGTGGATCCACAGAAGGGCCGTGGCCCACTTCTGCTGGATGTTCTCATATCCCCATCGCTGCTGCGCTGGAGGGGAGTAAGGTTTTGGCAGTGTCTAAGATTGATTTCCAACTCGCTGTTTGGACTTCCCCGTATGTGTCCTGGGCTCAAGTTCACTAATAATCTGTTCAACACCTCATCTCTGTATCTCTCCCTCTCTCTCTCTTTTAACCTTTACCAGAAGTTGCCTTGTCGACCTTCATGCAACATGAAAACTCCGCAGATCTTATCTAAATGAACTGACTTCCCATGGCACTCGTCAGACTGGCTGCAGCAGGAGCCCTGATCCTGAACGGAGAAATGGCTCTGAGTGGCACCGCTCAGAATCACAAACCAAGGCCCAGGGTTGCAGCAGCCTCTGCTCACCCACACCCACCACAGCAATACTCAGTTCTGACATGGAGAGTGGCTGCCTGGAATGACACCGCATTCAGCCGTGGTCCACTTGTGGAGGATCCAGAGTAGAGACTGCCCCAACCTCCCACTTGGGTGAGTAAGAGTTAAATGCTCCAAGTACATCGCAAACTTGTTCCATCCTGTGCATATTAACAACCACAATGGTTAATCCTAATTGCCAAAGGAGTTAGCCTGTCACTGCTTTGGGGATTTAGAAGGGACTGGGTGCCAAAATTCTTCAGGCTCCCTCGAAACAGCGAGTCAGTGTTTAAGTTATGCGTCTTACAGAGCACAGTTCAGGCAGACATGGATGCAGGGGCAATTCATGGCAATTCACGTCTGCTTTGCAGGGCTGTGTCCATTTCTTTTAGTGGAGTTTTTTAGATCGCCATATAGAACATGAGAAAGAGGGGTGCTTCTGGGTAGCATCTGGTATAAAAAGAAAGAAAAAAAACAGCAAAAGAGGGCACTGATGCTCCCACCATGGGCAGAATGGAAGGAATGCAACAGACTCAGAGAACAAAAAGAGAAAATAACAGGAAATGCAGATGAGAAATTTAAGTTTGATGGAATGAAAAAGGAGGAGATATGAGAGAAATCCATTGAAAGGAGGTGGTGGGAGGATGTGGTATATTTGATAGCTGCTGGAAGATGCAAGAAGAGGAGAGGGAACTGGGACACGCAGGAACTCTAGCTTTCAGCAACTGCTATAGAGGAAGAAAAAACATCAATGGAGAAAAAGGAGATACAGCTGTACTGGCATCATATTTCCTTCCCAGACTAGAAAAGCAGCCTTCAAAGATATTGAGTAAACTTATATTAATAAAAACATCACAAGCTTCTCTATTTTTATATTGCCAGTTATATTTTCAACTCATGAGATCAAAGATTTTTTTCAAAGACAATGAAGAAAGTTATTAACGAAATATTTAAAGACAATGAATTAACAGTAAAAGACATTTTCAAAAACTGGCTACAGGAAATAGTCAAATTTGAATCAGAGCAGCCTTTCAGCTCAGTTTGGATTACAGCAAGCAATTTCTTATAGCTGCTTTTTGTTCAATACATTCAAAGGCTGTATGCGAATCGGGTATTTGCCAGCTCAGATCCGGGCTTTGCTTTGCAAAAGAGAACACACCTTGCCAGCACCACTTTTCAAGGAGTTTGGCAGCTAGCCACATTACAAGAATCTAAGAACAGAACTACTCCTTGTGTACTGTTATAGTTTAGCTTTTATCACCACTACAAAAGCTTATGAGTTTAACTACCTTTATCAGCAAACACCAGTCACGACCAAGAATTGTACCTTAACCGACAGACTTTGTCGCTCTCATTTGTTGACACCTTAATACAAAAGTATCCCACTGAATCCCACATTGGGCACATCTCCCTGAGTTCTTTTACCTAATGTACGTATCAGCATCTGGTCCTAAATCAAACAACAGCACACCATAGCATACAAATTGTAACTGCCACTGCTCAGTCAACTGCCTTTATTTTCATAACTTGTGCTTTAAAACCTAGATGCCATGAGTTATTCCCATGTCTCCATTGCTTCATTGAAAATTGAGGTTTCATACTTAGAGCATTAGATCCGTACTTCTTTGCTCCATTCTTAGCCTTATATATCTGCATAACCTCAAAACGACCAAGGGCGTCAATCTACTTTGTGGGATGTATCTTTGCTTGTCAACTCTCTAGTCTTTACACTTGTTTGCAAAGCTCAGTAGAGCTCATTAAACTCAGTGCACCTGATATCCATTTCAAACACAAAGAGGTATTCTGGTGTAACACAGTTTGTTCAGAGCTCTCCAGGAGCTGGATTAAAGAGCACGCCTGAGGTGACAACATGTTTTTTGTTGCTAACCCTGTCCTGACTCAAATCACAGTGGAAACGTTACTCACCATACATCCATACTTTCTTTAGCAGACTAAGCCAGAAAGCAGGCTTAAAACCAAACCTGCTGCATGTCTTGACACAGTTCTGGAAATCCAAGATTCAAAAGAGAAGTCTGAGCTTTGCTACCTACAAATCCTAGTTGTTCTGATACCTAGGAAACTTTCCAGAAAAAAATATGCATGGTTGACTTGTTGGCCTAACATGATGCTGCCAATGAGACAGAAAGGATATGCACAGGACAAAATAGGGTAGTAGAGCCAGCTCTTAGTCATCTTAATCTGCACTACCGTGTGTCACAGACCTGAGTCTCCTTTCACTTGCATTAGCACATGGCGTATTTCTGCTCAGTGGGGACACGAGATGAATTTTAGTTTGTTCATGCACTTAGGCCTGCCTGAAAGGCAAAGCAGCTTTAGCCTCGGAGCCAAGGCTGCCACCTCAGGCACACTTTGTTCAGCAAGCATTGGCAGTCTGCCTTCATCTCCCATTTCCCAAAAGGAGCATAAAGCCTTTGTTTTATCTTCAAGGAGGTAAAAATGCAATAAATATAACATGAGGATGAGGGACATGCCAATGGAGCCTTTTGGGCTGAAGTTGGACACTGAACAATTAGATGCATTAGAATTTTATAAAGGAACATTAATGGAACCAGGAGGAAAGAAAAAAAAAAAGAAAAAAAAAAAAAAGGTATTTCATTGTCTCTGGCTTGATGACCCAGTCCTCATCAGTAGTGATTTATGTACCAGAGAGGTACTTGATACCGTAGTACTACAAATAACATGTACATTTACATCCCTGTAACAGAATGAAGGTGTGAGTGTCAGGGCTGTTCTGCTCATAACGCAAAGCCACATGAGCAGCTGCACGGGCTCTGTAGCCTCTTTAAAGAGCTGGTTTCAAGCTGGCTTCTTGGGAGTGACAGATCACGGGAGTTTCTAAGAGGTGAAAAAGTAGAGATTCAACATGTCCAAAAATTTCTGACAGAATATAGTTGAACACCTTTAAGTATCTGAACACACTAAAAATCTGCTATAAAACCTTGTAACTCAGAGACAATGTACCATGAACACAGTGGGTTTTCATGCAAATGCTTAGAACTTTACTTCTCAGTTTATGCATCATTACAGACAGCTTAAAAAGGTTTTACAGAAATATATTTCAGTCTTGAGATGCTAGTAGTCAACTATTCAAAGAATGATGAGATAGGAGAGCTCTTGGACTCTTTTGTATCACTTAGAGATGACATAAATGAAACTGCGAACCTTAGAGAGTTTTGGAAGTTAAATAGTTGGCATTAGCAAGGTAGGGCAGAAATCTGCTATGGTAAGCACAGGTTTTGCCAACGTTTCCTTTATTTCGTACAGAAAGGCAGCTGTTGATATTTCAGATTAGACAAATCTATTTGCATTAAATGCAACAAACTACATTTTTGGGTGGGAAAAACCCACACAGAAAATTGGGATACTGTTTTTAAAAGTATCAAATACATAAAAATGAAAGGGGTAATCCCAGCTCTTAAGTGCCCACTGAGTAAAGATGGCATTAGTGAATGAGACCAAAGGTCCCCCTGGCCCAGTACCCTGGGCAGATGACAAGGCAAGTGACAGCAGATGGGGATACTTTCCCCGGCATTTCTTCCAACCTTCCAGTCCAAGTGAGCGGTAACATTGCCAATAGTCCACTCCTGCCTTCCCACTGGTGTGTTATTCTGTATGAATGGTAGCTATAAAAGCATCTGGAGGCACTAAGTGCACTGAATCGGCTTAGAAAGCAAGGACAGGATTAATGCACTCATGATGGATGAAGTGATTCCCCCCCCCAGCAGTATTTCAGCAGCACCTGCCAACTGATCTGGAAGTATAGATAATTCGGGTGCCAAACAGTAGTCCTCTGACACCATCATATTTTTCTTCAAAGCTAATACAGCCTTCTAAGAACTAGCTCACTTAAGAGCTGAGCAGGGTAGTATTTAGCAGTTTCTGATTATTTCTTCTCCATTACCCTCTTCACCCACTCTGAAAGGAAGTGCTATTGGTTCTATTTTCCCTCCCCAGTAAGGAATACACTCTTTCTTCATATAACCAACCAGTGGCCCAAGTGCTAATGAAGCTCTCTGCCTTGGTTATGACTGTGGGGATTCATGGTATTGTATTCCCCCCCCACTGTCACCACAGCACTTGCCCACTTTGTGCTGAACCTTGTTACTGATCTTCTGGAATATGCCTGGTCCACCGCTTGTGTTTTATTCAGGGCTTCTGGAAAAAAATTGATGCAGAACTTCGGTCAACAGAGTTATTAATATACAAAGATAGATGGCAAGATTGAAAGCCAGTCTAAATTTATCAAAGCAGAAGGTGAAACAAAAAGATTTCCCAGCAAAATGCCACTGACATTTATATTAAAGGGGGGAACAAAGCCCAGGTCTGACATTTAAAAATAATGCCACCTGTGTAAAACCTAAAGCTCATTTTTTACAGGCAGTTGGAAAGCTTCAAGGCAACTCCCCTTTTCCCTTTGTTAATTGTGCAGCCTTTCATCATAAAGGGTTTACTTTTTCGCCTTTTCACATTCTTTAAAAGTGATATTGAATAGTGGCTATGCAAAAGGCAGTGCAGCAAGAATTCAGTGAGTTGAAGAGATCTCAGCACAGGTAGCAGCGCATCACATTTAATTCCTTTGGTGCTTATTTTAATAACATTTATCACAATGAACTCTTCAGTCATTACAGAGCATGAAATATGCAGTGCCATGCTTTGCCATTTAACATATAATTTATCTCCTCATTGCTGTGACAAAGACATTATTACTTTTTTTTTTAATAACTTCTTATCAGGCAGGTTCAGCCACATACTGTTGGTTTTATTTCAAAACTCTGTACAACAGTCATAATCAGGAACTGATGCTTTTTTTTATTCATTACTAAGGAAAAAAAAAAAACAAAAACAGGCCACATGTCACAGTCACTAATCAACAAAGTTACCTGCAGGTGGAAAGTAGGGAAAGAAGATCTCACTTATCAGAGACCTTGTTCCCAGACTTTTTGTCTCTCCTTGTCTGGTTGAATGCTTCACAGATCCACAGGGTAAAGAAGAAGGGACATTTCCCTAGATGTTAAGGTCAGAAGGGGCACTCCTTTGACATACTTTATACAAGACAAAGAACTTCACCATGTCATTTCTGTATCAGACCTATCCATTTGTGATTGAACTACAACATGTTGTTCAGCTAGACATCTCAATCTTGATCTGAAGTGACTGGAGTACTTATTTCATCCCTAAATAAATCACTAATTTATCTCATTGTGCAAGTGGTGCATGTCACTTCACTTTCATTTCCAGCTACTGGACTTTGTAGGGGGTGAACAAAGAACCCTCTTGGCAAGTGACAAAGACTGATGTCCTTTAATGTCCCACTGAAAAGTTTGTTTGAAAGTCCTCTGCAGAGGAGAGCGGAGGGTACTGCTTAATGTTTCTTAAAACACTGTAGTCCCAAAATCACCATTTTTTTAATATTGCTTTTAGTGTGACTCACCCAGGGTGAGCACCAAATATGCTAGAAAAAGATCTGTACCTCAGCAGGCTTTCAATCCACTTATACAGGGGGAAACAGTGGTGGCAGCAAGAAACAATCAGACCAGAAAATGAAAGATGAGCAGGAGTCACAGCTCATCAGCTGCCTAAACTTCAAGCATTTTGTAGGCATTGTAAGAGAGGTAAGATTTGAGAAGCGTAACAAATACAAACACAAGTTCAGAGTGCTGTTATTGTTATTAGCATGTTTGTTCACACAGTGCTTCTCTCCTAATTTTGATGATGATCTCAGCAACAAAGTAAAGGCTAAAAAGAACAACATGAACTACACAAGCACACTAACATGTCCTAAAACCAGTGGTAACGGCTCAGGAAAACAAGTCAGGTGGCCAGTTCAGCAATGTGCTCGGTGAGCAGTGGCATTCATAAAAACGTACCATGCACTCAAAAAATAAGCAAGAAACAACAGTCAAAATGGTCACCACACGCTTCATGTACTTTAACTGCCCAGCTGCAACTCTGAATGTCTATTTACATGATGGAGAGTTTGGAAGTGCCTTGAGGACAAGGAGCAGAGTCTGACTGCAAAGCAGGGTGGATTAGGGTAACTGGGGCTAGACTAGACTAGACAGAATGAGGTTCCTCTCTACATCCTCGTGACGTTTTAAGGTATTTCAAAAATAATGAGAAAGCTTTTCTTGATTTCAGCTGCCCTGATTTTAGCTCCAGGTGGTGTAAAAGCATATAGATTTTGATAACTCGAAGTAGACAATTTGTTAGATAAATCAAAAGACATCACCTTGTTGTCTATAGCTAATTCAGTGAAACACAACTTAAAGGGCTTACTCCATGCATCAGTTTTGGATTTTCATCAGAGCTGAATTACAATGCCTACGAAACTTCATTAATCTATTGGCTTACTCACTCATTTAGGAACTGAGTTATTAATGATCAGTTCACAGATTAATTTGCTGAGACAGTTAATGTGACACAATTAATGGTTATGAATGTAGGGCAACTATTACACTGCCTTTCTTCTAAGGAACATCTAGCACCCAAAATGGGCAACTGGCCTTGCACTGTCCCTGCCCAATGGCAGAGAGCACACCAGCACGGCTCAGCCCCTCTCCGGGACTCTGCAGTGGAGACAGCCCCTTCTGCTCTGCCCCTGTTCCCTGTGCAGGCTGACATGTGCTGGACACAGAGGTTCCCCTCTCTGCAGCAGGTACGTGGTGGTTCCCCCTGCCTCCGGCCCAGGGCAGCCCGGCTGGCTCTGCAGCAGGGAACAGGAGTGTGCACTGCAGACAGCTTTGCACAAGACCTGTCCCTACCTGTCCTCAGACATAGGGAATTGGGAGCTCCCACTCAGCTGCCAACAGCTCTACTGATATCAGCTCCAAATCCAGCAAACTTACCCCCTTTAGGTAAATCTCAGAAAACATGAGAGCCATCAGGAGGGAGGGAAGGAAAAGCATAAATTCTGGATTGAAACTGGCCTGAAATAATTTGCCCAAGACAATCCAGCAAGTCTTTGACAAAGCCAAGTTAGATGCTCTCTCCTTCTGACATGAAGGAGCTCAAACAGGACCTCTCATTTACCCCTGCCCCTACTGCTGCCCTCACCATATGCATGTTCTAGATACAGGACCCAGGATGCTGCAGTCCTATAGCCCATATGGGACAGAGCTGCTTTCAGTGAGCGACGTATTATGCATCTTTCAGCCACTGAGTAGGATGCTGAAAGCAGCACCCATTCTGGAACCACCCTGCTGGCAACAGCAGAAAAGTCATTCTTCCGTGTGGTCTCCTTGCACTGGGGAAAGGAGGAGAGGCAGGTACTTCACAAGCCCAGCTTTTCACTCCTATTCCTTTTACATAGTGCTTTGCATCTAAAAGCTACTAAGGCAGAACAAAGAACAGCAATTCTTCCAACTCAGCAGTCTCTCCATGTGTGCAGCACCAGGCTTGCAGTGACACGTGCACTGCCACTGCTGCCCACCCCCAGCATGACAGTAAGATAGCCCACACTTGACTGGTGTGATCCTGGTAAAGGTCGGGTGTTTGCTACAGGCAAAGAAGCAGATGAACAAAAAGATCACCTGGAAGACGAGTGACAGAAGTGACGGGCATGTTGCCACAGGTGCCCAGCAGCCAAGCTAAACCACGGGACAGTGCGCCAGGCCATGGCTATAGGGCATAGTGTGTGTCCTGTACACAGCCCAGAAAAGCAGCAGTAGAAACAATTCTTAAAAAATTTTCAGTGTGTGGAAATTGCATTTATTCCTCCTCCTACATCAAACACAATAGGCTCTAAGTACCCCCTGTTTTATCAGCTTTTAAACCAACCCCCCCCCACCAGACCGATATTTAAGAAACATAAACTTTACTTAAAACTCCTTCTACTGGCAACTAAGTGGTGAAAAAAAATAAATCTCTAATATTAGTTTCCTTTTTGCACACTTGTTCTCACTCAAGGGTACTTAGGAAACTATTCTATTTGTCACAGTACAGTAACCCAGCACTTTGGGAATCATAATGTATCATTTCATAGCTTTGGTGGATAAATAGCTATAATTTTCATTAGTCCTCCTTGAGTAGGCTTTCCTATTGAAACAAGAGACAAGGCAGAGTGTGAGGTTCTCTGTTACTAAAACTATGGCTTTGTATCGCTAACCAGTAAGATATGATAAAAATGACAGAAGTGATAATACAGCAAACCAATATATTACCCTGTGTGCACATATTATATACAGCAGAGGAAGGGCTTCATTTATAACAGATGCTCAGTGACTTCGTAGCTTATTCTACCAGCTGCTCTCTGTGGAGGTCTTAAACAGCCAAGGCCCCACCTTGTGTCTGTGGGGACAACACCGTGGGTTCCCACCTGGAGGGGAGGCCCACCTGTCACAAATTTATAACAGAAGAAGGAGCTGAACTCTCCTTCCTGTGGATGTAAGTGAAGTCCATGTGTCAGAGGTGCAGTTACACAAGAAACGAAGAATCCGATACTCAGCCACAGGAAGGAGCAAAATGCTATTCAGCCTGTGTGCTGTGAACATAGGCAATACCCCTCTGTCAAAGGACAGATATTCTTTTCTCTAAAACAGTAACAATTGTGGAAAATTTGCAGTATCTCAATGGCAGGAAAAACTTAGAATGTCTCCACGTGCACAGTTTTTCTCAGTTAAAAACAGCATTAAAGTACACAGAAGTGACATGGAAATTAAACACGGAGTAAAAAAGTGAGGCTCTTTTAAGTTACTTTCTATTATGGTTGTTTATTGTTCTAATATGATTTAGCCCTGCTTTCACAGGGGAGGTGGACCAGGCAACCTACGTTATTCCATCCCTCTCTGAACCAGTATTGGAGGTTTACTTACAAGCATTTTCTATGGCATCCTTTACTAATCCAGAAAACATTAATTTATGTCTATACCATGCTGGTAAGTGGTAACACCTATCAACCGTCTGCTAGCCCTACACAAAACCACCTTGATGCTAAATGTAACCCAAACCCTACAAACGCAGCAAACATGAAAAAATTGTTAAGTAAAGGCATTTTCTTTCCAGACACATCTAAAAGCACAGAAAATGGATCCCTCCCCCAGCTGGAGCTCATCTCGAGCATTTCATATCTGATAGAACACTGTAATTGACAAATTATCATGGAATAATTTTTACCACTAAATATATCTTTATAGATTTCTCAAGTCTTGCTGTGTTTCTAAGAGCATTAACACAATGTCTTAATATCTCAGCTATCTCTAAACAGAAGGCAGAAGTCCTTGATTAAGTAATTAGTTATGTCAGTAGGCAGAAATCATCAGCAAAATCATACCTTCCTTTCGCATAAAAGAAACAAAACCCCCCAGAGAATAGATTTGTAGACAAATAAAAAAAATAAATCCATTTATCATTCGTCAATATTCACCTTGGCAATTTGCACCCCTCTTGCGCAGGGGGTAAATGGCTTACAGCCCTCCCAGCACAGAAAGTACTCCCAAATGGGGGAAAAGGTCCCTAAGCAGATGGCACCTCCATGCACAGACATTCTGCAACTTTCATTGATTCTCCTGTGGGACAGAGAACAATATGCCCCTCTCTCCCTGCAGAGTGACAATCCAGAAACTTTGTGAGACTGTGTAGTTGTGTTTACCTAATTAACTTATCCTTGGCTAGAAGGGAAGATGTGTCTGGCCTCAAAATCTGTTATAAATTCTCAGCAGGGTAACAGAACCCAGAAAATGCATTGATCTGTCAGACCACATTCACAGAAAGGGGGATCATTGAATGTTTCCTTCTGCTAAGGAATTCACTGAGAAGAAATATAGCTAACCTCTGTGTTTTTTTCCATTCATTTATAAAAAAGCACAATAACCACATCTTAAAGGCTGAATCATTGCAAGAGCAATCTTGAGAACTAATAACATGAAAGCCAGTATTGATGAGACCGGGATGAGAGAACAGCTATGCAGCTGCTTTTCCTGTAAACGCAGGGAGTGGGAAGCCTGCTTATTTCCTTGTGGGCCAAAAAAGATGCTCAGGGGATGTAAATTCCACCAATTTCAAATCAGAACCAGATCACATTGGTTTACAATCCCTTCCTCTGCTTTCAGAGTGATTACTGTAGCAGTATCACATCACTTTTTATCTAATGTCAGTTTTATTTCCAACTACTTTACATAATAACACTTGATAATTCATTACATATTATTTTGACTCAGTGCACATGCTCTCACACTGTGAATATACCATGTACATGCAGAAGCAGGTCTCCACCTTCCCCTCTGCTATGTACTTTTCTTACTTGGCATTATATAGGCTATGACTAGGTTGCTCTCTAAATGCATATCGTTCAGTTCCTGGCCCTACACATTGATGACGGATTTGTGCTTCAACATGGCTGCTTCCAAATAAAGCTTCGGTTTGTCCGAGATAGTCTGTATCTAGTAAGTAAGACGATCTGTGCTTTGCCAATGTTATTTTGTAGTCAAAGAAAAGCTGCTTAGTATCAGGGTTACATACAGCTGCACAGTGCACAGTTTTATAAATCTGATCATGCTCCTCACACAGCATTGTCAAGGAGGAAGTAATATAATAATAGGCAAGCGCGCTGATCAAAACCTCACTGATATTCCTTAGCTGTGTGGCCTATTTAGTGGTTTTCAATCTTGTCTTTACTATTATCACCATATGACAAGAGAACAGACCTTTCTCCTCTTCAGCAAGCGAACTAGCCTGTCATGCCCTGCAGCCAGCTGATGAAACCTTAGACCCAGTAATAAACTTCGTGGTCTAGTAAACCTCTGCTGCTCACCTTGACAGAGGAATCCTCGGTGAAGCAGTATGGCCTGTGCCATAGGGGAAGTTGCAAGTAAATGTTAATGACTCCATCTGGCCTTAAAACTTTGCACTGGGTGGGTTTCCTTTTTCGTTTTTTTTGGACTAACGCTGTCCAGATGAATGTCCTTCAAGCAGCCTTTTATAGAGGTTGTAGTGAGATGTTCAAGAGTACCTCGGGTTCTGCAAAGACCCCTTTTTCTACTGTAAAGATTACCAACACAGTTTAAAAAAAAAAAAAAAAAAAAAGACAGACAGGACTGAAATAAATGTTTGTGTAAATTCTAGACATAAGATATTTTCAGTATGGTTGTGGAATAGCTTTAGAATCCGTTTCAAAGGAACATAAATGGTCTTTGTAATTACAAAATAGATTTTGAATGATTGAAGTCAAGTACATTTTCTGAAAAGCATCCTAAAAACATCTTGGCATTACAGAGCCTTGGATGTTTGTTTTATGTTCTATCTTGGGAGCAGATAAAACCTGTTTTTTTTCTAGACATTAACATTTGCTATAAAGTGTAATGAGAAAGTTAGCTGGGTGTAGAAGCGGAAGTGTCACAAAAAAACGGTCTGAGCAGTGGGCTACCTTCCTGGTTAAAGAGCTGCTGGGCAGGTAGTGCAACTGAGCAGAAGCAAGTGCATGGGCATAGAGCCTCAGGATTCAGGGAGGCAAAGAAGCAGTCCCTTTGCTGCGTAGCCCCTTGGGTTGTGCAGCGGGCCTGGGGATACGATCTCAGCCTGTGGTGCTGCTCACCATTGCCAGGAGCACACAGGGGCAAACACAGAGCAAGTCTGTAGCGAGGGGCCATTTACCAAGAGCAAACGGAGTGCTGCCTCTGCCTGCTCTAAGTGCCCAGCGAAGCTGCCTGAGGCACATGAGTTGCGACTGCAAAGCGAGTCTGAAGAAAGGAGTAGATGGAAACTGCGTGAATGAAGAACCATGAAAAGGAATGAAGAAGGTATTTGTGCCATGTAACTTCTGAGATCTGAACAGCTTTCAGGTAGTGCCCGTCCCTCCACCGACTCCAGAGACAACATCCGCTGCTAACTTCTGCACCAAACTGTACTTCAGGTAGATGTCTAAAGCTAATGGTATAAACACCCTCTGCACCCCACTCCTACCCTTAGTGGCCTAAATTGCACTGCTGTAGTAAATAACTAGGCAGTTGCAATGCAATCACTTCCTCACTCCTCACAATTCTGCAGATCTATGCCTTTGCTGTTCACCAATTAATTCCTGCCCTCGTTCGGCCAACGAGTTCTTTTTCCACTCAGGAAGAATTTGCAACATCCATGTCTTGGTCATCTGAACTAAATTACTTTGGACAGCTAATAGGACAACTGGGAAAGTCCAAGCTCCAGGCCATCAAATATTTCCATCTGTTTCAGGGAAGACAGCCCATTCATTGGATCTTGGTCTCAGTGATTTTATTAGTCAGACTCTGGGGGGCACTAGGATCTCATGATGAAAGACATGGGATAGAATCACTGCTGTTTCCCACACTCATATTTGCAGCTATTTGGATTCTGAATGTAAAATCAGGGCCAACAGTGATTAAGTTTGAGATGAGCCTCATCACGCTTCAGAATTCCCCTACTTCCACTTCTACAAACTCTCTCTGGACCTCTTCAGCTGGGAAACCAGCACAGAGATCTCAGGAGAAAATGCTTATCTTCAGTTCTGAAACTGAATATGCAACATGAAATTGCAGTGTGTTAAATACTTAAAAAGTCCTACACCCTCAGCTGGCGTAGCAGGAGTACGGACATGGGCTAATGTACTGAATCCCAGAGCTGCTCCCTCTGTTCTGCTTTCCCCTCCTCATGCCCTTCACAGTACATTAGTTCAGCTCTTGATCCCAAATAAACCTAGAGACATGAGCACATTGCTGTTTTTTTTCCCCATGGCTTCTGCTCGTTGGTGACTTTTCTCAGAAGCACAGGGTAGGGTTCATGTTCTCTTATAATAGTTGTCTTGCTCTTCTCTGTAATCATCTCAGCTTACAAGGACAAAACAATATCCAAAACAATTATTAATTGCAATGAGAAAATTGCTTCTAAAGAGAAGTTAAGATGATAATGGCAGGAAAAGTATGATTGGAGGTAGTGCAGGGAAGCCTTCTTGGATGTCAGTTGTCTGGAACACCCACATAGTCATTCACCCTGTTCATAAAAGTAAATGTGAACCACTACCATAAAACCAGCAATAATAAATAAATTCAATTGCAAAATTCACATTTCAGCCTGCTACTTAGATTAATTATATGATATCATCTCCTCTCCCTGACTGTCTAATATGGTTAGCCAAAATGGCAAGAACAGCAAATGTTATCATCAAACATGCGACTTGCAATTTAAGCAATAAAACCATCTCTATGTTACTCCCTATCACACAAGGCAAAAATATCACAGAATTTGTGGAATTTGTCTATACACTGAATATTTCAAATGACAATTGCCTGCTAGCAGTCTCAAGACCAAACAATTACACTGAAATATGTTTAAATAAACCATACTTCTGCTTAATGTACAGATTTTCAAAGAACACTGAAAACCAGGAAAATCTCTTCAAATCAATCACTGCGAATTATTCAGTCAGTTACAATTCTAGTCATCTGTGCTTCGGAGAATAAAAAGCATGCAATTTATTTGTCTGACTCTTACAAAGTGTCCACCCATTCCTTTAAGCTCTGTTTTCACCATGCTTTATGGGTACTGTTAGATAGCTCTACAAAAGCCTATTAACAACAAACTGAGCTTCCCAAAGTACACTGAGCAGAAACTAGAACTTCTAGGTGAAACCCCCAAAAGGGAATACTTTTTAGCGTCTTTGATAATTGCAGTCCCTATTGTCTATAATTTCTAGATTAAAAGCAGAAGGAGGTGGGGAAAGAAAAGCCTTTTTCACAGACTGATATTGTCATCTGAGGATATTATCTAACTATAATTTATGCTTTAAAACACTTCAAAAGGAACTGATATTTTTATAGATGCCTGAACTCTCATAATCTGTACAGCTGCCAGCTGTTAATACTTAAGAGAAACAGAAATTCAGTTAAAGACCACAAAGAAACAAAACCAAAAATCCAATATACGAAGCACACAAAGAGAATTCTAATTTGACCTTTGTCTTTAATCCAAAGTCAGAAACTGTTTGCCTGAAAATGTGGTAACTGCAAGAGTCAATTCAATTCCACTTGGAGGCTGAGACAGCTGATGTGTATCTGAACCCAAGCTAAGTACAGACTTATATGCCAGTGTACAAACACCTACCTTCACAAGCCTTATTATGACCTTTATTTCGGAAAAGGAATCAATAGCCTGCACTTCTATCACAATAGTGCAAATGAACCAGCTGGAGCATATGTATGCTCATGCACATCTTTACAGGCACTGTCACCATAAAAGGCTTCATGCACATTATTCAGTCTTTGCTTTTGATACATAAAAGCTGTCACTCTTACTATCACTTTTGCATGACACTCTCTAAAGCTATTTTGATAGGCCTTGAGCTAAATAATCTTAGAAACTCTATCAAGAGCCAGATTTTGCTGCCTTACTCTTTCCTGGACAGTACAGCTCACCTCAAATTATAATGCAAACTAAAGGGGTTTCTTAGGGGTTAATGCATTAGTCCACATGGGAAAGAACAACAGAGCTTTTTCTACAGAGGGAATCCAACAATGAACCCCGCAACTGCTGCTGTAAGAAGAAAGAAGGCTTTGTCCATTGTCCACTGTGCTTTGGCAAGTGCTATGGAGTGTCCAGATGCAACTGACTTTTCCAAGACTTTGTCTTAAGATTTATTCATCACTGCTGTCCTTTTTGTGAGAGCAACCTAAAGTCAACTGGTCCTGAATGAACTATGCACTAAAGGAACAAAAGCACGCAAGCTCCTCTGCTCACAGGCCATGATACACCCTTAGGTCCACATTTTTCTGAGCCTCCCTGTTTCTTCCCCCAAGGATGACGCAAAGTCCAAGTACCATACCTGGCTTGAAACCCCTCAGCTCGATACCTCTCTGTTCTCTCAAGGGTACTAGGAAAAAAAAAAGTATTTCTTACACCCAAACAACACTGCTCTTCAGTAAGTCCAAGCAGTAACTTCAAAAGAAAAAAATATTCTTCCAAGAACTACCATTCTCCATGCTGCACCCACAGTTCAGGCATCCACTGCCAATCAGTTCAGCAAGAAACTTGACTGAAACAAAGTGCTCCTGCTTTCCATGTCCAAGCACCTGCCATCCAAAGGCACCTCACCTGAGGTGCCATTCCATCCAGCTCACCCTTCCTCCTCCTCAGAGTGAGTAGTGAAAACAGTCAATCCAGAAACCTTGGCCCGATTTCCCAGGTTGCTCTCTGCTTCCCACTACAAGAGTATTGATTTGCTTATTAACCTGAGGTTTTAGATGTAACCTCCACACAAGCAAACAGCAAGCAGGTCCTGGGCACACAACATCGCAGGACCCCATCCGATAAACTTCTCCCCACCTTCCCCTGCTGCAGCTGCTGAGAAACAGCAGCCACAGAATTCCAGTTTTAATCATAGTTTTGTTCACTCTCCACAGAGCAGTAATAAAAGGTTCAACTTGGGGGGGGAGGGGGAGAAATACCGCAAGTAGTCATTCCCACCAGCCATACATCTGGCCCTTAATTACCCTATGGTATTTATATAATCAAAAAAATATTCAACTTTTATGACTGATCATGTTGAAGTAGTGGAACGCATTAGCAAATAAATAGCAAAACACACAAATTTGTCAACAGATGGATTACAACCCAATGTAATTAAATGCAAAATAGTTCTGCTTTTAAAGCAATTGCTCATAAATTAGCCTGTCAGCAAATGTATGCAACTAATTGCATGAAAAAAAAATAGGCCATAAGACAATATCATCTGCACATAGTCTTTCCAAACAATGTAGAAATGATTGGGTACATTATTAATTGAAAAGAAGTCAAACTGCATTAGTTTAATTGCTCTTTTTTGTGCAAACCTATTAGAATAATTTTTACCATATTTACTCCTTTTAACATTTGATGATAGGTATTTAACTCTTGTTTGTAGACTAACAGTAATGATTTCACCTTTTTCTCAGCTTAATAAATGCAATCAGAATGCTATGTTTGTCCACGGCAATGGTGAACTAAGACTGTGTCCCAAGAGGGTTTAAGCAGAATGACAACTGAAGCTGTCCTCGGAGATCCAGTCCTTTCTAAATGAACCAGAGACCGTTGTGGAAATCAAAGGTTGCAAGAAGGGCTTGTTTGCAGAAGGGAAAGACTAAAGAACTATAAAACATGTTCCAAAAAAAGTGTATTCACAGTGACATTGACAGCCCTGTCAGAGCTGTCAGCTTTCACATCCAGAGCCTGGCTCAGAGACACCTAATTAAAGGTTTAATCCCGTGATTTTCAGCCCAGGATCTACCAAGGCTCTATGGGCTACTGATCAAGAACCAATGAAAGGCCATGCAGAAAAGCAAGCCTGTTCCCTCATACCTGTCGTGCAGGATTTGGCATCTCTGCTTGGGTTTGTGAACCCCCACTATTTTCCCCAAAAGGCTCAAAAACCACTCGTGGCCCAAGGCTGACAGTCATGAACACAAAGATCGCATGGATTTCAGGGAGCTTTGCTTAAGTTCTGTAATCAAAAGATATATATATAGAGAGAGAGCTTAATTCAGACTTACTGCTGGTATAAATGGGGAGAGCCTCTGCTGACATCAGAGAAACTACCCTGAAAGAAAGATCACAGCTGTGATGCATTTCATGTACCTAATCAAAACATCTGCAATTTAAGTATGGGTAATGAACTGCTCACAGACAATTGGTGAACCAAGAATCATCCATGTAAAATATTCAGTGACTAATTTTGCCTAATGAATACATTTGAGAAAAAATGAAAGCTATTTACTTTACATATCTTAAACTTTTTTTTCCTCCTTTCTCTACATGAATTAAAACTGGCAGAGAAGTAAGAAGAAACTGAATTGCATGCAGAAATTATCGGTTTGGTGGTAGAAACACACATCCCTCCAAAAAGCTCCCAAATGAGTAAACTCGTCAACTGAACCAAAATGAAAATACTGATGATCCAACAGCAGTTCCCACCCACCTGCGTTGGGCATTTTTCCCAATGCAATGGATACAATGGGCTCCCGAAGCACAGCCTTGCCTGTCAGCGAGCTGCCTGGCAGGCAGACAGCTGCCCCGGGACATGTAGAATCTAGATACAAATTCATCCCCTTGTTCCGTCTTGAGAATGAAGCCTTAATGATTAGGCCACGGAATACCCACAGTAGAGTTAATATCTCTTATTGATGGTATTTCCTCTCATATGGAATAACTGTAAATTTTTTGGATGAGAAAGGAAGAGAAAGCGAGAACAGTTCTGTTGTAACCTTGGGTTCAGTCACCTGGGATGTGCACGCTTCAGTCTCCAGACAAGTGGATATTTAATAACAGTACATGAAGTAGAACAGCTTCTTCACATCAGCCTGAGAGCTCCTCCAGCCTGAGCCCCCGACCCACAGAGTGGGGCTTAGCTCCTTACAGCAGAGTGTTGTTACTTAAAAGGGCAGAATGACACCCTTCATCTTAATGTCTCACCCTGAAAAACAAATATAAAATAACTTCTTTGGTCAGTATTTGCAGGTAGTTCCAGGGCACCACAAACCACATTCTGGATACAGGGATGAGTCTTTCCAATCGCCAGGGAATAAAATTTGGTTCTTGATTGAATTTTTTAGCAGATGAAATCCAATGAAGTCCGACATTAGCTGGCAATGAAGAAGTATTTTATTGTACATTAAAAAGATTAGATTTATGGATAACCCTCCCCAGAAGACACTGGTAAAATAATCACAGGGGAAAGAGCCTTGTCATTCTTTCTGTTTCTCATCTGGGACTCTCTTTTGAGATCTGTTTTTGCCTTCAAGGAAGGAGAGTACATATGACATGCAGAAGCTTATTGGTGTCTCCACTGTAGGGTTTGGTACATGAGCGCATAAATATTTGTGCTTATGTGCAAACAAGCAACAGCACAGCTTGTGAAATGGGTGGAGGAGAATGTGCCATTCCATCCATAACAAGGTGAACCTCCTGTTTTTAAAACTGGAAGTAGTTTATCAGCAGGGAATAAAGTCACATCAGTCTCCACGTGGCTCACAACCTTTTTGTAGATGGATCTGAAGCTGTGTACATTTATGCACAAAGGAGGGATATTCTGTTGCCAAACCTGTGGGAATCACTTAACCTGACGGAGACTGTTGAGAATGCAGCTACTGCTGAGCAGCCACAGGATCCCTGAAGGCACTTTTAAGTTTCTATATCCCCATCCAGGATTTAATAGAAGCCATTCTTGTGCTGCCTATACCAGATTCAGGGGGATCTGGCAGTGTTACAAAACCACTTACAACCCACCTTTTTATACTCTAGAATCTTGCTAATTTGTCACAAAAGAGAGAATAGTGCTCTCAAAATTAGCCCATTTGGACTTCCCAGGAGGAAGAAAACAGGGTTAAGATTTCCTCCTTCTACTCTGCAGGTTTGGAAGACACAGCTTGATAATGACAAATCAAGATAATGTTAATAAATAGACCAATAAATTAGACAAGTGTTTGGTATTGCAAAGATTGTTTCTGCTTTTCTTTCCTTACGTTTCCTAAGTAGTTTTGGAAAGAGACAAAATTAAGGCTATTAAGAAGAATCTCTTGACTGAGAAAATGCAGGGAAAATGGAGAAACCGAGCCAAAAGAAAAGTGAAAATAAGAGTAGCAAATTTGAGCTCTTCACTCTTGGGCTTGTTAAAAGCATTATTCCCAGCACAGGATTCACCTTCAAAATCCTTATTTCACTCAGCTGGAATTACTAGTTGCAGTTTTTTTTCAAAGTGAGCATTTGCTCCTGAGAAATTTGCACTATATGAGGTTTGGGAACATGATCAGAAATTTAATTTAGCGACTCAGCTGCTCTTTCAGTCAATCTCCTATTTCCTCCAGACCTGCAGGGTTCCGAAGAGCAGATCAGGCAGACCTGGAGCAGTGTCCAGCACCTCTGTCTTCTCAGACCACTGGGGAAAGTTAAGGCTACGGGGTGGTGGGTATAGGGCCATTTGCATTGTGTGAACTGGTGGAATCCCCCAGAAATGCTCTGGCTTTACCACTAATGGCGCTGCTAAGAAGGGGAAACAAATAAAATGCACTGGAGAGAAGCTTCTGTGACCACTTACAGTATACATAACATTTATAAAGTTTTTTTGCTTAGGGCGTATCCTGTTTTGAAGCATTAAGGGCTCCTAATGTCCTGAAGGAGGCATTGGGAATCTTTCCAGAACTCTCCCAATACCCACTCAGGTGCTGTTGAGAAAAAGAGCCACCCTCATTGGACCCGAGCCTTCAGAAAGCCTTTGCAGGGAATTTTCCCAAAACAGAAAGAGGATTTTTTTTTTTTTTCCTTTTCATATTAGATGCAACCAAATGGTGAGACACAAGCACAGACTTGCTTCCCAGCTGGCAACTTTTCAATTAAACTAGCAAGCATCTTGGGATGCCTGGTGATTAGGGAAAGCAAGGAGCAGAACAGCAGAGACTCCAACAGCCTTGGTAAACACCTGCATCCGAGACAGAGAGGAATTTCACAACATGTAAGGTATCTGCTGAGGCAAAGTTAGGATCTACTTAAAGAATTCTAATGTATTCAGCAAGCAAAAAAAAAAAACAAAAAAAACCATTCAACATAGGACAGTGTTGTTTTATTCCTGGATTGATAATCAACTCTGCTTTCTTCCCCCCTTGCAAGATTTGCTTCACAAGGCTTGCTAAACTTTTGCAAGAACTGCTACAAAGCTGACAAGCATTTCCAGATGATGGTGAAAAGAACAGCAGTTAATTACTCGTATTACTGTAGAGCCCAGAAGCCATGGTGATAGCCCAGGAACACACAGAGCTATGTGCTGCGCAGACAGAGCTGAGCCAAGCTCTTCCCCCCCCATGCTTCCGCACCAACAGGACACCCGTGCCTGAAGACAACAAGGCAGCCAAGGAAGCAAGGAGATAACGCATCAGTGGTGTTAGCAGAAGTCAGAAATTTCGTAACAATGTTAGCAAAAGAAGGTTTAAGCAGGGAACAGCAGAATGACATGGCCTGTGGGAAGGTCCTTTCCACTGTCTTAACAGCGTAAGAGAAGTGACAATGGGGACAGTGAAGAGATCAGGCAGGGCGTTTACAGTAAAGGCAAACAGTTAATGCTGGGGGTGGTAAATAAAGGAACCAGCAGAATTCTGGACACACAGAGAGTTACACAGGTGAACCAGCTGGCAAATGACACCAGAGGAAGCCCTTTAGCTACCATCAAGTAGGAACCTCTGTTCAAGTCAGAGAAGATCACACTGTAGGAATTCAGTTGGTGAAGCCCCAATGAGAGCCAGAAGTACAGTGGAAAGATGCTACACTTCAGGCTGCAGTATGGATCAGCTGGAGCGTAGACATTAAGATTCAGAAAAAAGACTGTCAGAGACTGTGCCCAAATTATGGACCCGAGTGTCAGGAAGAATGCTGGGACTTTCTATCTCAACTGCCAAAGGACATACAGGAGACTGCTTGCATTATTCTTAGTATGACACTTCCTTTCTGTGCTTTAAGACGAGTAATCTGGATGCACGTACTAAAAAAAAAAATAGTAAAAAAAAAAAAATAAATCAAGATTTGCCAATGTGGGCGGAAAAACCTGTCATTATTAAAATGAATCCATTAACTAAGATGCTTTATAAACTCCAGATGATCTCTCTCCTATTATCCTGTAAGAAGATTAAAATTTTTCATTGTTGCTTTTATGCAATTTCTTTGTAAAGGGAAATAGCTCAAGGTTAAATTGAAAAGCCTTTTCCATCCAATAAAGAGGCCATATTAATTTTCCCTCATCTTAGAGAAAATATGTGGCCTTGTGAGACATAAAGGCTGTAAGTGTGCTTCTTTCTAGGCTCCTTGCCGTTCTGTTTAATAATGGAACAGTGCCTCAGCCAGCCATCTGCTTTACTGCGCTGATCTGGTAGGGAGCAAGACTGCCGACTGCCCACGTCACTTCCAATCAGTTAAATTCAATCTGAACAGGATAAAAGTTTGCAAAATACATTTTAAATCCTGGGAACAAGCAGTTAAGCCCTCTCTTGCAAATTAGGCGTTCAGTGACTCTGATCTTCGTATTAATTTACTGCCTCCAAGAAAAGAAACAGAAAATAAGAACAATGTTTCATTCCTGGCAGCAGTTTACAGTAAGAATATGGGGACTCAGGCCAACATAGTACCATTAGCAACCATGCCAGAAAGTTAAATTTTGGCCTACTGTGCACAAACTCTGCGTTAGATTTAAGTACATATATGCATTAACTCACGCACACATTTGCATATATATACACACACACATAACCTCCCACTTGATGTTACAGCTGCAATAGAAACCGTGACAAGTTGCTCGATATTAGCTAACTGGTATGGCTCTACCCTGACCTGGACAGATAAACCTCAGGGCTTCCCAGACACTTTAATTAACATTTCCCTTTGGCCTTCCCAAGAGCAGATTTAAGACCAGCTTTTCTCCTGGCGCAGACTGTTGCAGTTCCATACCATTGTTTATGCGTCTCCCAACTTTCTCTGCTGCCTGGTTGCCGGTGCATGCCCAGCTCTCCTCTGCTCATGCCCTCTCTTCAAAGGGTATGGCCAACTCCAATACCCTGGCTAATGCTCAGTGCTACAAGACTCTTCCACAAGTGAATTGATCAGTGTAGAATGGGCTATATAATCAGAGTATTGATTTTCATACCACGAATGCTAGCCAAAGATCAGCTTGGAGCACGCGCAGTAGGTTTTTTTTGAGCGAAGCAGCCATGGTGCTGGCACAGACCAGCTGTACAGCACATGCACAGTCAAGAAGACTCACCCCAGAGGTACTGTCTCTCCCATCTTTCCATGGCAAGATGCAGTCTTGGAAAATGTATATGCATGGCAGCCCTCGGGGTCAGTTAGCTCAGCAGCTAAGGTGCTACCTGGTCGCCAGCCCTTTGTACTGAACTCTACCGGCACATTTCAGTATGATTTGGGGTATGAACACAAGCGAACACCCCAGGAGCAGGCATGGCCTCCAAGGTAATTTGTCTGTTTTAACTCAGAGATGGGTTCACCTCTCTCTGCGGGTAGGAGCACACCGCTCCAGCCCCGCTGTACATTTCTGAACAGTTAGCACTGTACTGCTCTTGATAGCTTTGAAGCATGTGAACAGAAGGGGAGAGTACATCCACTGTGTGTAGTGCATTAATGGCCCATGGCTGTCACCAGGGACAAATCTTTCCTGCTGCTTTCAGTGGGATGATGAGAGTTTATGTTGGAATGCAAGCTTCCATTAACAGCCAAGGTAAGTGAACATCAGGAAATTATACGAAGCATCAGTTTTATGAGCTCAAAGATTTGTTACTTCCACCCACACAACTAAATGCATTATTTTAAGAAAGTGTTTAAATTCTTCTTAAACCTTATTCTTGATACATCAAAAGAAAGAATCAACTAGAAACTCCCCCCTCCCCCCAATTCTAATATGAATTAACTCACCAGCATGCTTTTTAGAGGTTTTTGATGGATAGCTTAACTCCTAATTGTCTGTTCAAAGCCTCTGCTGTTTCTAAAGTTTACTCTATCAGAGTTGTAGCCAGGCATGGTGGTGTCTGGGACGAATGCCTGCCCCCAGGACCCTCAGGACACTGAGTCTTCAGGGCAGGCAGACAGAGCAAGCAACTACTGACCCAGACCTGGCACCCCCCACCTGCCCACCAGTGCTTCCAGGACCTCTGCTCCAGCTCCTGCCATTGCCCTCCACCTAAAGAGGGCAGAAACAGTCCAAGAGAGTTACTCATGTTTTACAGGGGATGTTCACTTCTGATGGTGGCACGGAGGAACTGACCAGCAGGTAAAAGGGCACCTGAGGCCTCTCCATCCTCCCCCCAACCCCATCAATCTTCTGTATATTGTTTTAAATAAGGTTTGCTATTTATCCATGACACCACAAATGGTCCATACTTGCTCTGCTCAGTTACAAACATGTATTTTCATTTAAAAAACCCACAAAACCCCCCAAACAAAACTGCTAAGGTCACCAAGTGAAATAACACAGTTGCATATCAAATCATTTATAAACATCAGACTCTGAAAACCAAAACTGATTAAAACAAAAAGATTCTGATGCTTGCCATGACTCTCTGTAGAAGGCCAGAGTTATTTTACTGAACTATTTTTTGCAAGTATTTGATCTGAAGAGGTACCGGTTTGGGAAACATGAAAGAGTAACCTGCCATCTGAACTAGTGCGGAAAAAAAGCATTAGAGAAAAATTAAATTAAAAGCCTTTGCATGAATTACCAAATGTCATAGAAATACTCTTTTTTATTTACAGAACAAATAAATATGGGAATCTTCTGCCTAAAAATGTCTTCTAAAACTCCTATCTCCTCAACACTAGAGCTGTCTACTCAGAACAATTCAGAGTTCAGCTCCTCCTGCCTATGAATCAAACAACTTCTCTCAAATTAGCAGGAATTATTTGCCACTCGGCTCTACTTCTCGGCGGGAATCCCTGGCACGCTTCTGATTCCACATCTTGCACATATGCTGTCAACTAGAAGTTGTTGTAGGAGGACCTAATATGACACACGACTTCCCTAGGCAGATGCTTGTTGATTTTGGATTTCCACACAATGCCACCTCTGAGTGCTGTACCCCCTTACTGTCCATCAGTGAACAGGGAGTCGGTAAGTCCCTGTAACAGAGGGGTCTGTTTTTAAAAAGGCTAAAAAGGTCTGAACAAATTGTCCCTTGACTTGAATCTCCTATTCATTCAAAGGTGCTCATATAAACTGACCAACTACTTACACAAATGATGGTGAATTGTTTGTTTAAATCATTCCTACCAATGTCTATTTAGAAGCCATTTCTCCATGATCGTACAGAGCTGTGGAGCAAACCCTCATTAACAAGTCAGGTAAGAATACACTGCATCTAATCTGAGGATTAAAACTTCACCCCAAATCAAAACTAAGTCTGACCTGAATCTGGAATTTGAAAGAGCTGGGATAGTCCCCATCACCTCCTGTACCTCACCTGCACACACCTCTGGAGCTCCAGGTTTCAAAATACAAACCTGGAGCTCCAGGTTTCAAAATACAAACCCAGCAAAAATCTGGTGTGAAAGAAGGAACTTTGTCAGTCTAGAAAAAGAACCTAATTCTGCAACACAGGCAACACGTCCTTTCCTCCCAGTAAAGTTTCAGTAAGTATTCAAACCTCTGGTGCTTTTTCAAATCCAATCTTTTGAGACCGCATTCTGCAATTTCTTCTTGTGGACTCCAGAGGAGGGGAGCGAAGCTGTGCCTGGCCTGGCAGCCTGCCTGAGCACACACAGTTACAGAAGCAGGGGGTTGATGCTTGCCTGCCACAAGTAAAATTAAGTCTTCAATCTTTTTTCGTAATTTGAAACTGAAAAACCCAATCAATAATACTCACAGTCTTCCTTGAGCTACAACCAAACAGCACAGACCAAAAACTCTGTTACTTATTTTTTCTTCCTCTTCCCCATAGCAATTCTTCTAAAAATGCAATCTAGCAGTTCAAGCTTAATTGCTCACTTTGAGACAATCCAAACCTCTAGGAGCCCTGTGTGACTGAAGGTTTTGAAGTAACTTTGATGTTTTTGCAGCATCAATGCTCGGAGGCACATTTTCAAATATCCAGACTCTGTCGCTTCATATGTAAACAACTGGACATTAATAATCTGGCAGTAAAATTTAAGACATTTGCATAGTTTAGAAAATAATGAGGCCTCTTACTATTTAAGATATCTGATCCTATATAAGTTATTAGACTCCAAGGATCCATACATAAAATCAATCTTAATTGTCCAGAACCAGCTATCAGTTGGATTTAGGAATACATCATTCTAATTTATTGCAAGTAACAGAGACACAGCAAGTGACAAATACCCTACCAAAAGCACGTGTTATGTTCTGCTCCCAAGCTGTTATTTGTCTAGTATCAGACACATTCTTTTAATAAGAAGCTCTGTGCGTGGGTTATCAGAATGTCTTTCTGACCCTAACTCAGCAAAAGACTTGCTACCAACCCGATTAATGTCTGTGCTGAAGAACAGCTTTGAACTTGGATGGGATACAGAAGTCCCGTTGACTTCAACAGACAGGAAAGCTGTAGCAAAATGAAGCCATAGCGTGCAGAAGTATCCCAGAGCCCACAAAGCCTAGTAAGATTAATGCAGAGCTGTGCTTCCCTATCTCAGATGCCTCTAGGGTGGATCCATTTGTACCGTGCTTTGCTCAATGATGCTTACTTGCCTTTCTCCCCTAGGACAGCAATTCCCCAACTTTCCTCCCGGCTGCTCACTTTTGGGCTCAAAATTCCCTTTCTAAGTCAAATTTCCGCAGGGAATTTTTGACACCACTTCCTAGTGCCGTGACCCTGTTCAGGCTTGCAGTCCTTGCCGGTGGGAACCACTGCCCAGATCCACAAAAGGAGAATGGTGACCAAGCCTCATGTATTGGCAAATGTTCAAGCCAGAACCACAGTCTTTAAAAATGCTACCGAGTTGCAGCTGACTCCTGCGCTAACAACAACTCTATCTCCTAAATATCAGCAGGGCAGACATGTCTCTGGATGATGCTGCAAGGCAATTAAGAGTGCCCTGTAGGTCTAGAGCTACTAGAGCTACTTTTATTTCACCTGATGTGTTCAGACCACTGATCTGGGATGGAGTGGAAGTTCCAGTGCTATCACTGCTCACGAATGAAAGCAAGCTCTGACTTATTTTTTCACCACTCTAGTTTCATAAATAAGGCCATAAGGAATTAATTCCAGGAAGGGACGCAAGTCTGTAACTTTTTCTGCAGAAGGAGATGCCTCAGCTCCTGGAAAAAAATGGCAACCACTCAACATTTTCTACAACTGTCTTTATCAACTCCTCCCTTCTTTCTGTGGTACCAGCAACTTCACTGCCTAAAGTCAGGACTGGGGATTTCTCTGTGATAGCAAGGGTCCTCAAGACAGATCATATAATACTAATCATCAGGTTTATATCTTGTGTATATGTAGCCCAAAGTGTTTTGACAAGCAGAGAAGGGTCTTAAGCATATGCTGAAAGCCAAGCACATGCTTCAGTGCACTACAAATAGAGCTATTTAAGTTTGAAATAACACATTTTGTGAAGCTCTGATCCAGAAAACATACTTCAAGGTTTTGCACGTAAATACTGCACAGATCACCAGTAACTCTAACATTTCCCACATGCTCCTGTGCACATTTCATTCATTTCCTCTGCTATTGGCCATTTATATGCTGGCACTCCTATCCTGCAAAATCATGTGCAGAGGTTTTCGTTTTCATCATGCCCCATTCTTGGCTTTAGACAGGGGGCTCAGAGAGTTGAACTGGTAGATAATGAAAGGCTTCAGGATCATTATTCTTTTCAATGGTTGAAGATCATGAGTTTCAAAACCTATGAAAAGAGAGTTTCCCTTTGGAAAACACAAGCACAGATGGTTGCTTTTACCGTGACACATCAACACCTTGTAGAGGACTATTTCTTGTTACAAATGATACAATCTCAGGTAATTTATACTTCTACTTGCTTCTGAAAAGACCTTTTGTATTTGTCTGAAAGCTGTTTCCTAAAAATATGTGCCACCTTGCAAAACTCCGCTTTAATGCTGAGATTAATTATATCAGCATTCTTAGGAGAGTGGTCAGGTTGATTTTTGAACATTTCTAATGAAAACTGCTTTTTTTCCCCTCTGTTCTCTTCATAGTTCATTAATTTTTTAATTTTTTTTTTTAAGTCTGATCCAAGGCTTTGCTGAAATGAGCAGGAGCAATAGTATTTGAGATTGCAGACATGGTTAATGCCAGCATCGGCTTATGCTTAACTTCTTTTCATTTTTAACAGTCCTTGCCCTGCAGGTATAAAAAGGGAATTAAAGCCATAAGGCATTGCTTCAGATTTGTTCTCTTAATTAGCTCCTGCCATGGTGGATTAATTCCATCTGCAATGTGTTGCCATCTCTGCAGAAGTTTATCGTAGTGGAATGGGGGATTAATGAGGAGAGTGGATGCCTAGATGTCCCAGCTGTCCGTAAGCTGGCTGTAATGGGATCAGGGCAGATGGTACCAATGCTCTCCTTAAGTATCACTGAAGGTGAGGAATTCATTTTCTGTAAACCTGTCACATGCAGTTACTCATCCACTGCAGAAAATAAAGTGTCAGAGCTGCAGATCTGACTTAAAAATAGTGGGCAGTGGATCTGACAATCTCAAAAGACTCTTTTACTTTCCTGAAGAAATAGTGGGTTTATTAGCTTTAGCATTTGAAGATGAATGAGAAAGACTAACTGTATTTTCTTCTCATGTATTTTGACTACTGCAATTAAATGTAAATACATTTAAAAATTGGAGGATTTCTTTTAAAGCTGGGAAAGCTGCTGCTGGGAACCAGGCAATCCAGCAGTGACCTCTGCACTGAGGTCTTATCCCTAAATGATTGAGTCTCTGGGATGGACTGTTAGGGCAATATGCTGCTTTTTCTTAGTGTAGTTTAAAACTGAAGTAACTCCAGTTAAGATATGATCTGTTCCTACGGAAATAAAATGGTGACATCCCCATGAAGTAATATCTGAATATATTACCTTTCTGTCTCAATACCTGCATTACTTCATTTTACATCTTGATTATTAACAGAGTTAAATTGTTTCCAAGAAAACAGCAGTTATTCTGCTTAAAAAACACTTGTCAGGGGCTCTAGAGATAGGGGTTCAATGACTATGACTATTATAGACTGTGTATAACCATAGGACTCTTAATTTATCCTGTGGCCTTACCTATAAATGGAGATAATAGGACTTTCAGTGCCTGGTTTGTATATTTTAGACAGTCAGTTACTTGGGGCAGGTGCTGTCATTCTCCATGTTCATTTAGTGCTTCACATAATAGAGTTCCAATCTCTGTTGATGCCTCTGTGTGTTATTAAAATACAAAGGATGTCAAACAGAAAAAGACATTTAAGTGCTCAAGTGCCATGGGAACAATACAGGTATGCAGGCATTTTTCTTCATCCTTCTAAACCTGCTGCTAAATATAAAATGGTGTCTGTAGCTGTTCTACAACCCATACATAAAACAGAGGCACATCAAAGTTATTTTAGTGGGTAATGCATGCTGGGTGCCTTCCAGAAGAGCTATCACGAAATGACAGCAATAAGTCTGACTCCTAGTCGCTAAAGGACGACAGTAATTTGACACATTACTATTTTCTTATGTAGCATCTAGTATGTTTTCAGATGCACAATGAAGTTCTGTTCCACTCCTATGGATCCATTGTTTCTTATCCCCTACCAACGTCTCTTATTTGAGCTTCAGAATCAACAACATTATGTGAAAATCTCTCCTCTAGTATAACAACAGAAAGAAGGGAGGGAGAAATCCAGGGATGCTGGAATTTTAGATGAAAGTACTTCAGAAGAAAACTCTGAGGTCCTATTACTCCACTGGCTTTGTGAAGAAGAGCTGGGGAAACAAAGTGGAGGTGACAGCTAATAATTTCAAGGAGAGCACCCTAAGCCCTGAGAATGTAGAATGAGCACAAGAAGGAGAAACAGCACCGGGTCAGATTGAGGACGTCAGAAATAATGTGAGGAAGGTCTTCCAGCAAAGGAGACATGGCTATGGATAAACCCCCTTTGCCCCACAATCCTCTGCAGGAAGGGAGGACAGAAGAAGGAACCCAGAAAGAGTCCATGGGAAATGGGAGCTGAAGTCTGTTCTGGCTCTTCAGAAAGTTGTCAGCTCTCTCTGGTTATGCAAGGAAATGGTGGCAACAACTGTTGCCCAGTACAACGCCCACATCTCATGGACGGTCACTACACTGCTATAGCCTCTCCCCTGCTCCAAGACCCCAGGAGCTCCCAGCAGAGCTGTCTGGCATATGACCCTTGGAACATGACTGGGGCTTTACACTCTGCCAGGGGAGCCGCAAAAGCCTCTGTTTTAAGGAGCTGAGCAGCAAGAGACCTTACATCCAGCATAAACTCCCACCACTCACTCCGTGTCTCACAATTTGAGGTGGCATAGAAGAGGTTAAATAAAATACATGGCACTCTGCATGTTTGCACTCAAACCACAGCAGGTAGGAATATGTGATGCAGGGTTTTGGTATACTGCTCTGGGATCTGTAGAGGGACAGACTGATGCTCACATTTTCTTTAAAATATAGGAATATCATCTCTGCTCCAGGCTTGACTGCGAAAGGCTCAGACAGCTGGGGGTTGTACCGTGCTGCTGTCTGTGGGGCTGGGTAGGTACAAGATATATTTCCGCTTATACAGATGTACCTTCACACGTGGAAGCAGGAGGCATGAGGGAAGTGCTGAGCTGCTTTCACATGGCATTTTCCTCCATGTTTAGTCTGTGGCAAAGGAGCCAAACTACTGCAGAGGGGGATGTACTGAGTCAGGCTGCTGCTGCCTGTTCCCAGGAAGCCGGAGGTGACACGGACTCAGTGGCTGGGGTGGCCGCACGCCCTCTGCACAGCCCCTCCCTGAGCTGCCCGCTGTGTTCCTGCTACGCCTCTGCTATGCATCAATGTAAAAGGGGAAAAGACACAGTGAGGGTTTTTCCCATGGTACAGAGAATCTATAAAAATACTTACTGCAACATCCTTTTAAGTCAAACTTGCTCTTTAAATTCCTGAATTTTTTCTCTTTTCCAACATAAAAGGCAACAGTTAAACAAGACAGTGGTGTTCGTCAAGTCCAAGAAAAAGAAGGTTTTAAGCAAGGGTTATTACTTGCCATAGTAGTGACAAAGTCCAATTCTGTCAGACTTTTACTTTGTACTGTCACTTACTTTGCAAACATTCCCTTTTCTTCATTGAACAAAGGCAGTAAAATCTGGCCCTTGAGAACTTGCTCTTTCAGGGCTTGACCCCAAAGGGTGAAGCTGAGCTTAGCTTCCACAGGAGGACCCCACATTTAAGAGAGGACGCCAGCCCAAAGCTCACAGGAGCCAGAGAAGATATGTTAGATCCATATTACGTCAAGTCAAGATAAGCAGACCAAAGGGACAAGGACCCCACCATGGAATTCTTCCCGCCTGAGAAACAGATATCATGTTTTATTCTGTATACTGTGCCGTATGTCTTGTACAATGCAACCTTTTATAATTAAAAGAATAATGTTCACAGCAGAGGAGTGTGCATGGCAATAAACATTCTCCCTGGGTGATTAAGTACCACAGCAAAGTTGAGGTGTTTGAGAACCACCAAGCTGTTTATTGTGCATGTGTCTTCCAATGCCATGAACATTACGTCTGCTTTATGACAGAGAGGTAGAAACAATAAACCATAATACAAACAAAAGATTATATTCATTGCCTCATGAAATCCTCTTTCTGATACTGCATTGTGTCCCAATAAAGGCAGGGTTTTGCAGAATAAATATTTTTAAGAGAGCTCCGAGCGTCCAAAATTTGATATTTCAATAGCAGCACTCAGCCCATGAACTGCTGCTGTGCTGAGGATGGCATCTACTTTTCAAAGGGAAAGCTCTCAGGGTGATTCCAGATTTTTCCTGAAAAATTTCAATTGAGCAAACTAAGCATGCTACAAAAAGATCCCATAGCCACTGTCAACCTAACTTCTCCACAGGGACATCCAAATTCAGAGAGCCTAGCTCAACACTTCCTTACTATCATCAAATTATGATGTAGAATCATTAAGGGTAAAATCCTGCTCGCAGCCGAAAAAACAGGTCTCATGGCTGTACGACACTCAGCGCATTGTGTTTGGCGCTTCCTGCAGCAAGGAGAGGAGACTATGGAAAACATCATGCACTGTAACGTAAGAGCATTCCTTGTGTGCAGCACTGTAGCAATGTACAGCTGTGCAAATGCTAGGGTAAGAGGTTCTTCATCCTGCTCCCATTCCTCCCCATCCCTATCTCCTGCTCTTAATTGCCCCCTCTGTTGTGCCAAAGCAGTGAATTTGGGGCTCAGAGTGAAGTCCCAGCCTGCACACCCTCTCCACAACTGAGGGGCTCTCGAACCAATGTCATACGGGGTCAGGAACTAATGACTGGAGGAAACACGTAAATGGCTTTGAGACAAGGTGAGAGGTTGTTCATCCAGCCATACCCTGAGAATTTTTGAGTCATTTAATTTTAGCAAAATTAAGATTTCCATTTTAGTATAGCGAGGTTTTGGGATGGCTTCTTTTTAACATTTAATACTTACTGTAATAACGTAGTGAATGAAAATGAATAGTTTAAATCAAGTCCTGTCATTAAGGTGAAGAATAATAGTTCTCAAGTTGAGAGAGGTTAAATTCAATTCAGTCATTAAGAAAACTGACAGAAAAGTTTGATCAAGAACAGTCTCCTTAACAAGGTGGTTGTAGCTAATTCATTAGAGAAAATGAAGTCGGCAGTAAGGATTCTGCACTTTTCTGACACTTAATACTGTTTCCTGTGAGCAGTTCTGTAGCTGACCCTCTTCCACAAGGTTTTGAGAACCCAAGACCAATATAAAGGTACACATTCTCGTGCGATTTTACATGCTGGATCTCTCCCTTAATATAACAGGCTATTTCAAAGATTAGATCAATGATTTATCCACTTCCATTCTACATCTGTAACAATACATGACTGTGGCTTTGAGGAAACCCAAGCCTTCTGCCTTGATAGATAGAGTCCAGAGCTGCTGGTCTGGAGCCTGTGTGAGTATCCCACTCCTCTGGGGAAATTCCAAGAGTAGCTTCAGTACTTTACTTAATTTATTTACTCTTACTTTATGAAACAAAAGCCAAAACCCAACCACCAAAAGAAAATCCTCAAGCTACAAAACAATAAATTTGTTTGAATGTAATAATCTCTCTTTCACTCAGTTCTACAAATTACATGACAACAAGCTCTGCAATAATAAATTGTTTAGTTTGGTATTGTACATTAATCTTTGTTCGAATTCATAAACAAACTCTAAGTCAACAAGCATGGGTTTAATTAAAAATTTTCCTACTTTGTACTATTTTACTACCCTTTCCTAGATTAGGCAATAAACCATGGAGTTTATACAATTTTTTGTGAAGCAATTTTATTTTTTCCCCTTAAATGGCTTATGTGAAGGGTAACTTCCTCGAAGCAATTGTGCTTTCCTATAGTCATCCATTTGTCAGTGCACTGCTTGAACTGCTTTCTACCCCTTAAGGTAAAACAGAAAAGGCCAGATTTGATCAGAGTTGGGAGAGGGAAAAGCAAATAAAAGTATCTATTAGTGCTTGAGGCATTATTTGAATTGTACTTAGTTCAGTGGTTCTTAATCTATAGCTTTCAGATCCATGGAGGGCTGTTTCTAATGGTCTTCAACAGACACAACAAACAGCTGTGCCAATTGTCTGTGGGCTTAAAATAATTTTTAGAGGTTCTAATAGAATAAGGGATTCCTCAAGCCTGAGCGGAGGTGTACAAACTAAAATCCACTGAAGGCAGCGGAGAGACTAACAGGCTTTGGATCAAGCCCTTGCAATAAATGTTGTTCAATGTCATAAAGTTGCTCAATGCCATAAAGAAGGATACAGACAGTGAAGAAGAGACCCGAATCCCAGAGGCCACCTGTTAAATACAACCCTGAAGTTCTGGAAAAGACAGCCAAGTATCTATGACCAGAACTGGTTTCAAAATATTTATCAGTTCCTCAAGCTCAGAAAGAAGTTGGAAAGGCTATCTGTAGCAGAAGCACATGAAAACATTTATGTCATATTTACCTCACCTGGTAGTTGATCTCCAGCACAGCCAATTTTGGTGCAACTTTTACCTTAGCTTCAGCCCAATGACACAATGAATTTAGTGTATTCAAAGGGAGACCTGCATTTGCTTTTGAAAGCCTGCGACACCAACTGCTCAATAACTGATAAGAAAACAGACAAATTTAAATTCTGCAGAGCACGCGCTGCCTCATGCAACTGCATTCTTGCACATGGGCCCTTTTCGTGGTGCAACACCCCTGGTAGTGAGACAGGTTTACCATCGTGGTCTCCCACAAGTTTTCTGATAGGACTCCTTCAGGTCCTTCCTCCTTGCTCTACAGTGCTGCCCAGCCCTGGTTGTAGAATGTTTTCTGCAACGTCCAAATAAAGAGTCTCTATTTTTCGTGTAACTGGCAAACACGTGCCAAGTTCTGTTTCAGAGCCTGGCAGCAGAGCAAGCTTTGGCTGCTGCTGCGTGTGGAAGCACAGCAGCATATGAACATGAACAGGCCAGCAGAAAGGGACGCAAATCCAAAAAACGTGACAGAGATGAACTTCTGATCATTGTGTTTTCTGGCCAGCAGATCCCAGAATTTTGACTCTGCTTTTACGTATGTCCTTTGTTCCTGAAGGACTGTTTTTAATTTTAGGGGTAATACAGTATCAAAACAGGCACTCTGATTGCTGCTGAGAAAGGACTTTTCTGGAACTGAGGAAATAATTTTACTTGACCAGCATAAGACACCATGTTTTGGGGTTTGGATTTGGTTTTACTGGCTCAACACAGGGCATAAAATACACAAGTAACAAGATTTACCTGGAGAGAAAAAAAGTGCCCACCTTTCAGGTCTGGTCTGCAAAAGAGTTCCCTTTCATTTGTCTACTTTTCTGTGCTTTCTGTGGAAGAAATCCCTGTTACCAGGCGGGATGGCTGCACTTACATTTAAACAGGGATATTTTTTTTTCAGGTGACTTTTAAGAGACAAACTGTAGCTATTCATGGGCCCTAATGAGAGTGTTAATTTATATAGTTTCTGATGTGCAGCCCTGATTACATCTTGGATAAGGAACATCCTTGAAATAACTTGTGAATGCAAGTTCTCAAAGCAGTCTTCTGGGACTACTTTAGAAGGGAAGCAACTCTCCTCAGGAGACTCAGCCACGGCTGAGTGGCACTTCCTTGGGATGCTGCCAGTAATGGCCTTCCTTCTACTTTACCTTCCTGGAATAGCAAACATCTCTCTTATTTATTGTCTTCCCTTTGTCCTCCTCCCCGCCTTTTCCCTTGTCCTCCTCCCTCCCGTAGAACTAAGAGCTAAAAAATGGAAGACAAAGGCAACGAGGTTTATGACATTTTTTCAAACACGAACAAAAAAGTCATCTCCAGAGAAATGCTGGTTATAGTCACACCTGCAGTCTAATAACTGTCATCCTCAAGAGAGACACATGCTGTAATTGAGCAGCATTGAAATGCCAGTGCTACTTCATTATTTTTAATATATGCCTCCCTTCTGTAAACGAACATATCAAAATCATAAGCATTAAGAGCAATACTTAATTTCCAAATGAGTTTTCTTTCAACTAAGAGTGCAGAAAGTCATATTTGTGTCTGCCAGGTATTTTTGAAATACCACTGGGCTCAAACCAGTGTAAGAATCCAGCTGGGAAGAGTCCTCCTATTTTTTTTTTTCTTTAGTTTTAAGCTGTTATTGCACTATATGACTTCAGCTTCTATTCCTTGCCTGCATCCTCTAAAGGCTGGCAGCAGCAACACTTCACTCAATTGCTTAATTGTGCTTCTGAAGCAATAAGCAGCCAGACATCTGCTGCAGACCTTTGCAGAAGTGGTTCCCACAACTCCCAGACTCACCCCACAGTACAACAGAAGCTTCTTGCACCTGCCTGGGCATTGAGAGTTTTCCTTTTCTGTGCTTCAGCCTTGCTCACTTACACATAGCGTAATGTGCATTTCATGTGTGTTAACAGAAGTCCCTCTACCTTGTTTATTATAACACATGCACATGATTTCTTCAGGCCCTCAGAAAGTCTTTGGCCCAGAGGGTAAAACGGTCTGTACTATTTTGGGCTCTCCCTTCAGTAAGCACCAATGTGAGATGAGATAAAAAAAACGCACTGTAATTCACACCATCAAATGTTCTTAAAAGTTGCTAAAATACACTTTAGTCTTTTTTCTCTTTTCTTCCTCCCTAACATGCAAGCACTGTTTGCAGAGAAGCGTCGACCTGGACCTTTCCCTGCCCTCCATCTCCATGTGCATTTCCTCACCCTGAACCGCTGAATTAACTCAGTAAACGTGTACCGATAACACAACAACCAGGACAGTCCTTCCTAAATTACTGGTGGTTTCAAAGCCCTCAAGTCTCAGGCTGTCCCTGTAAAGCACCAGACATGAGCACTGTGGTGCTCACATGCCAAAAAAGCAAAGACACTGAACACTGACAGCAAACGTTAAGGTGAAATAAGTGATGCCCGTGGCACAGCGCAGTCACAGGCCCTATTCTGTGAGGTGTTTACTTCTGTCTGTGCAGGGATGATGTTTGCAGAATCAAAGCATGTGCCAGGCCCTTAAGCACAGGGAGCCCGTCAGGTCCATCACCCTGACCACAGATGCACTCTTCTGCCATCACTAGTGGGGAACTGTCAGCTCCTCAGCTCCTGGACAATTGACTGTCCTACAGCAACATTTTCCCTCTATCTTGCCAGCCTTATTAAAGCCATCATTTTTAAGTGCTGTGGACATGACGGAACTAGGCCTTTCGACCCCAAGTCTTCACCTGACCTATGGCTGAATATACAAACCATAGGGTAATTACAGCCTCCCCTGCCTTTCACTATACAGCAGAGGTCTGGTTTGCAGCAAAGAAACTCCCGCGCAGAAGGCAGCTATAAGCCTATTTAATACAACAGCAGAGGCAAATGGGCTTTTAACTCACACCAGCAAATTGTGTAAATCCAGAATATTAAAAGCACAAAGGTGCTGTTAAAGAGAATAAGGGGCAAATTAAAGTCACAGTACCACAAAGTTCTGGGAAGATAGCCAGTAAGAACAGAAAAGTAAGTAAAAGCACTTCCTCGTGCATCCTTCAGGCTCATTTGCCATGAGAAGTTGTAAGTTAAGGCCTTTAGGAGGCTCAGGGATCAAAACCATGATGAGGCTTTCCTTAGGGAAGATACCCACATTGAAGTTCCTTTTCCATCACATCTTTCCATCCATTCAACACAAACGCTTGACAGCCTAAACCTAAATGCTCTAGGGATGCCCCTTCCATAAAGTTGTTTTTACAAAAAGAGCTTTCCTGTAGAACAGGGTAAGACCTACACTGTTTAATCAGTAAGCGATCGTCTTCATTTAGCACTGACATTGTGGAGAAAGCAAAAGGTCCAACGACATCCGGCAGCAATCTGCAGTAAGCCTTCCTCACAGGGACAACAGGGTTGCTCAGTCTCACTTGCCTTTCTCCAGCTTCTGTATCATTATGATAGAGAAGTATCAGTATGATAGAGAATGCACATCATGTCGGAATGTAGGGCCAGAACTGGCCGGAATGTATCAACGGGGAAAATTTTCCTGTCATAAAATATAGTTTAGATAGAATCACATTGTTTTGCAGGAATATGACAATGCTGGTCATGTTTTCACCAGGGAATTGTCATAGTATATAGCTTGACTCTCTCTTACTGCTTTAGTGAAATGGAAACCTTTTGTTTAGACAAATCAAATGAAGTCTTCCTGTATTTGTGAGCAGAATTTTGGCAGAATTTTTGCTTTATGGAAAAGTTTCATATTCTGACTCCAAGGAGGCAGAATTCCTCCTGCATGCTGCCATAGCAAGAAATGACCAAGAAATCTGCTTGGGTTCCTCTTAAAACATGCAGCTAATAACCTAATAATAGAGACCTAAATACTTCCCTGGCTACTACCCATCTTCAATATTTCATTTTGATAATCACGTGAGGTATTTTTACACCTACCTTTACTAAAAGAACTATTTAAAGTGTGTTGCAACTGTATCAAAGTTAAACATCCTATTGCTTCTTCCAAAGCCTTTCTTTCCATAACTGCCATGAACTTACTTATCCAACCTCCACACCAGCCAGTCCGTCCCACCCCTATGAGCTAAAAGGGAGCGCTAACCAGCCTGCTGCACGGGGAAAGGAAGGGAAGGTGGGCACTTCGCTCTGTAGAGGAGCTGGAGGGACACATCGGCATTAGCATTTCAGTCTAGATGAGGAGAGCGCTGTTGAAGCAAACCTCTCGATATCCCTGCTTACTCTGCTTTGGTTTGCACCATGCAGCTGTCTCAGACTGTGCTAAGGGGAACACTTTAGGTGACAGTAAAATGTAAGTTGTACTCCAGGTGTGCTTTTAATGTGCTCCAACTTCCAGTGAGCATTCAGTCCATAAAAACTCTGAGAAAATTGGTAGTAACTTCCCTCACCCCCAGAACAAATGTGGATGGCCGCTTCTCAGTTTCAGTTGCTCTCCTGTAGAGATCCACTCCTCCTGTGCTGTACTGCTTGCTGATGCAGAAAGCCAGTCACAGAGGAGAGGTTGGGGGTCCCTTAGGGCACAGGCAATACAGTTGTGCTTTCTGTCAATAACACCAGTAAGGGAACACCTGAAAGACAGGGGAGGAATTTTATGACATGAGAGACAGCAAAATAATTTCTGGGTTCAACGCTGCCATGCCGAGAAAGAGCAAAGGAGTCGGTTCTGTCTCCGTCTGCCAGCCAACACAACCGGTTCACTTTGGGAGGCACAAGACAAACAGAACACGTGGGTTTAGAAAACAACACTGTGCTCTGACCAATTCCCAAGTAAGAATGAAAAAATAAATACAGTGTTTGAAGCATAAATGGACAAAAGTGCAGTCAGGAAGAAATTCCTTTTCAGGGGAATTAAAAAGGTTTCTCTCAGACTGCAGTTTTTGCTGAGTGGATGCCTCAGGATGTGTTGTCAGGAATCATGTTGTACCCCTTGTCCCTTCCATTTAATTTAAACTAGAAATGCAATTATGTGCTAAAGACTGTTCCTCTTCACTTTGTACTTATTGTCAGAAAAAAAGACATTCTCTATTTTACCTACACTCTATAGCACAAGCGAAAGCTTTCTAAGTCCAAGCTCTCATTGTTACAATCAACAGGTTGTTCCTATAGAGAAGACCAGTGGTCCTTTAAAACCAGCATTTTGCTTTCCCTGTTTAACTGCAATTTCAGAAGTGGAAGATGAAAGCTGCACTCTGGGTGACGCTGCAACATCGAGCCAAGGCAGGGCAGTGCCCGTTGTCTGTTGTTTCCAGCTCCTGTTGAGAATGATGCGCACTCTTAGCTCACAGGGACTGCATCTAATATCTCACCATCTAGTTTTTTTTTTTTACAGCAGCATTGTTTGCCACACTGAACAGCCTGCAAGATCTGAAGTTGCTACATTACTTTAGGGAATTAGCTGCCATTTTACATACATTATTACATTAAAATTACTTTTAAAATGTCAGTTTGCCTGTAAAACAACAAAACGTAATTTTACTTTTGGTTTCCTTACAAATTATTTGATTCCCAGAGTCATGGGATATGTCCTAGCCACTGCTACCTGCAGACTCTTCAAGAGACAATCCTGACAAGCTCAAGGCTGCTTCTACCTAGTGGCACAGCAGTATTATTGTGGCAGTATTATTATTGATGACTGTGTATATTTTATAAATTTTATTCAGACGGCAAAATTCACATAAAGAAAATCCATTCAACTGGAGACCTGAATTAACAGAAACAACAATGTAAATAGTTCTTCAAGGAGAAGGGAGAATACTGGGCTCGTGGACAGTAACCTGGAAGCCCTGGGACTTACTCATCACAACACTGGACTCCAGAGTATCAGAAACGACTTCTGCTAGCAATGCATTTACATCTGCCAAAAGCCACATGTAAAGAAAAAAAACTCAACTCTTTGTGGATGAGGCCCTGAAAAGAATCATTGTTCAGTTACTGTCCCCCAATATTTTGCTTGTGCCCAAGTAAGTGGAAGTCTAGGACTCAGGTGAGAAGAATTTTACTTATTTTTTAAAATCAAAAGTTTCGATGGAAAAGTTGGTATAAGTTTTGACTTGTAAATTAAAATAGAATAGTGCTCATAAATGCATAACCTTTTGCCATTTTTCCTACCAAGAAGCAGATACGAAGGGACAGAAGAGAGAACTCAAGTTTCACAGTTTGGATTTTCAGTGAAAAACCTAAAAAAAAAAATCTTTACAGGAGAAACAGCAGAAGAAAAAGGAGCGTTAAAAAGCTATTAACAGCCATTTTGAAGCCATTTTTGTCAGCAGATGCTGAATTATATAGAGAGAGACCATACTGAAGAATATAATGAGTTGAACCTATATCAGAAGGAACACTGCATTAACCCTGAAGAAGGAAGAAAGGAAACGTGTAGCCTCGACGGACTGACTGCAGATCTAATTCCTTCCAACTTTACTGCTGAAGCTTCATGACCAAAGAGAGACTTAGTAAAACGAGGAATAAGTCTAACTGGTATTTAAGCACATGAGCTGGCTAGGCTTTGCCCAGAGGGTGTTACTGAATAATTTGACCTGCTGAAAGACCATGAGAGTTTATTGCTTAACCCTTGTAACCACAGTAACTGTAATTAAGTGGTAGCCTCAGAGAGAGTCCGTTAGCAGCATCCTGCTAAGGGCAAAACAGAAACCTAATATTTAAGCAGATTATTAAACTTGTAATAACTTTCTCATCTTGCACTCGGAGTGGTAATTTTTGCCAACTTGTTTGTTGATTATTGGCACGGCACAATTGCTATGCACAGCAGTGAATGCACTACTCCATTATTTATGCTAAGGAAGCACCCTGAGACTCTAGCCAAGATAAGATGCTTATACAAATTCACAGGTCTGATAAATGTCCCATCCAAAAACCTCAGAGAAGGGGATAGGAGTGAATATCTAGGCCACACAGAACATCTTGAGCAAGTATCCTACTGACTAACTGACACAACCTGCCTATTCCAATCATCGCATTCCGCCCTGCAATGATGAGTCACTGACAGGCAGGAGGATTCCCATCTTCCCACTTGTGTTATTGTTTCCTTATAAACAAATCTCTATTTAGAACACAGTAGTCAGCACACTCATAGATAACAAACAGTCCCTGTCACCTACTTTTGCTTCCTTGCCTTTCTGAAACGTTTTGTTTGGTTGCTATGACTTTTCAGAATTTGCCACAGAGCATCTCAGCCGTACTACTGCTCCTTTTCAGGGTGGCTGGCTCCCACCTGCCAAATACAGCTCCTTGCCTGCCCTGGCACCAGAAATTACCAACCTCACCTGCTGCCAGTGGTCTGGCAGGATCAACTCCCAAATCTTCAGTCTCTTCATCGCAACTTGGATCAAGCTTAGTGTTAGGGTTCAGAGCCTCAACTGTACCTACACAGAACCACCATGCCATGGTCAGACATGTTACTCTCAAGCGCTGGATTGCTGATTTTATTTTGGGCTTGATTGCCTTTCCCAAAGTTTTAAACATGGTGCAGGGTGAATCTAGAAGGAGTAATGCACGCCATTTGGAACTAGGTCTACACGAAAGAAGAACTGTTTGGTGTAAATTTAAGCTTAGGGCAGCATGCTAGCTTTTAGGGGTCAGCAGGTCTCAGATAAGCACTCTCTTAGAATTCAAAGCAAAACCCAGGGTTGCAGGGGCTGGTGAGTTAGGAGAAGAAATATGCCCAGACAGTTCATTGGAGTTTGTTTTAGAAATTATACGCTCTGGGGCTGCCTCTAGCAACTGGTTGTTTTAGGAGCTGCAGTTTTACCGATGGCACTTAATGTCCCAGTCCTAAAGGAAAGAATATAAATTACATACAGTTTTGGCCAGACAGACCAAGTTCAAGCATGACTTAGATCCTACTCTACTCAGCGTGATTCTTCAAAAATGATGCAGTTAATCAATTTGTCTCTTCAACAATGCAAAACCAAACCAAACAAAAAAACCCCAACCACATCCCAAAACACTGATTACTCATCATGACTGTGTATAGGACAACTACCCCAGCTAGCAAAGCTGCATAGGTATAAACCAATACAAGGCAACAAATGGTTTGGCACAAAACCAATTCAATTGTTCTTTGTGATCATCCCTATTCATCAGTGTAGACATATATGGACTTAGGCTCCCTGTCTTACAGCTACATAGGACAGAACTAGAGAGGTCCACTTTCACACTTATTCACAATATCGTGCCCTGGAAGCGCCCACTGGCATGTATCAGAAAAGGTGAGTGTAAGCAAAATAAGAAATCAATTCACTGTGCAATATTTCTGTTAAAGAAAAAAAAAAAAAGACAAAAAACCAAAACAGCTAGTAGATCAGCTGGGGTACAAAAACGTTAATTCAAAAAAGAAGGCGGAGAGAAAAACATAAAAGGATAATCCTTTGAAATGATAAAGGTTCTGTGTAATGCTTAATTTTAATCAATATATGGGACTAGACAAGGATCATCCTCACAAAGGATGACATAAAAGGATTAGTGATTTCCAACCAGCAGAAAACTGCAGAGAGACATGTTTATTACTGTTTGGAATTGTTTCTTCTCCAAATAAGATTTTAAAATTCAAATGAGTTGAATAAAGAGAGGTACAGGTAGAAAAGGAGGTGGATTTTATTTTTTCTACTGTTTTTAAGATGCAAAGTTGAGATGAAATTAAGATTTAATTTAATACTGTCAATGCAGAGCTATAGAAAGGGTAAGATCCCACAAAAGTTACAAGATTGTCTTCATAAAGGATGATACAATTATTTATGTTGAACAACTGAAAAAAAAAAACCAAAAACTATTTCAAGTATTTTTTTCTTCTCCTTTCAGCTTTGAGTTCTTAGAGTCCACTTTTCAAGTTTCCAACCAGGCAATGCCAGCTAGACTCTTTAAAATGAAAGCTGAGACTCATGTGATCATATGGTTCTGTGAATGGGAACTCTAAGGAAAAAGTGATCAGAAATGCAACTGAAGAGATGATATTGTCCAACATACAGGCTGCATAGCAATGAAGAAGCAACTACGGTGTGATCAGAGACAGACAGCAACAAAGTATATTGAGAATGCTTTTGAACTTGCAGTGACCAGGAAAAATAGGATTTGTTTCTCTTTTTGGATTTAGAAAAAATAAAGACAGACAACCGATTTTGCCCTCAACTCTGCATCATCATTTTCAAACCGAACCACATAAATTGATTATCTGCTTAAGGACCCCAGCTTGTCACATATCTCTAGGACCACTTTACCAACTGAGTTCTTTTCTTCTCAGATTTCTGTCCTTGGAACTCCTTTATCCAATGCTAATTTCCCTACATCCAAAGGCATTTATCAGTAACAGCCAAGGGGTTATGTTGGACACTGAATACCTGAATATTTCTGGGGAGAAAGAGGAAAATCCACCAACAACTTTCAGCAATCTGAAATACCCTCTAGAGCCCATCTTTCAGATATATCTGAAATCAATGTAGAAGCTAAGAAATCTTGGAAGAGTAAGGTGGACCAAACCCTCGACTTTGAACAGGCAGCTGCTTCTGCACTAAAAAACAGGGATATTGTCCTATTACAAGTGCTTTAAAGAAAAAAAAAAATAAAATGGTCCATTGAGCTCTTATTTCAAAACAGGAGGTGTCCATAGTTGGTTTGGGTTTTTTTTCCCTTCTGTGAGACTAAAAGACTAAGCTATTAACATCAAGAAGTGCACAAATAAGCCTTAACTATTATGTCTAGACTTAATTACAAGAAAAGTGGATTACAATAGTTGCCTAACACACCAGCTCTCCCTGTTGCCTTTGGTGGTGATAACACAGATCCACTTTGTGGGAATAGCCTTATAAGGCATTTGCAGCACTTTGGGTTTTCCTATGGGGAAACCTACTGACACCACACTCGCATAGTCAGCCTGTAACACGCTTATTAAGCAAGCCAGAAGAACTCCAGCAATATACTGCAGCAGTCGTGTATCAACATACTGTGTTCATCCATTTTGCAAATTTCAACTTTGCATACCCACCAGGGCTCAGATTGGACTTCCCTTCTTTCCAGCTGGTACCAAAATACTTTATCCACACACAGGTCCTCACCTGGACCACACAGACATGCCCAACTCTGCTAGCCCTCTCCATCATCTACTACTTTCTGCAGCCCTCAGAATTAAACTGTCCTAACGCATTTTTCATTCTTTCCTTCTGTGGAAAGTTAAATACTTTTCTTCATTATTTTATCTTTCTCTTTGGAAAGCAGATTCCCCAGCCTTTCTTGTGTGCTGTAATCACTTCTCTTGTTCCAATATACTGTCTCTCATCTCCCCATCTCCTTGCCTCTTTTCAGTGTTTTGATCCTCTCCCCTTCTTTCTCATTCTTTCTGTTTCCTACTGTCTCTGTTCCCAAGCTCCACTGCCAGTCTCAAGCAGAAGGGTATAATTTCTCAGTTTCCTGTTCTTCTATTAGTTATGCCACTGATGAATCATCCTAATTGCAAAGAAGAACATACTCCCCATCATTTGTGAATTTGGTTTACAAATCTGATTGAGCGATAGGAATAAATATTACATAAAATGACTATGTAGAAATTAGCTAGCCACCATGCACAACGCTAAGGCTGTTCATACAGACAGAGAATATCCGGTAGGAAATCACAGGGTAGATATCCCGGTGCACTGTTTAAGAGCATCAGCCACGGTTTATACTGAAAATGTAATTTGTTTCTATAGATAACTATTGAAATTGTCTGCTATTTCTACAAATGCAGATATGAAAGTCTTAACAGATCTGGCAATCATAACAAACAAGAGAGAGAAGTGCTGCATGCAAGTGAGACTTTCATAATTGCAAGTAAGGCTTGGCTAGGAAAGACAGCTTTCTCATACACCAATTAAACAAGTGTAAAAGAAGCAATACATTAAATTGTAAATAGGGACGTACGTTGGACATACTTGTGAATGTGCCCGGTAAGTTGGAGAGGGTGGCACAGGTAGTTCAGATTTCAGCATCAGAGCCAGGAGTCCCACATCCCACTAGGCAACCTCCATTCACTCACTGGTAAAAAGGGGCAAACGCCATTTGCCTTTCCTTCCAGGGATATTGTTAATGAATTAATTCTTAATTAAGTTTGCAAAATACAAATATTCTTGATTGAAAGACACTGTAAAAGGGAAATTATTGTTAGGAGATCAGAACTTTTGCCTGGGGAAAACCTTTGGGTGCATTTGCTCATTAATGTTAATGGAAATTAACAGCTTAATGCAAGCCAAGCTGAAAATAAGATACTTTACATTTGCATCTTAACTACATTTGCTTCATGACTTATTTAGGATCACTAATACATGTAGGAAGGTGAGTCTCAGCACTCTGAGCTATAGTTTTGTAGTGGTCCTATACGCAAAGACATCCGAGTGAAAAAATACACGCAACTGTTATGACAGTATTTTCCTTAGAGCAACACACATGGTAGTACGTGGCAATATGCCTTTCTAAACGGACACGCCAGCCTAGAAGAGAACAAGAGAAAATAATCAGGGAAGGCTGAAGACTACATCCAGGAAAAAGACTTCGAGACTGTTCAGAAAGGAAAAAGGGAGGGAGGCACATCTGGCACCTACGTTTAACTCCAGTCCAAAATCCGAATTCTGAGAGCTTTTGCTGCACCCTGGCTACGTATGCGTATGTTTAAGACCCTGGCTTTCCCCAAACACCAACAATTTTTTGCTTTGGTCACGTCTAGTTGCCTGTTCAGTCTTGACAGCCCAAGCGGTTCAGGACCTGGCCTATGACTTGTCAGATGCAGGGTTGGCACCTCCTGCCTTACACTCCTGTGGCTCCAACCCTGGTGGAGAGGGTCTCACACACACACACAGAAAGCAGTTGCAACAACCACGTCAAAACACAAGCAGAAGAGGAGGATCAGTTTTTGCATTCTCTTGTTGAGGGAGCTACATTACCTGATGGAGCTGCTCAGGAGAGATGTGAAGCCCACTCCTTTCAGAGGATCAGGCACCTCATGCCATGAACATGTGGGTTCAGCCTGTCATTTCCCATACCAAGCAGAGGAGTTGGGGCACAGGGAACCTTCCCACCCCAAATCTCAGGTGAGCATCGTAATGGTAGACTATGGTGGCAGTTTCTGTCTTGGCCTTTCCTACAGCCCAAAGACTATGTAATGGCATCACATAGAAGAGCTTCGTGAGAGAGAAGTGAAATAGCCCCATCCCAGGACACCATATAGCCCTATGTGCCTTTCAACTCCTACTGTATGACATGAGATCATATGATACACAGATGCCTTTACTAGACAGACAGATAGGTGACAGCAGCTGGAAGTCTGTATTCCGTGTGCCAGTCTGAGCTTTGTATTTGTATTTTGCACATCAACTTACTCATCTGTGTTAGCTAACTTCCTTTTACTCCCTGTTCAAGGGCATTCCCTAGTTTTCGTACCACAGCAATCAAATACTACACCAATTAAAGAGGGGAAACTACCTTTAAACATGAAGATACTAATTTCCTTTATGCTAAGATGTTGCTTGTGTATAAGACCATGAGCACTAAGAAAACTATGATGTTTACATGAGCATTATGCTGAACACTAAGAATAAACCATGAATCTCAAGATAAGCCTTCAGAGCTTTCTTTCCACAAATCACACACATTTAGAGTTACTTAGTAATAACATTTGAGCATGATTAGGTCTTCAGCCACTGACAGGGGCTTTTATTTTCCCTTCTAAAATGTACAAGTTCACAATATATTTTTTTTTGGTTGAATTAACTGTAGTGTATGTCCCCTTTTTTTTTTTTTTTTCATTCCAAAGAATGAAATTCCATGGTTGTACAAACAGGAATCAGGGAGGGATTTGCAAGAGGGATTTACCACACCAACTTATGCCTTTCCCCTTAATTAATCTGTCCAAAAAAGATGTCATTTGTTTTGATGAAGATGATAATCACCAGATTTTGCAGACTAAGATAGACACTGATAATTGCAAAAAGAATCATTTGTGCAGCCTCACCCAAATGCACAGTTATCTGTTCTTCACTAAGAAAATATATGTCAAGCAAGCTGTGTATAAAACGGTGGAACAGAGACACTGCCAAGCACAAACTTCTTCCATTAACAATCCTCCAAAACCCCTGTGCACCTTGCTGGGTCACAATGGCTGCTGGAGGTAGGTTGGCATGGTTCCCTGACCCTGAAGGAAAAATGAAACCAGTTTATTCTAGAGCACAGCAGAGTTTGGGACAAAGCTGCAGGAGAGCTCCACAGGACACAGAGCAGGCTGAAGCATGGGCTTCTGCAAAGAAGTAAGAGATCACCTCTCCCGGCCACGTCTTTTTTATGCCTTCCTAAACCTTGGAGCAGGTATAAAGACATGGTGTGCAGGACAACATGCGTGCTTCTTGCCTCCCCAAAATAAGAAAGCTGTTTGGTAATGGGTAAACCTAGTGCTCTTTCCCCTCATGTCAGCTCCTGGGAGGGAGCCCCCAATTGCTCTCACTATCAGCTAGCTCTGCATGCCTTATACCTCTTACGCCATACAGCTACAGTTGCAATAAAGGGCTCCAAGTTGTCTTCTCCGTCACGTGGTGTGGGAATCATTTTGAAGAACCGTAAAGGAGGGAGGAAGAGGTCTTTTAGCCTGGTTTTGGCTTCCCCACCTCTCTGTAAGTCCACACTACAGCTTGGGAAGAGCATAAATCCATTGATTCCCCAGGGCTGCAGAGCCACCGGAAGCAGTCCTGCACACATTCTTAGGTGCCAAGTGGACACCCCCATCCACAAGCACTTCCACATGACATACTGACATGGAATCTTGACATACTACCACTGGGATTTGTCCTTCTCTCCCATCACCCTCCTGCAACAGCAAACAGCTGCAGAACTCTAAGCAGAGTGAAATATCATCTGTCATCACACTGACCTTTCAGTGCCTACCCTCTTTCTTGCATTAAATCACGCTCTGCAATTTTGTCCAGATTCTTTTGGGAAACATTTTCGTTAGTAAGTCAGTTCACTTCCCACACTGAGACAGCGGCTCATATCCTGTGATGACACTGCAGTGAAACAGAGAACAAACTTTCAAATAAGATTTTTCAAACCCTGTTGTCCATCTACGTGCCCAAACAGGTGGGAAATACAAGCTGGATTGTGCAAACTGACTTCCATGGTGCCACAGTGACTTCTGTCTCTTGAAAAATTTGTCTCTCCTTTCTGAGAAGCACAAGAGTTGGCAGTATCTGGGTAAGGCTTCCTCCTCTTGATTAAATAAGCCAAAGCTCTTTTCAGATAATTATTACTGCTTTCCTGTTTACACCATTCTTCATAAAAAATGTGGGTTTATAAACTGGTGTGGTACCGGTATGAAATTACTACATTCAAAACAAATATTCCCTGCTATCCTAAATCTGCACAAGTTGCCCTGATCAACTATTGCTACTTTTAAAAATCTTTGGCACATTAAGCCTAGAATTGGTCTCAGGGAAATATGTGGAGACAAGAAGAAATTTACCATATGAGATTATGGGGGTTAAAAGACCATTATTTGTCTGAAGCCACTCACTTTCCACTCCATATCATAAAATATAATGAACAAAGAAACACTCAAGTAAGGACTACATAAATAGAAGGTTAGCATTTTATAGAGATTTACTTTGCCAAGCTACAGTTTCATTTTACATGTTAAAACAACTGTTCCTGTTATATATTAAAACAAATACACACACCAAAAAAAAAAACACCAAACAACAAACCCCACAATTCTGCAAGGCCAAGTATTAGCTACCTGCCTACAATCATTCTTGAGTCTAAATCAGGTGAGCTGATTTGGAGAGATCTCTTTCCTGCAAATCTGCTTAACAATTAAGTCACTTTCTAAAACAGCATCTGTAATTAAGAGCGGTGCCTGACTTGTTACCCTACCAGCCACAAAATGCAGCCCTCTCCACTAAACCTTCCAAGTGGAAAGCTGTCAAGACTGCAGAGAATGGCAGATGTGAGGAGGCAGTGGGCAGAAACCTATGCACCATAAGAGACTCACTGCAGACTTATTGGGGCAGAGGATGAAGGCCAATGACAGATGGAGTTGTCATTCCACCCACCAGTAGTCCCTCCTCATTACATACATATTGCCTGTTGTAAGAGGCCGCAAAATTGCCTCTGCCTTTCCGTTCCTTCCTATCACCATTATAAGTACCCCCAGCTCGGGCTGAGCCTCTTCAGGACACACTGGCTGTAGCTTGTTTCTCTTTACAACAGCTCCCAGGGCAATCTGATGGATTTTCTCTTGGGTAGAGCCTGGAAAACACTGCACTGAATCCTGAACTGGCATCCAGAAGCAGCTGAGGAACACCAACACACACAGAACAGGACCAAGCCAGAGAAGCAGGGATCTGAAGCAATGAGCAGGTGCTACACAGCCAGTTGCCTTTACTAAAACTGGCTGCGCACACAGTTGCTATCAACCAACTGAGGACCACGGGAGAAACATCTACTGCCCAAGTGTGAGTGAAGAGCAGACTCCTGAGTCTCCTCCTGGAGAGCACAAGAGCAGAGGTGCTTAAATGAGAACAGCTAATTCTCTTGACAGATGGCGGGACTGTCTGCTGGTGCACAAAAGACTGTTTGTTCTACAAGATTGGTCCAAAAATATCTCACACTTTCTCTTTTGGGAAAGAAAGAAAAAAAATTCAGAACAACTAAAGAGACAAAGTCTGCAACTAGCATACTTTTTTTAAAGAGAACCATGAAGATGCAAACAGTAAGAAAAGTCATCCCATACCACAAAAGCACCTCAAAATACAATCAAGAAGATACATAGGTAACCCTCTCCATCTCCCAATATCTTATGACAAATCAAATAAAGCACTAAAAATTACGGAGGTGAAAAAAAAAATGAAACATCAGACAGGTTTTTCCTACCTGGAGCATCTCCAAAAGCATCACAAGTGGGCCGCTCAGCAAGGGATGGTGAGCCAAGGATGACACAAGAAGGCAGACACAGGGCAGTATCCTCTGCAGCACAGGGAACAGTTCTACAGCACTGAAGGGAGAAAGTGGGCCCAGCAGCAGCAGTCAGCCTGCAGGGAGGAGGCAGGTCCAAGGTCAAGCGAGGCAGTTAATTTAGCAAGATAAAGCTGGGATCAGCTTGAGGTGTGAGTACAAGCAAGGACCTGAGGCAAGGACCTGTGCTTAAACGTAGCTCCTGAGCCCCCACCGAGACACGTCCTGGCTCGGTCTCACACAGCTCTGCCCCAGCAGCCAGCTCCCAGATTACAGCTGCACCATATCAGAGCTCACCTTGATTAGAGATAGCCAAAGCTCTGAGGGTGGGGAAGAGTTTGTGGCTCATTAAGACAGCTATGAAAAGAGCAGGGGGTGTGATGTGTACACAGCTCAGGAAGATAAAAGAGAACACGTGTTGGTGGAAGTCAGTGAAACCAGCATGAAGTGTTTTGATCCTGAAAAGGAAGAGAAGCAATCTCCTTCCCTCTTCTTACTCCTTTAGAAGCCAGACTTCTGAGGTGAGATAATTAGATGGTGAGTTTTATCCATGTAAACCTTTTTGTGTATTTTCTCTGTTTGAGAGAAAACTGCTAGCAGAACCGTGGTGGAGAAGCTGCAGTGTGCCAAGATGAGCACAATCAGTCCTCAAGCATGCTGACAGCCCCTCAAGGTGTAAGTTGCAAACATGGTATTTTAGTTAATGAAGCAGTGTAGCTTACTCTTGCCCCGCTTCACCTGCCAGTGCTCCAATCCCCACGCTGCTACTGCAAAGGAAAAACTGCCCCACCCCCAGCCTGCCTCCAGTAGCAGCTCCACTTGCAGGAACCAGAGACAAGGCAGGCTGCAGCACACAATCCCCAGCCACAAGTGGCACGTCTGTACCTTGCTCACTATTTGGTCTTATTTCACGTGAAGGTTCTGCACAGGGTTTGTAAAGGATTCAGAAAAGGAATAGATGTTTAAAAAATTATCAGCTGTTAAGAGTCACACAGCTTGATCATAACCTCAGCAGGTAACCATCTATAACGCTTTTTCCTGATCATCTTTTAATGGTCTATAAACACACACTACTCATATTATAAAAACATTAGACATTTCTTTCTCATTTATTAACTGATTACAAACTGAAATCTTGCATAAAACAGAATGCTGTACTTGTTCAAGTCTGCAAGCTCGATTTTCACTTTGCCTTTTTAACCACTACTTATTTTAATAAAACGGACATTATCTATTTTGCCCCATTTCTTTTGCGCACTGGGAAATGTTCAGCTATATCTTTCTTCTCGCGCAGTGGTGCAAAGCAGGATATAGCACAGCACATTAGGGACGGCGCTCGCTGAGGGAATTGTTCTTTCTCGCTGCTCTCCTCGCGGAGAGAAAACAGCTGGTCCCAGAGGTCTGTGTTGGGAGACAGCTGGAAAAGGCAGGCAGAGTGCTGCAGGCAAGAGTGAGAATCTGCTGAAAAGGTAATAAAGGCCAAGGCCGTGCCTTGCAGACTACAAAATCGCCACTCGGTGGGGATTTGGGGGCAGGTGGTGGCAGTTGAAGTCCTCAAAGTGAGTAGAAGCACGGGGAGCAGCAGATTAGCATTAGTGACCTTGGTTTCTTGTAGATCCTCCACCATTTTCACATTTGCTGGAGGATCCATGTAGCCTGAAATCATGTCTATTTTGTGAGAATGGACAAGGACCACCCACCATGTCCCTGATGATATTCTGTGGTGAAATACCCTCCCTCACCCTCTTCACTCAATTTCCACCCTTCTTACCTGGCACCTGATTACACACTAATTTTCCCGCTCAAAAAGGCGGCTTCCTTTGCCATCATTAACAGTAAAAGGACTTCTATAACAAAGAGGTTCCTCTTCACAGGCCCTAGATCTGACTGCTCCCAAGTGGAATTTTCGGACAATAGTTCTTTCAGTCACTTTCATCCCAGCCTTTTCACATTCCCTCACATCTACCTTTTAAAAATCCAATAATTCTGTGCTGCTGCCTTTGAACATACCTCAAACAAATCCAATGGTATAATGACCATTTTCGCTCAGATGAAGGCTGTATCTTTTGTCACTTAGTGTTCGTTTCCAACCACTACAGCTTCTGATCTTATTGATTGCTTAAGAAAAAGCAGTAAGAAAACAGTCCTGAAATAACCACCAGAAACATTCATCCTTCCCCAGTCATTCTGTAATTCTTATTCTAGTCAATAGCAGAGTTGTTAAAACCCTCCCATGACGATTGCGCCAGGCTCTTTACGCACCTGCAAAAACATGGGGTACTCTGCCCTCACTTTCTATCCTGCAGGTCTATTATAAGCTCCCCTTATCTTTTTCCATCATTTTTATTTTTTTCTTCCAGTTCTCTTTATTAGACCAGCGAAGACTGCCTAATCTGTTTTTACTGTAGACCTACTCCCACGCTCATGCATTGCTGTTACTCCTCCTTTCCTATTGAATCTTCTCTTTTCCATGGGCTCTGGTTTACGGCAGTGGAAGTGCAGGAACAGCTGCTGTGATGAATGTGACCTGCGCACATGTGAATGTGTATGCAATGCAATGGAAGTGCATATTTGCTGGGTTGTTTTCCCTTCAGTTGCAAACACTGAAATTACTGCTGTGATTATAACAAATCCTTTACCACTGTAAGAAGGAAAATATTTTAAGTGCTTTAAGAAGTAGTGTACACTATACAGAAGTTTAATCATGCTCTGAAAGAAGGTTGGTTGTTTTTTTACAGTATGATTACTCATACAAAGCATCTAAGGAATATGCTGAGACCGATTCTCATACATGGCCAAAGGGAAGTCATAGCATGACCTAAACTATTTCAAGTCTATCAAGCCATTTATGTTTGAAGTCTGATACTTTTATACTGATCAACTACTATCCTTCCAGGAAAAAAAACCTCCACTGATATCATAGAGACAACTCAAAGAGTAAATTGCTACTTCAGGTCAGTAGGCCCATCAAATTTCGGCTCACTGATCAATTTCTGAAAACACTTGCATTGGTTTTGCTTGTGTTTAAAATATAACATAAGAAGAAAAGCAAACCTTGAATATTTTTTGCTTTTTGTGAGAATGATGTATGTACATTTATAATTTCAGGTTAATGATTAAGATTCATAATTATTTTCTATTATAGAAAATCAGACTTTATTTGCTTATCTTCAGAGATGAAGTTAAAATTGCTTTAATAATGAAATCCACTTTTCATTTGTATTCTGTTTCTTCTGCACTCTCATTAACAATTCATAATTTAAGAATCGGGAGTGATTAATAGCTCGGTACACCACATAATGCTGTTAAGGAACAACGATGCAATTCAGAAGGGTTAGAGGCTCCCCTCATTCCACATTACACATGTTAACCTGCACTGAAACTAATCTGCTTTATCCAAATTCAGGAGGCAGCAGGATGTGGTCCAAAAACCCCACTGAAAGTTATGTGAGCTTACTAGAGGAAAAGCACAGCAAATATAATGAAACAAAAATTAAAAAGAAAAGAAGACACTTAAAATTTAATGGCAAGATTAAGAATCCAGCCAGGGCCCATCACAAAGAGCAATATGCTGCTGCACTCCTGCCTGGCAGGGACTGGCATCTCAGCCATCGTGGTTTCTGCCCATCCCAGAAGGAGACGCAGCAGCAATTGGTGCCTGTCAAATAGGGAGTTAGTTCCCCATGTTTTCAGCTAACCTGTTTGGGCTGAGCGAGATGGTATAAGAGAGAGAGAGTTCAAATGCTCGTCTCCTGCTTGCCTTCTCCTCCACGGCACTTCTCTGTCCACTTCTCTGACAAGAAAGTAGTGGACTCGGGGGCTTTCTCTCTTCCCCTCTCACCCTTGTGATAAGGCCATGCTATGTGGCTGTGTGTCACAGAGAAGCAAAGGAACGTCTTCTCTTCCCATATTGTCTGTCTCAGCTGAATGGATGACCTATGTTTTAGCCTTCAGTTGTGTACCCTTGATGAATAAAGAAGTTTGATGGAAAGCTGGGGTTTCAGTTTTTCAACCTATATTTTCTTGAAAGGGCAAATTAAAGGGTTTTAATACTGTTCTATCCACTTTGCAAATAGGCCATCGTTGCAAAACACTGATCTGGTGTATGCTCTCAATATATTGCATCTGGCACTGTGCACGGAAGCTCAGCTATTGATATTCCCCTCTTCCCTGCCCTCACTTCTTAGTGGAGGGATGGGATGACAGGGGTGCTTTGTTAATGACATACAGAGCAAAGATACAGCAGCTGCCATATTTGACAGACTTCAAGCTTTTGTCTTGTGGTTCCCAGGTCTAGCTGAGTTCATGTGTCTTTACATGGTATCTAACAGAGAAATAAACTGGAAGAGAGCAAGGAGCCCTATGAAACACTAAGTACACAGCTGGGGAGCTCCTTATCTCTTAGACATAACAGTACCCGGACTCAGCACAGTATCCTAAAGCATGCAGGAAGAAGCCTTTCCCAGCAGAATCTGAGATGTGCAGAAATAGCCACAGAGACCGTTCCCAGTTCTTCAGGGTTATTTAGATGATGCCTTATCATTTGACCTTGGGATCAAATTATAACAACTCATAATGCAATTTACAGATGCAGGCCCTAAAATGCAGCAGCAGCACATTTGAGCCTGTGCTGCTGAGGGGCTCTCTGGGTTCCTCCCAGCACTGCAAAAAGTCATGTGGATGCTCAGCTTTTCCTAGGAGACTCTCCCTACTGCTGCAGAAGCAGCCTTAAGCCCAAACCCAAATTTGCAGAAGCGAGGCCTGCAACTGAGGAGTGACTCTAATGATCAGTTCTGACAAATCTATACGACAGACACCAACCACTGAATCCACTGGGGGGCGGGATAATGTGGGGTGGGGATGGCCAGGTCAAGGTCATATTTTGCTGCACTACTTTTATTAAATTTACTTTTATTAAATTTTGGTAATAAGGAAGGAAGGGCTAGGTTATTATATACATATTTATCGTGCAACCAAACATACTGCAGGTGTTACTAGTTGCACTGCACACAGCTGTGTCTAAACAGTTTGAGATTCCACAATACTCGTTTTGTTTAACATATTCTTTATTTCTACTGACTGTCATCCTAAGAAAACTACAGATGATTTCTTATCCCCTTACTTTCCAACACCAGAAGTGTTCTCTTCTCTCCCTAATATCCAGACTATACATAAACTTTCCAGAGCAAACACCAAGCTCAAGAATTTTCCAGACGCCCTACCCGTTAAAAGCTTGCCCCCATGGAGGGTGGAAGGAGGCATGCCAGGGCTGAATCCAGTGTTGCACTGAAATAATGCACTGAAGAAGCTAGCCTTGATTTGCAAAATAGCAGTGGTGACAGCTGGTAAAAATTGGGAGTTAGATATTTACCTCGTTACAGATTTACAGAGCCAAGAAATGCAAGCAGATTGGTAATGTCTGAGAACACTGATCACAGGGGGAGTATTGCCTCACTCTTTTGGCTCTCTAGACAATATGCAATGACTAAGTCCTTTGCTCAGGAGACACTGATTCAGCTTTTCTTAATTAAATTTTCTGGGAATTAAGAAAAGGATGAATTTCTTATTTAGTTTTCATTTAGGTCCCATAGGAGTTGGCATTCTACTATTACTTTTACTGGGACAGAGGAGAAAACTGTCTTCAAAATCTACTGCTGTGTACTAACTGGTGACTGGTGTCCCACATCACCTCCCCAAAAATGAAAAGAAATGATGTGTTGACATATTGCCTTAGTGCCTCCTTAAAAGTGCTGCTAGCTAGGAGATAAAAAGACAACTTGATTAGCATCCCTTGAGATTCTGCAAATAGGCACACAGTACGTCAGACACACTGATGAGGATGAGCCAAGTTTGAGTGTCATTACAGTGAGAAGCATCCTATCCTCATAATTCAAGTGGGTAAAGGAGATTCATTCAGATGATCAGCTCATTTACTACTGCATCTGCCTGGCTTCATGCTACCCTTCACATCACGGATAGTGCAGCCAAGAAGGACTGTTGCAGTCATGGAGATGTTCTCCTGCATAACATAGGCCTTAGTGTTTGCTCAGTTCTCGTCTGGAGCAGTTCATACCAGAGTCACAATACAATGGGACAATTTGCAGTCCTTTCAGTGATGTTTCAATGCTGTCTCCCCCATCCTGCCTTTCCCTGCCAGAACAAAGCCCTGGAGGCAGCAGAGGAGCAACCCCTGCTCATTACAGCTGCCCATGATGGTGAGGAGGCAGTGGCATTGGCCTGAGAAAGGTGTCCAAAGAGAAGTGAGGCATCAAGCGCACCCACAATATCACTGTGGCTCTGACCTGCTCCATGTAGGGCCCACATCTGATGTTCCTCCCTCAGAGCTATGTCAGCTCAACACTCTGGATTTACCCGCAGTTCAGATTCCTCCTAATGCAAGTCCTAAGGGCGGTGCGCAGCGTGTCCTGCCTGCACAGGCCCATAGCCCAGCAGAGGGCTGGCTCTGGAGGCTGTGCCTGCCTGCTCCAGCCAGCCGAAGGAGCTTCTGGGACTTGAACAGGGAACGCTTTCCTGGGAGTGGAATTCCCAAATATTAAGCACTTATGTTAAACTTTTAAATTGGGGGGTGGGGGTGGCAGGGGGGTGGCCGACACAGACAGAAAGCTTCTGACCATATTCGAATTGGTATGCTGCCTTTGTTCCTAGGCAGAGAAATTTACATTTTGCCATGTTACAACATGCCTCTCTCTCTTATACCTGCAACAGCGATCTGTCTTTTTAATTATTTATAAGTCCAGAGCTGCCATGACACCCACAAGCTTTGTTCAGTAACTTCAGTGTCTCTCAGGTCACTGAAAAAATATTGCAGGATCTCCCTACAAGCACACCAGCATGGTAATGACTTCGCTGCTCTTAGAGTTCAACACCTATCAGCCAGAAATAAAACTTAATCGGAATGAAGATCATCTTGTATTGTTTCTCAGTCAAAATATTCCAAGGTACCAAGCAAAAGAATGTTATACAAACAGTACTAATTTAATCAAGTAAGTTTATAATACTATCAAAAAGCTAATCTTGCAGAATCCATTTTTCCAAAAGCCAATACCAAGCAGAATTAATTAAAGAATTTACATTTATTATGAAATTTATTACCATGTATTACAAGATTCATGTATTTGTCCTCCTTTTGTTTTGTCTGACTCTGATATCAAGTTGACTTGCATTTACCTGAATTTTATTTACATGGATCCATCCATTTCTGCTTTTCAAATTCTGAAACATTAATATCCCTTTAGAGCCTTGAAACGCTCCCAGGGTTCTAGGAGTTTTGAAAAACAAAACAACAATGGAAACCAAACAAAAAAAACCCATAACATCAGTCCCTGGCCAGCTCTTTCACAACTACAGGATGCAAGTTAATCTACATTTGCCAAACTGAAGAAGTGTAACTTCTGTACCCGAGGTTTAACATACTCTTCATTGTGACAGATGAAAACGTTGCATTCTCATATGAAAGAGATACAACATCTTGCCTTTCCTCAACAAGAAGACAGAAGCATCAACTGAAAATTGGCTCTTATGCTTTTACTAGCAGCGTTACCATTTCCTAAGAATGGACTGTTGCAACTGGTACATATTTCTTGTGTTTCGATATACCGTCAGTACCCGCCCCCTGCCCCCACCAGGTCTTCCAATTGTCTTGCTGATGACTTAGATTTCAACTTTTGTTACTCCTCCTCTCCCTGAATTTCCAGTTACTGCTTACGTCCCACCATCTTCCCCTTTTTTCCATTTTCTATGTGTCAGACACCTTAAAACTTCTTTATTTTCTAGTTGTCTTACACTCCCCCTTACACTCCTGGTTTCCCACTGACAGTGGCTCTCTTTTTGACTGTGACATTTTGGGGAGCCTGTAAGAGGAACTAAAACAGTTCCAAACCCCTTATGTGCTCTGCAATTTTACTTCCAGCTCCTTACCACTATGCCTCGAAACTACCTGCAATGCTATGAAACATGCAATGTTAAACCGTCCAGGGAATATCCTCTGATTTCAGACTTGCAGAAAAGAAGCATGATCCAATCACAGTTACTTAGACTGAAAATACCTGTTTTACAATCACCTCGTTTTTACAAGTGCCTCCCCACTGGATGCCAGGCTTTTTGATTTTCAGTCTGTCAGTTAGAATAGTCAGAAGCGGCTAAAGTGTCTTAGCACCAGCAGCACGAGCACCACTCGGACTGAAGTCTGCTAGGAGTGCACAGTCTTTTTCACCACCGAAATGACAGATGGCTGCTTGAGAAGCCGGCCAACTTGTTTTCTAATGCCAGTAGGTGGGCTGTAGCAGCCATTAACTAGTACTCCATCTTCTGCTCCCTCTGTTAGGATATTGATTTACTAGCATCCATGATAATTTCTTTTGAGGTCTTGATGACTCACTAACAGGGAGGGTAATTTCCATACCGAGCACTGCTCCTCCTTCCCTTTTGCCCATAAAGTCCTTTCTAAACAGAAAAAGGATGGGAGCCTCAGCAGCCAAAGTCACCTGGGGGTAATGTGTCTGGTGTACCACATTACTGCCTGCATGCCGCTCTACAGCCAGGAATTCAAGTATATATCAGCTAAGCAACTGTATTAAATGGAGACCTGAGCAACAGGGAATTTCAAGAAACCCAATTCAATTATGTGAGGTATCTAAGTCACTCAGGCTCTCTTAAAAGTTTCCAGCCAATTGCATAGTGAAGGAGCACAGTATCTGCCCTCAGAGGAGTATGTGCAGCAGAGGAGGAAAACCCCACTCCAACAGCAGAGCAGGCAAGAAGCCTGCACAGACACGCTTGCTTCCTTCAGTGCCAGCGTCCTGTAAGGCCCTGACCCATGACAGGGATTCCTTCTGGTCCCACTGCACTGACCATGTTCTTCAGGGTACAGATCAGCTCTCTCCTCTGTGAACCTCAATTATTTTACAGGCGGGATGAAGGTAGGAGACCCGGATTTGTTTCGGCAGCCCTTCCTCCATTCATGGAAACACCCCATTCTGTGGTGTCTCCATGCCACAAATGGGCCAGGCAGATTTACAGAGGAGCAGGAAGTACATCGTAGCAGCTGTTCCCATAGCGAGCCTGTGCTTCCTCTGCACATTACAGCAGGGTTTGCTCAGCATGCACGCAGAAACAGGACAATCTGCTCAGCTGTTATGCAAAGACAAGGCTGACTGGCAAGGGTTGGGTTCATTGAGCTGTTAACGTAGTTCTCAGTGGAGAAGCTCCATATCCAGTATCCTTCCAAGGGGATTCTCCATCCTATGTTATCTTGCACTTCTTTTGCTGATTACTGTTGGTTTCATACCCCACAGTCAACACTAATCTTTACACCTGTGACCAGAACGATCCTGCCTAGTCCCTTTGTGCAACAGAAACCTCCTGCCCTCCTGAGAGTCCCTGCAGCCTCCGAGGCAGGGAAGGGTTTAGTGTCACCCAGTAATCCAGGATGGAAGAACCTCCTGCTTCAAAGCAGGGTCCACAATGAGATCAGATGAGGTTGCACAGTGCTTTACCCAAACTGGGCTTGAGCACCTCCAAAAATGGAGACGGTCCACCCTTCCTGGACAACAGGTCCCAATGCCTGACTCTCCTCGTGGGGGAAAAGTTCCCCCTTATATCCAGTCGGACCCTCTCTTGTTTATGCCTGTTGTCTCTTGCCTGCCACACACAACTGTGAATGGATCTCTGCGTGTGTGGCTATAAAATTCAAAGGGAGATGGGGAATGGAGGAGGGATGGCAGGAACAGGACAAAAGACTTGGAGGATTGTGCAAAGTCTCCATAATGACAAACCCTCCCCACAGTTAGTCCCCTTCAGCACCCTGTGCTTGCCCTCAGAGTCTGCAGGGTACTGGTATCACTGCACTGCTCTTATGGCAGGAGAAAAAAAAAGTCACACAGGCACAGCCTTGACAAAGCCTGTCTCAGAGGGGAACCATATTCTCATTCTACAAACAACCCATTAAACATATCTGCTTCTTCATTTACTTCATGCATATTGACAAACACATTTTCACAATTCCCTTTGAAGAGACATGAATCTTCTTCTCCACATAAACACTAAGCACCATTTTAGAGCCTCTCCCACTGAGCATCGTTTTCCTATAAACGCATTAGCAGCTACGGATTGCAGCAAAGCTGACAATACGAAGGAGTGACAGTGAAAGGATCCAAAGGGGGTCGCTACCTCTTCAAAGATGCCCCAGTGTTAGATTTTTCACTTTGACATTGCACTTTATAATCTTCTTCAAAGATTACTATACACATGTACACACTTATTTATAACTGCATCCATTAATCACTGCTAACCGCGGCATACAGCTCACATCCCCAGCAGCAGGAAGCAGCCTTCCAGTTAAACAAGTGATGGCTGTAATATGTAACATGACGATGTAGCGGTAGACAGGCCATTTAAAGTCACATTTAACATTTTAGGTAGCCTAACCCCGGGTGGCAAATGCTCATTTACATTATTCATAGTAATGATCAAATTTAAAGAGGAATGACAAAACTAGGAAGAAAAATAGACTTTGGTCTGTAAAACACAAAGACAGCTAAAAGGTGTTTGTTTTTTTTTTTTTTCAGGGTGTGTATGTTTCTTTCCTTTTACACAATTGACAGCTTGGGGGTACAGCTCCAGTGTGAGATAACACCCCTAGCCTGAGCTAATGGCAGGAAGCAGCTCAGAGCCAGGCCTTCCTATACCTCTGAATTTCTCACTGATCCACCTCTAGCCTCTGAATATCTTTGAGAGGATCTGAGGGCTCCGATATCCAACAGAGGTAACCAGAAATGGTAGCTGCTGGTTCTCTAGGAAGCTCAGTCAATTTCACAGTGACTTTTGCTTCCCACTCCACCCCAGGCTTCATCAGTGTGCTATGGTCACCAACCCATCACATTTGTGGCACAGCTCAAGAGACCTGGGGACATTGAACATGGCACTTAACGCTGCACCCTGTACCACAGTCCCTGGTGGTAATGACCCATCCAACATGCCTCAGCGGCATTACCAGCACAGCAGTGGCAGAGTTGCAGAGGAGTGTCACCTGGGGAACACCACTGCCGGGGAATGGTTGGGCAGCGATGGGTGTACTGCTATCCAGGGGACCTCACAGCCACATTGCCCTGCTCAGATTCACAGGTCCTTGGGAAGAGAGCCACTGCCTCTCACCAATATGCTTTTTGCAATATTTTAATCCCACAAAAAGTCTGAAAATATGATTTTATAGAGAGAAGCTGAAGGGACTTAAGAAACCCTAGAAAACCAGCACATAGCCTGGTACTTGTGTTCCTGCCACCAGAACTTGTAATATGCTCTTTCTGTCAGCAGAAAGAGGATTTAAAACCTCACATCCAGCCTGTTCTTACAAACCTCAGTTGACTGAAGACTCCATTGCATTCATATACAACCTATTGCAGCACACAACTCTCCTGCTTAATGCTTTGTCCTAGCTCTCCCCTGCTCTAAGCCTTGGACATTTTATCCCTATTACAGTCAATACGCAGGGCGGTTTATTTATATTTTGTATTCAGAATCTTTACATACATAAAGATTACTGGCTACCTTCAGTTTTACCTTTCCTGGATTTTCAATTGCCAAGCCTACCCTCATCAGCTTATAGCATCTTTGCATTGAGGCTAGGAAGGCTCTACAGAGGGATCTGGACGGGCTGGATCGATGGGCCGAGGCCAATGGTATGAGGTTCAACAAGGCCAATGCTGGGTCCTGCCCTTGGGTCACAACAACCCCATGCAGTGCTCCAGGCTTGGGGAAGAGTGGCTGGAAAACTGCCCAGAGGAAAAGGACCTGGGGGTGTTGGTGGACAGACGGCTGAATATGGAGCCGGCAGTGTGCTCAGGTGGCCGAGAAGGTCAACAGCATCTTGGCCTCTATCAGAAACAGTGTGGCCAGCAGGACTAGGGCAATGATCATCCCCCTGTGCTTGGCACTGGTGAGACTCCACCGTGAAAATTGTGTTCAGTTTTGGGTCCCTCACTACAAGACAGACACTGAGGTGCTGGAGCACGTCCAGAGAAGGGCAACAAGGCTGGTGAGGGGTCTGGAGCACAAGTCTGATGAGGATTGGCTGAGGGAACTGGTGGTGTTTAGCCTGGAGAAAAGGAGGTTGTAGCCAGCTGGGGGGGAGTCTCTTTTCCCAAGTAACAAGTGATAGGATGAGAAGAAATGGCCTCAAGTTGCACCAGGGAAGGTTTAGATTGGATATCAGGAGAAATTTCTTCATGGAAAGGGTTGTCAAGCATTGGAACGGGCTGCCCAGGGAAGTGGTGGAATTGCCATCCCTGGAGCTTTTCAGAAGACGTGTAGATGTGGTGCTGAGGGACATGGTTTAGTGGTGGACTTGGCAGTGCTATGTTAATGATTGGACTTGATGATCTGAAAGGTCTTTTTCAACCTAAACAATTCTATGATTCTATCACTGGCTCTATGCAAAGTAATTTTCATGGTCGCAGCCTGATCTGCAATAGAGAGAAATGTCCACTCCCAAACGATCATATCATCAAGTTCAGCAGAGGCAAACGGCATTTTGCCACTTCCTCCTGCTGAGCTGCAGAATTTTCAGAGTACTGAAAGAGGCTGACACATGCAAGTAATGGGGAATTACCAAAAATTCAATTACTGCTGTGTGCCACAGCACTTTTTAGACCTGCTGGCTAAGCACCTTACCAGCAGTGAGGATGAAATACGTCTGATGACATGATTCATTGACATTACACTTGGTTTTGGATCCAGAAATATATTCATCGAATGTCAGTTTATAAGGATAATATTCACAGGCACAGACCTTCTTCGTGACGACTTCCCCTTTCTTAATTAGGTTCTTCTGTTTTGTCCCACAACTACCAAGTTGAGTCTTCTGCAATTAATAAGGAGGACAGTACATGTATGGGGTTTATTCTCCTAAACACTACCTACACTACGCCATAAATTTTATTACAATGGAACGGCAAACATCAGACATTGCACTGTTTGAAAAAAAAAAAAGTTATTTTGGAAAGGAACAACAAACAAGATCTAAGAGAACAATATTCTGTAGATTACGAAAATGTGTTTGACTGTACAAACCCAGCTGAAAGCTATCAACCACTGCCAACATACCCAAACCAATTACTGATAAAGTTACTATGAAGCATGGATTAGTAAGAACTTGGAGGAACCATCTTGGCATGAAAGCTCTCCTCACTCTTTCTCTTTCAAAGCTTGCCAAGGAAATGAACCCATGGAGATGTAATTAAAGGCAACAGAAAAAAATCTTCTAGGAAAAAAACCCCAACCATCCAGCCAAACAAGAAGCCATATTTAAATCTGTTCTGTCAAACCTTTTACAAAGTCATTTTTCCCTCCTCTCTCCTCCAGGCTGGTCTCACAGATAAACAGTTGAAATTAACGTAGCAATATCAGCAGTTTTTCAGACTTCTATTTCATTACAGGTCCAAAAGACAAAAGGGTTCACAAGAGTTTCTGCACCAAAGGATACTCATTTGCCAGTCTGCATCCTCGGTAAAGAGCCTTAGGGATCTCTGTAACAATTTCTATGCATTTAAAAGCACAGACAATATAATTCTGCACTAGCAGGTGACAATAGAGAGAACCTTAAAACCTCTGGTTATTAGAAATCCAGATGTTCCTCTGGCCAGATATAGGTGTCGTGGTTGTTCTCCTAATATTTGCTAAGGATAGACACCAGTATTTTGGAGCACCTGAAATATTAAGACCCTGGACTAACGTAACAGCCTTTCAACCTAGCAATATATGATTCACTAGCTGACAAATTCTTATGCAAATCACAGTAGAGCAAAAGGAGTATAGTAATTATAATGTTCTGGTGGATCAGATTTGCTCTCATTTTTACCTACAAATACAGACAAGCTGTAGAAATATCTACAAATATGTACAAAACCTTCAGAACTATTGTCCTGTATAAGCTGCTGGTCCTGAAAGATTTCTCCTCTGGTAGAACTACAGTTGGATGGTCAAAATCAATTAATATATAATACTTTAATCTTGATTTTCTGCAAGGGGGGGCGAGTAGAAGTCGCTGAGAAACAATTACAGCTCCTCATGCCTTTTATCAAAATATGTATATTATGTATCATACTGAAATTGCATGGCTGAAGCTTTCCACTCGGTCCCAGACAAGCCCTTTTTTGGCATGCGAGTATCAGTACATCAGTGACTCATTCTGTGCAACCCAGTATCTTGACTAATGGGACCAAGTCACGTCTATTTCAAATGGCCCAAAACTGAGGCTTTTCCATTTACTGAGATGGAGAAACTTAATTTATATTGTCATACTGCATTAAATTTGCCTTGAAACGAGGGAAGCAAATTTTCTCTTTCAGAAGACACAGGGAAAGTAAGGTTTCTGGGTGGCTGAGGTTGCAACAAGTCATTCTGTCTGCCATACTTACCTGGAACATCAGATTGAACATTTAAGAGATGATTAATAAGGGCAGCAGGGAAGAGAAAGGCAGGCAACAAAAGTAAAAATGTGGTTTCTATGCCAATAGGACAAGTTGAGAGTGAAAAAGGAGAAGTTTAAGCCAGAGGAAGAACAATTTGGTACCTGTGATTTTTTTTAAATGCTTCTGTTAGAGTATAAAGGCCTGATTGCCTAATCTCTTACATCCCTGAACAGCACAATAGTACTAAAAGACATGCTGCAAAATACAACAAATTACTTAAAATGCTGCCAGCAATCAGGTCAATATGCCCTTCATGTCACCTGCTCCTAGCTTCACAGCAATCCCTGACAATAGAAAACCTATAGACCCAGCACCCAGCCTCGTGGCCAGGCATGCTCCTCTCCAGAAGGACGGGCACATCGCTGCGTTCAATACAGCTCAGGGACTCCCGGTGTCCGTGCTCAGGAGCACTCACTCAGGTGCAACTTCTGTAACAGCCTTTGCATGCACTGATACCAGCAACGAGAGGCTGGTTCACAGGGACCAGGGAAAGGAACACTCAGAAGCAGGCAGAGACTGCAATCAAGGGACACAGTCTTCCATATGATTGCCGGCAGTAAAGTCCTGGCTGTAGGACTGTTGTCCTGTCTTACCTGATAACAGACTATATAAGTTTCCTCAGCAGGGGCCATTAGAGCAAGCTTAGTGGGCTATTGAACATCAGTGTTAGATACCTCGCCTGCTGCGTGCCTAACGGATAGCAGTCAAAATCTGCTAATTATTACAAACATCTGTCTGTTGAATACTTTAAACACAGCATGGTACCTCTGGAGCAGATGCAAATTCTGTCTGGAGCAGGCAAATGCAAATAAAGTGCTGGAGTGGATACCTACGGTGAACAAATGTACTGCTGCTTGGCTGCCTTCTCCTCCAGCAAAAGAGCACACATGCTTTGCTTTCACTCATGAAAGTTAGATCTTTGCTGTAGGACAGTGAGAAGCATCACGCAGAGGCAGCATGCATGGATATAACTGCAGGCATTACAAGGAGATGGAAGAGTTAGAAGGCAAGTGACTTTTTTCTTCTTTAGCAAGTCCACATCCACTTTCAGGTTTTTTCCTCCCATTTGTTCAGTAAGAAAACACAAATGTAAAACTACGCTGTTCCACATCAACCTGCAGGTTGGTGCCTGAACCTATCTGAAATATTACTGGCAAAATTGCTGCCTTGATGAACACACTAGAATGTAAATTATGGGTTGGGAGATCAGATGTATTCTGGATTGGGCTACAGCTGCTCACTACAGGCAGCTTAGTTCACATTGCGTCACTGTGATCTGGGAGGTCCCTTCGGGCATAAACTGTCATTCTTTTCTGCATTTACAGTCACTGAATCATTTCCAGAACTCTAAATGAATACCAATCCTTTAAAAAAGCAAGGGGAAAAAATACATAATTATATTTTCCTTCTTATTACTTAAACATTTCTTAAGTAGAAATGTTTAAAGCTCTACAAAGAGAATGCCAAATGTCACAAGCAAGACTAAATGTAATTGCTTTGTTCCGGTTTTAATACAGTGAATCAGAGTAACATTGATTGCCTGCTCTCATTTCAAAACAGTTTTGTGATATATCAGCATTAGAGTCAAATAGACATTTCCCAGTAAAGCACTTCTCCAGCTGAGAAATGTTTCAATGAGTATAAATTTTCCAGAGAGATAAATTTATTTTGACTTTGTGTTGTGATGTGGATTTTCTTTTTAATAAAATGTAGAGATCTGATAACATTAACTTTTTAAATTCAATTTCAATATTTTGACTCAAGCTTACTTTTCTTTTTTGTTATAAAGAAAAATTTGTTAGAAATTAAATTCAAAATTAATAGCTTTGATTAAAATGTATTAACTGTGGTGACCCCCTGCTCTTTTAAATTGTCACTGCATTAGAAGTGCAGTGAAGACTGTAAGGAAAAATTGACATTTTGGCATTTTGCACAAAACAGATTCACATGTGGATGCAATCGAGGCGACAGCATTAAGTAGATAACATTAGCTAAAAGTGGTAGTGCTTTGGTCTTTCTTCAGTGAATACTTCAGACAGCTAATCAGATACTCAAATTTAAGCAAGTGCTTACGTGCTTTGTTGAGGAGAGTGATTTGAGCACATTCTGAAGGTTAATCATGTACTTCACATGCTTTGCTGAATTTATTCGTGTGGGTCTGATCCAAAGCCCTTGAAGTCAATAGGATTTTTTTCTCAGTGAATTTGTGTATCAGACTTTAGAAGCAACAGCTAATTTTTCTCTCTTCAAAAATCTTTTTCTCTGTAAGGAATATTTTAAAACAGTCTAGCACGAACTATTAGTACAAAATATTAGCATAGCAATTATTATGTTTAAAAAGGAATACAATATCATTCCTTCATATTTTTCATGTTAGGCATCTGTTGGCCTTTTTTAATTAATGTTATCTGCACTCAGAATGCCCATAGAGGATAAGGAGCAATTGAGTCAAAATGATAAGTTATGGAATGTAAATTTTAATTAAAAAAATCACTCTGTTCACAAAAATAGCAAAGTAATTATGTAACAAAATCTGTCTGCCATTTAACCAGCCTGTTACCTGTTGGTTCCCTATAGGCCTCACAAACTACACAGAAATCATCACGTGGCCCTTCTTCAAAGTAACGAATGGCTGTTTCAGCAGGACACGCAGGTACTCAAAGCAGAGAGATGAAGAGTGGCTGCTCCTTGATGTTAATGGTGCTAATGTTAATGACAATGTACTATGCACAAGAAATATGGAGAAGTCAGGTTTCAATTTATGAGACCAAAAAGGTTAGTGTGCCCCATTAATCTGTGACGGCCAGTCAGTGACACTAACAGTAGAAGTGCCATCTGGAGAAGAGTAATAGCACGTATTATGGAAATGTGAAAGTCATCTTCAGTCCAAAAAGGATTCTGATGGCAACATTTTGTGATCAGTGTTCTTCATACCACATAACTACATCTGACAGACACAATAAATCCTCTTGGTTATTAAGTGAGTACAGGCAGTTAACCGTAACTAGCTGTCATTTACACAGAAAACATATCTGGTCAACAGGTAGCGCAGTGACATACCTACAGCTGTAAGTGCTCCTCAAGCTATCGTACCCTGGTAAATTCTAGTGTAGAAAGAACGCAGGAACCTTAACAGTACTGAATGTTTTATACACTTCAAGATGCTATAGGAAAAGCCATTTTAATGGACTTTTACAGTGTAGAAACTGCATAGCACATACTGTTAGTCCACTAGTGATGATTGACTGTTACCTTTAATATCTTAGAAACTTTTGCAAATACATATGAGCAAGTTTGAGGAATGTTGCCAAGACTACATAATCAATGCAAGGACATATGAATGAGCTGCTAGAAGAGCAGATTTGCTGTGCAGACCTCTTCACCCTGCAGGTGATGTCGTTTTCTCAGGCAGGAGAGTAAAAAGTGCTCAATTGCTTCCAGAACACGTTCAAGCAGGCACCTCAGCCTGCTCAGCACTGGTTTGACTCTGTGCTCCCAAAAGGCACTTGTTGATCTAACTCTCCTCCCATTTAAGACAACATGGAGGGTTTGGAAAATGCCAGGTGCAAGAAAGAAACCTCCTGGAAGTCTAGTTCAGGTAAGAAATCGATCAAAAATGCAGAATAAAATACCTACAAGTTACAGTGATACTGTAACACAAATTGTCAAGCTTACACTTTGCAGTTGCACTGAGGATGGCAAAACTAAGAGAATTCCCAGCTGCAAAAACTAGAACTGAATACAGACACAGAGAACAACACAAGATTTTGTGGCTCAGGAATCCCAGAAGTCCTAGGTAATACCATGAGGGTAATAAATTGAATAGATTTGAAAGCCAAAAAAAGACCTGTGTGATATCTAACCTGTCCTTCAACAGCAGAAGTCATAAAACTTTATCTAGTGAGATTTTAACAGTAACAAATGAAATATTCCTGCATTTACATTTTATACTGGTGACCACTCAGGAACTTCTGACTTAATATCAAAGCGTCAAATGGATTTTACAGCAAGCGATTCTCAGTCCCTGGAAGGATACAAACAGGTACAAAAGAGAGCAAGGCACTGTAGGTGTAACCCTAGTCACTTCTTCAGCAGCAAAAAGTAAAAAGGTATTGGTGTCGAATGGTATATTAAAAAAATAACAAAACAACAAAAACACCCACTCCCCCCCAGCCCACTGTTCATCACTCTTCAGTAGCCATGAGAACAGAACAAATGCAGAACCTGCAAGTGCCAGCCTTCTTTGAAATGTTTTTGACAGACACAGTCCAGTTTCCTGTAGGAAAGGCTAGAAGCTTTTTACCCTGTGCTTTTTGGGTGCTGCTGAGCACTCCAGCGCACACACACACACTTTCTTCAGCTTTTTTCCCCTACCTTCTCAGAGCACCGAGGGCAAAATACTGTCACTCATCACCACTACTGAATCCAAGTATCACCCAGCAGCAGCCAGAGAGCAGTGCAAACTCAAATTACCACTCTTTTGTTAAATTTCAAATTATTTGAAATTTCTTAATAGCCATTTGATAGACATGAGTGAATATTTAAAGTGCACTATGATAGTGATTTTTGGACGTGCAACCTAAATACTTCTCCAAAGACCTACATTTAATGAATGTTACCACAACCTTCTAGCCAGCTGCCCTAATGACTGATAGAGGTTGCCTATGTCCTACTTGAATGAACTTTTATTTTATCTGATCTCAAGAAGTCTAAACCAGCCATGTGATAATGTGTTTGAATGATGTCACAGACCTCTCTGTACTGGAGGTTTTTAGAATATATTTCTGATTTTTTCCCCCCCCCTACACACACAAAGTAAATGCACAGGAAAGAACAGAACTTCATAGAGACTAAAACAGCGTCTTGCTGCTTGCTTGTTCTCTCTCCACCACAACCAAAATTAATGCAATACTAATGAACAATGTAGTAGTATCTCCCTGAAGATTGAATACTCTCATACACAAAAAGAGATTTTTAAGACTATATGCAACATACACTTGTTGGCTTTTGCCACAATGGGCACAGTGGACAGCCATAAAATATGGCATTTGCAACACCTGTAATTTGCTTTTTATTGTGGTGTTGTGAGTTGCATTTAATTCAGAACTGAAATACTGCCACATGGAGACTAAAGGAGCAAATACTGTCAACTTACTATAAGTTGTAAATTATTGTTTTAGGCTAGAAAATAAAAGTTGTTCTTCATTAACCGCTTCCTTCACCTCATTTAAAGCAATGGTCTTATTTTGTTCAGCCACAGATATTCTGGATTACCAGAATACTGGATGAGGGAAAGGCTGTTCATATTGTATACCTGGACTTTCAAAAAGCATTCGATACTGTCCCCCATACAATTCTTGTGGAAAAAATGGCTTCGCACGGCCTGAATGAGCATACGATCCGCTGGATCAAGCACTGGCTGACTGGAAGGTCCCAAAGAGTGGTGCTCAATGGATTTAAATCCAGCTGGCGGCCGGTCACAAGTGGTGTTCCTCAGGGCTCAGTGTTGGGACCATTTCTGTTCAACGTCTTTATTGATGATCTTGATAAGGACATAGGGTGTATCATCAGCAAGTTTGCAGATGACACCAAGTTAAGCAGGAGTGTTGATTCCCAGGAGGACAGGAAAGCTCTACAGAGAGACTTAGATAGGTTGGATCACTGGGCCAACATCAATGGTATGAGTTTCAACAAGGGCAAGTGCCAGGTTCTGCACTTGGGCCACAATAACCCCATGCAGCGCTACAGGCTTGGGGAGGTGTGGCTGGAAAGCTGCCTGGCAGAAAGAGACCTGGGGGTTCTAATTGACAAGCGGCTGAATATGAGCCGGCAGTGTGCCCAGGTGGCCAAGAAAGCCAACGGCATCCTGGCTTGTATTAGAAATAGCGTGGCCAGCAGAAGTAGGGAGGTGATTGTGCCCCTGTACTCAGCACTGGTGAGGCCACACCTCGAGTATTGTGTCCAGTTTTGGGCACCTCAATACAAGAGAGATATCGAGGTGCTGGAGCGAGTGCAGAGGAGGGCAACGAAACTGGTGAAGGGCCTAGCAGACAACTCATATGAAGAGCGGTTGAAGGAGCTGGGACTGTTTAGTTTGAGGAAGAGAAGGCTGAGGGGAGACCTCATCACACTCTACAACTATTTGAAAGGACACTGTAGAGAGGTTGGTCCTGGTCTCTTCTCACAAGTAATTAATGACAGAACAAGAGGGAATGGCTTCAAGCTCCAACAGGGTAGGTTTAGACTGAACATTATGAAAGAATTTTTCACAGAAAGGGTGGTTGGGCATTGGAATAGACTGCCCAGGGAGGTGGTTGAGTCACCATCCCTGGATGTGTTTAAGAGACGTTTAGATGTGGCGTTGGCAGATATGGTGTAGGGGAGAACTTTGTAGAGTAGTGTAGATGGTTGGACTCGATGATCCCAAGGGTCTCTTCCAACCTAGACAATTCTATGATTCTATGATTCTATATCATCATTTAATGAAATAAGGGCCACTCATAGATGAAAGGCAAAAAGGAAAAAGAAAGAAATGAAAACCACCATTCTTCAATACTTCATAACTTAGGTACATGTAAAAGCCCTAATGTGCAACTCTAATCTCTAGACTTCTTGTCTAGCCCATTCCCTCATAGCTGAGGGACATGAGGACGCGCTTTCAGCTGCCTCTGAAATATCCAATACAGACCAGTTTGAGAGACTCTAAGACAAGCATACCATAGGTTTTATTATATGTTCCTATCTGATTCTTCCTTGAAGGCAGATAAGCTGCAATCACAGCTACATTTCAGTGAACGTGTTGTGGTAGGAAGGAAAAATTATTTCGGCACCAGAAAATCCAGAACTGCTCCACAGATACTAATTCAAAACTGTCGCCTGCCCAGATGAATGCTTAGGAGAAATAAAATTAAGCTCTGAGCTTGCAGGTAATCACATTACACATTACCAGAAAGCTGTTGCTTGCTTGGATTTCATTCAAACACACCAGCTTCACTCTCATGATTTATGGAACTGCAGACATCTCTAGAGATTTTTTTTTTCCCCCTCTTAGCCCTCTATAACATCGTAATTTAAGCTGAGAAACTGGGAAGGCAATTTACTTTGCTAATATGAAACCAAAGAAAAAAAAAATCAATTTTTTTGTACCTTAGAAGAAAAAAGAAAATCGAACAGTTCTTCTATCTCAAATGCTAACTGAAACCATCCCTTCCAGGTAGAAACGATCAGTAAGATGAGCCTAAGTTTCTCATCTGACTTTGGCAAAGCAAAATCACTGTCATTCAGACAGATCTGGGCAGAAATTACAAAACACAGAACCATAAAGTTATTATACAAAAACTTTAACGTGTCACACTGTTTTTTTGAATAAGTAAAGCCCACTGACAGAAATCTCTGTGAAGACAAAAGTAGCCACTTATGGGGAAGAAAACTTAATTAACTTCTTAGGGAAGTTCCTCCTGCCTCAGCCATAAGGGGGTCGCCTCACAACGCACCCTGCCACCGTAAGAGCAGAGCAAAGGGTTACCAGAACAAATGCAAGTATTTCGTCAGTGCTTACTGTAAACTTCAAAGCAGCACGAGGCATCCTGGCATCAAGATACTTACTGAGTCACTACACAATCACAACTTGGAAAGGTCATTCATTTATCAAAGAATCAAAAACTGGAGCCATAAATTACCTCTTGCTTTTTATCTGCTAAGTGAAATTTAGTTGTGACTAGACATAACATTACATAACCATCAGATATGCCAGAGTGCCCTAAGGCCTCCGGTACATTATACACTTGCCGTTGCCATGGAAATAATGATTCCGATTTAAGAAGTGATAGGCAGCAACCTATCATGGTGTCATTCTTGAGCGTCCCAAGGGAACCTTGGCAATGAACACTAGGCTGAAATGCCTCATTGCGATTCCTCTGAAATCCCTATCTCCAGGAAGACTTTGCTGGTATTTTAAGGCCCCCGTCACAGAATTCTGATGCAACTGTGACTCCACTGTTATGCTTTCTAGTGCTTTGTGTACTATCATTCTGTGCAGTTTACTGTGGGATTTACTACCACCGTTGACTGGAAAACAAAACTTGCATTACACACTTGATAAAACCTGTAACCCTTGGCCTGGAAAATGTAGCCACAGAATAGACCTACTTAGAACAGAGATGGTTGGTCTCTGCTTGGAAGTGTAAATCACTGCTCAACAGTGACCGTATAGTCAAGACGAGAGACTCCACAGTTCAACAAAATTGGAAGCAGAGTGACTGTGGTGGGATTCTTCTCTTTGTCATGTTTTCACATGCTCATTTTTCATAGTGCAGACTCTTACCTTTCTGAATTCAAATGCGAAATTGTGAACATATGGGCTTTGCCATAGCAAGAGAGTACAACTTCACCAACTCTCAAAGTTTTGTCCAATTATATATGAAGTTTTGCTTACCATAAAGACAGTACAAGGTGCATGCAAGCCCTACTTGTGAACCCATTGCTACCACTTCTTGAAAATGTTCTCTTATTTATCATTTTCATATTGTCATCTCCTCGATCCTTGCCAGAATTATGAAGAGCTTCCCAGTCATTTCTGCCATAAAACATTTCGCATCACGCAAGGCTCACTACAGGAACTGCTGAGCACACTACATGGAGAGTCAAAAAACTCCCCATTCAGGAGCGACACCATTTATTGGCAGTCCAGAATCTGCGCTACAGAGGATATTCTTCCTTCCAAGCGTATGGCATGTTACATGTAAAAATTCCAGGCCTCATCAGCTGAAGGTATAAGCAACATTTGTTCCTGTTAAATCCCTAATAAAGGCCTCATTTCTAACTCCTTGAAAAATGAGTAAAACACTATGAATGGTTATGCTTTTCAGCCCATTTCATTTCTCTTTCACTGGACTCTATTCATCAGTTCTGCTGATGCTATTGTAGCTGAAATCACATCAGTACTTTCCAGGAATTCATTAGATAATGCCAGGCCAGATTCTCAGCTAACGAAAAATCTGCCTTCAAATTTCTGCTTCATTCTATTTTAAAAAAAGATTGCTTAACGATACAGGATAGACACATGCATAAATCATTTTTCCAAGCTCAGCACACCAATATGCAGCTTTCACTCACTTCCCCCAAGAGGCAAAGGTACCCAGCAACTCATGGGACAAGCCTTTCATCCTGAGCTAAGCAGTTTTCTTTGTACCAGCAACTCTGCTTGGCTTTCCTTGAGCCAGCATCTTGTCTGCAATGGGAGGCCACATTCCACCACCTAAGCAACATTTTCTTTGCAGCCTTCAGGGTCTTTCAAAAAGAGGTTCGACGTTAACGTTTTCAATTCAGTGTTAAGCCAGTTGGCTAGTTCCTCTATCTTTATTCACTGGACGTTTCTTGAAAGAAATCCTCAACTGCTGTAAAACCATAGAATATCCTGGCTTCACTGGAACTTTGCCATTTTGTATCCATTGAAGATTTGACCTGTCTGGAAAGGATAAATTTTACATCAACTTAAGGGGAAAAAAAAGAAATCACTGGTGAAGTGTTTCTCCTTTTCTCCAACCTTATGCACTCTGGAGGAAAAACCTTTAAGTACAGAATTATAGCACACTGTTAAAATATCTTATCTGTCCAGCAATTCAATAGCCTGTAAAATTACCAGGGCTTGTTCAGAAAGTAAACAGAAGAAAATACCAAAAGCACAATTCCAACCAGGTTTTCCCACTACTCCAGTACTTTCCAATTAACATCCAATCTGCTGTTTACATGCATGGAAGACAGAAGTTAATTTCATGTGCTTGACTCGAATAATAGCCTCAATGGCAGAGTACAATGGTATTTGATTCCAGCGCTTTCATCTTCAGTAGTTCATTGTCCCCTCTGCCAAGAACACAATTTGGCTCAACTCACTTACTTGGGGGAAAAAAAAAAGAAGCCTACCTGCTGTTGTGTTCTACAGCAAGCACTATTTTCTGTTGATATCAAGGATATTTAAAGTCATGATTACTTTTTTATTTTTAATCATAATAGAAATTTGCCTTCATTTTTCATTTAACTTTTCTTTGGTGTATGCATGAAATTTTGATTCACCTTCTTTGCACTCTTGTGGCATCTTTCCAAAACACACAGGGTTTAAGGGCTTTGCACTCAGCTATTTATTTGCTACCGAACCCCAGGGAAAGGACAATGCAATATTGTTCCAACCTGGGAGCAAACAAGGAACTAAACAGTGCAGCAAAACATCACTATTTGCCTTCCAACCCACTGCCCTTCCCACCCTAGGCAAGGGAAGGTGCTTGCCCCAGCTCCTTAAGTGCATAGTCTGCTTTCCCCAGGACATCGTTCCAGGAGCTCTGGCCTATGTGTTAGAGGAGGAAGACCCACAGATGTCTCCAGGGGCTGCAGAACAGCCATCACACAGACAGAAAGGATACAAGACTACCATTTTTTTTTTTTCCATTCTACTGCAAATAGGCACACTAAAATCAATGAGGATAGCCACAAACTGAGCTACCAGTTAAGATGAGTAAGAGACAGAATCCAACTTCATTCATTTGATTTCCTGTTTTGTAATCAAAGTGTCATTTTGATGACTGCTATGAAGTCACTGCTTCTGCAAGTCACTTATTTCAGCAGAGCATATTCTCTTTGCAAATGGTATGCTCTTCCTTTTTGTGTGACTTGGTACTTTCCCCTTTCTACCCTGTGGCTTTTATTGTATGGTGACAGGTAGTTCAGACCAATGGGGCTGTGGGACTTCTGGCCAGATTGTGGTTTTATGCGCTATTTCTAGAGCGAGCAACTATGGTCTGCACTACTCTTCCCATACCAGCATTACATTCCTCCCCCATAGTGTCAGACGCCCCTCCTCTGCCCCAAAGAGGATGTGCCATGGTCTGGTCAGGGACTGTAAACCATAACACGCATAAGGGTAGTAAAAGAGAAAAGAGAGTCAAACACACATTAGAGATGCAGGCAGTCAATCATGTAAATTCCCAGCAGGAGCATGAGAATCTCTATTGCCAGATTCCAGAAGCAGCTTCCTCAGAAATGGTCATTCCTTTAATAAGTAGAGCAGGCACCATTTTCTTAACACAGCAACCTTTGAACTTAAAACTCTCAATTATAATCTCTTAAGAAAATAGCAAATTCCTAATACAAGCTTCTGAGCCGAATTTGATTCCTAAATTAGAACAAGCACACAAGATACACAACTCTGAGGTAATAGGTGCTCCGATCACTAGTGTCTAAAACTAGTACAGTCTTTCCACCAGACTGCAGACTTTGAAGAAGGCTTTTAAAATCGCTTCAAGTATGTTCAAAAAGATAACAGCACTATCAATCTTAACCTTTCAAAAAGTCGCTGCCCTAAGCCACTATGCTCCCTAGCACAGCACGTTATTAAGGTGAGACCTAGTCCCCTGCGCAGACATACTGGCACTGCTTGCAATAAACTGTTCCTTTTAATGAGGTTAGCCAGCACTGGAAAGACCAAAAAAAATTCAGCGTACCATCTGTACAGTATCACACAATCCTGCATGGAGGCAAAAATTCATAAAGAACTCTGGGAGAAAAAAAAAAAGCATTACCTTGAAAAATTGGCAGCTCTACTGCAGTATCCTGGTCTTCTATGTCTCTTAACCCACCATTGGACAACTATAAACTTGTATTTTGCTGACTACATATGATATAAATTTTAAAGTAAGAGGGTTTAAAACAGTATTAAAACTGGTGTTAGGAGGGGAATAAAATGTATTGCCTAAAAGAATGAAGTGCTACTTTTTTGACTGAGTAATTTATAATACTGAAGACCACTTATCCTTTCTTCAGGGTGAAAAATATTACATGATTAAGAACATTTTGAAAAAGAAGAAAGTTTGTAAATTCTGACTATAAAATCCCTTCTGTAAGCCCCCTCATAAGTAAATGTAAGGTAAAGATTTTATTTTATTTTTATTCATTTCTAGTTATTTATATAATAAAACATAATACAATTATTCTGCTTAAATCATTGACCCAGATGCTCCAGGTTACAAGAGAAAGACCAAGTGAAAAAACTCAGCACTAACAATACAGTCATTGGATTATTTCATGAAAGAAAAGCAATTGTAGAGTATCTGTCTGAAGATTCCAATTTGTCATGCAAGTCCAAGGATTGTTATATACGATCCACTGTATTTTTTAGTCTCTGGTATGCATACTGAGAAGATAGTTTGAGAGCCTACTGAATTATTTATATGATGTCATTTACTTACTACATTTGAGTTTCACAATTCCAGATTTAGTATCACACATAAACCTTTCTTTTTGATACAATACTAACATCATGGCTTTGCTACACTTCTAAGAATTTGAAATGGAATAAATGTGCTTCAGCTTTGGATTTGCAAAGCAGAAGGAGTTGCTACAGCCCCGTGGTATTCTAATTCTGGTTAGTTTACTGAAAAGCATGCACACATTATTATTTTTTAAAAAAAATCTCAGTTGATAAGAGCCTGGCACAGAGCACAGCTTGCACCATTTCCTGATCTTCAGGAAGATTTCCTTGTTTTCATTTTTCACACACCTAATATTTGTGAGACTGATGTGCGCTGCTCTGGGTTGCAGCTGCTCAGCCACTGCATCCAGGTGATTTGGACAAAGTTCCAGCCCTCACCTTTGTTAGGCCAGATTAGCAAAAAATCCCCAGAATCTTAACCATTTCTTTAGTGAGGATAGGCTGATGAAATTGAACTGATATTCCTCTGACACACAGCAGCTGAGAAAAAGGCCAGTGGAAGGACTCTGGCCTTGACTTTAAACTCTGATTGCAGTCTCAAACATAGCATGCATCTGGGAAAACGAATACTCATAAACCACTATATTTAATGCTTAGCCTAACATAGAATTGAAAATAATGTGTTAACACCAGAATGTCAAGCTTGCTGCCTTGAAGAAAAAAAAAAGGTATCTGCAGCTCCTGCGCTAAAAATGGTTTCATTATTACGGATGAAACAGCTCAGTATTTCCAGCATTGTTGCAGGTTTAAAAAAAACTCAGACATTCATCATCTAGCAGGGCTTAACTGGTATCAACAAATAAATACACAATTTGTAAATTTGGGCTTCAATTCAAAGAAAGCAAACACAGACATGCTCAATTTAAACATATTTTTAAGTGCAATTCTGAAGTGCCTTTACCCTCATATAACAGTAGGAATAAGGAAGGACATCCCACCAGCCTTGGCTCTAAATGACTCTGTTAAATGCAAGCACATATATAACCAATGTGTTGTTCAGCCAGATTTTGTGAGTTACCACTAAAGAGGAAAAGGAGGTCCATAAAGCTCACAAAAATCTGAAAAGAGTATAATTTAATCCCATGAGTAACACAGCTGATTTCCCAAATGCAGCCCTACACACGCAGCAGGATCAAAATCGAAGTTAAACAAGGTAATTATTAACCACATTTCTAGCTCAAATTCCTGACACCACTGGCCTCCAATGTTTTTTTTAATACAGTCTGTGTCGCCTTATTTCGCTTTTCTGATGAGGGCACACGTAACTAACCAACAATAGAGACAATTTCATATGACCTTTTCAGACCAAGTCCATCATTCAAAGAACTTACAATCACACGGAATTCAGAAATACTAAAGTAATACCTCTTGCACAGAGCTACCACTCTCCGTAATTCTGAATAATTTGATTTTAAGCATTATGTAAATCTTGTAATAGCCATTATACATTTGGTTCATTTATCCATCTCATCTGTTTATTTTTAAGGTGTGTTTTCACTGTGGAGCTAATTACCACTGGGCTCTGAGAACTTGGAGTATTTTAGCTGATGCATATATAGCCACACAGAAAAGCTAGGTGAGAGTACCAGTGCTGGAACAAAGAGCCTATACCCTTCCTGCAAAAAGGCATGAAAGGAGTAACCAAAATCTAGTGTACACCTGAAGCCTTACCAGTTGTCTTGGACTTAAAGACCAAAATAATTTAAGAAAATGTTGTGGAATTTGTGTATAGACAGGAACAACAACTGCTAAAAATTAATTTTGCAGAGAGAACACATGGTTCAGAAATATCTAATCTTAAAAGCTATATCACATGTGGTTGCATTTGTTGGGTAATAATTAGAACATGATAAAATACGGTGCCAAAGGAATCTCTGTAATTTTATTCATGATAGAAACTTGGAGGGTTTTCTTCCCCGGCTCTGTACGAGATGTTAAGGCTATTTATCATCCTGGTAGCAATATGGTAGTTTTCTACAGGGACATATGCAACTAAACTGAGCTTGTGTTTTCTTGGTATGACTTTTTAAAATGACTCTATTAAGATTTGTATTCATTTCCATCAAAAATTTTCAGCCATCAAATCTATTACTGCTTTCCTGAATAAGCTAAAAATCTAAATTCACCTGGAGTGGGAGGTACTATTTAATTCACAAGAAACATGTAACAGTACCAAGATCCAAAAAGAGCAAAAGTACATGAACCTTTCCCTAAATGCAGTCACATCTTTACAGCCTGAATTTCTACCAGGTTTTCTTTCTTTTTCTGTTTTATTTTTTGAAATCAGGTTCTGAATTAGCTCTTTCATTTATCTTTTCTGTTCCAGACAAAGGGCTCACATTTGCGTCACAGAATTCTTTTGAAAACACTTCTCTGGTCTCAGGTTTAGAACATATAGCTCAGTGTATTTACTGGAGTGATCTGAAAAAGATTTAATACATGCATGAAGCTTATACTTTCAAACCCAAACATTTGGAGCGATCTGCTACAAAACTGTTCTAAATTAATAGAAATATTTTCTCAGCAACAGGGGCTTAGCCTAAAGAACAGACAAATTAATCAAGTCCAACCTAGGAATGGTGACTAGAGGATAATGCACAGGAATTTTGGTGAATCAGAAACTGACCTTATATATTAGCACTGCTCTTAATCTACCTTTCATTTATTTTTTTCCTATAGTTTCTCTGTTACTACCTCAAAATCAAGAATCCCTTTTTGGCATAACATATCTTAAAAATCTTAGAATTCAATTAAAACTCTTAGAACTCAAATCAATTCCGATCTGCATGTAATAGTGAAAGGTTGATGCAGTAAGTGATACCCTTATCAGCCCTACCTCTGCTGCTGTGAAGAAAAGCTTTGCCCCATTTTCTAACACTACTGGGGTTGAAAAAGCATTGTTTCACATTTAAGTATGTAGGACATGACAACCAGTCCAAAGTAGTTAAGTTCACACTTCAAAAATTCCCTCACAGAGCTCTCACTACATTTAAGTTATCCTTACTGGTTTTCCCAGTAGTATGCCGCTTAAAGAAAAAACTGTTTTCAACTCTGAAACACTGTAGGCTTGATGCTTCCCTCCTCAAGCAGACACATCAAGATCTTACCATCTAAGCAGTCCATGCTTAGAGTACACTGAAGCTCCTACAAGATTTATATGCGCTGTTTTGTTAAAACATATGCCATCAACATGACCTGCACAAAATAATATGCCATTATGTTGCATTTCTTTCTACAATGATTTAATCCTTTGATGGCCATCAATTTTTAATCTGCCAATGGTTACACTGTAAATAAGTAGAATGAAGCTGAAAGACATGTCAAAAGAAAGGAAACATTGTAAACAAAGAACAAATGTGGATGTGCCTTCCAGGACGGAGATCTCTGTGGTACTACTTACACTTGGGACAGGAGTACTGAACTAAACGGAAAAAAATAAAAATCTTGTTAAACAAGATTATGTTTTTCAGCATCTGCATCAAGATGACTAAGACGGGTCTTTAGCATAAACATTTCTAAAAGTTTAGAGTCATTAGGAACAAATAAAAAGGCATATGATAAGCTGATACTTTTTTTTTACATGTCACAGACTTGCAAAACACACTGCTGATTTTCGAAAGTTAAGTACATACCTACATTTCTTCCAAATGACTGTTTTTAAGCCAAGCCTTTTCAGGACATTATATAAATCCTTGAAACCAGAGGTTTATAATGAAAACATCATCAGACTCTTAACTATAGCACTGTGATTGGTGCAGCTACAAGGAAGAAACACTCTATATTCCTCTCAGAATGAAATAACCATCTCTCAGAAAATCCGTGTAGAAAAGATTGTTAAAAGAATAACGATACCAAAGGGTGGAATGAAGAATTAAAGATAAAATGAAGGGATTCCTGTAAGAAAGATCAAAGTTTCTGCAGCAAAGATCAAAGTGCTGAAGGGCTTACCTCTATCTGTGCAACGGGGTGTACCACTTTCACTTGTGCTTCTTGCTCTTGGATCCAACACCACCACCACAGTGAGCAGTTTTATTCGGGATCATCTGTGAATGAATCAAAAGCAAAGATGCTTTGAAGGAGCTGTGCAGGCTAAAAGATGCTGTAGAGGTTATACAAAGCAACAGAATAAGGGACATGTGAAGGTCCGGGCGCTAGCTTTCACTGCCTTCCCTCCTAAGTATCTCTGAGGGAAGGTTCAGTGAGGTCTCCCTGCCGTATGTTTCTAGAGATGTAGGCAACCAGGGAAGGTTGAGATCCCTGCACTAATGCGTAGGATACAGTCACACCCCTTGGCTGACATAATCTCCTGAAGGACACTACACTCCTTGCATCCTTCAATCACATTTCATGTGACTTCAGGTCAGCAAAGCCAACATGCTAATCAGGCAGTCAAAAAGAGCAGTGAATAGATTCTGCAGGACCATCAAGGGGAGTCACTCCATGGTGCAATCAAATCAGCAGCAGAACTTGTTTGAACTTGTGGCTATGAACACACAAGGAAGAAGGGAGGACTGGCACTGCCCCCTTAGGCAGCACAAACCACTGTATCAAGCTTTGATGTAGCACCTAAATGCACCCAGAAGGACTTGCAAAAGATGCAAACTGGTGACCAACAAGATAACATACGTACACTGTCGCAAGAAATGACAGATTTGCCCCCTAGTGTAAAACCGCTAACTGAGCTTTGAGGGGGACTGTGGCAACAAGATGCAGCATCTACAAGTTAGGCCTGTTCTTATGGCAGCAGGGACCTGCAATTAACAGGGGTTTGATTTGTAGACCTAGGCCTGATATCACAGAGAAAACTTGGGACCTGGAGAAACTGCCTATCAAAGATGGGCAAAATTAGGCTGAACTGTAGAATCAAGCAAAAAAAGGGGGCAGCCATGCCTTCCAAAATGAACCAGAAAAGCCATCAGATTCCCTGAAAACACGGGCAGCCCCTCCATGCAGTCTCAATTTAATTTTGCCAGCAAGAGATATTACTTACTACACAGAGCTGTGTTAGCTATGGTTGGAACCGGTTAGAGGGAATGAGGCAAACGGGAGAAGTAGAAGCTTGAAAGGTTTCTGGTAGGAAGTCAAGAGCCAAGCAAACATGGGTATAAATCACAGGCAGAACCACAATCTTGGACAGGCACCACAACGCCTCAGATGGGCCTGCTGGTACATTGTCATTGCTGGTACCCAGAAGCTTCACTTAGACTAGTTGACAGCTGCAAACTGGTTAACACCAAAGTTGTATTGCAAATTCTTTACTGCTTTCAGTCTTAACATATTAATGGTCTACTGCAGAGTTTGTGGCCCTTTCTCCAGGCTGTGGGTGATGTAGCTTGTTTCTTTACTAAAGAAGCTGTAAAAACTGTTTGGAGATGTTCACAAGGCAAAGCAGGCTCCCTGTCCAGTTTGTCACTACCATACTTTCCTCTCCTCTGCTCTGGTATTTATTTTAGCAACATTGTTCATCTCATTACTGGATTTTGCAATCTAATGCTGAGACAGCTGAAAAGGTCAATTAGAAGAACATATCCTACTATCAAATTCCATTCCATAAAATCACTCATTCATAAAACAGTATGAAAGAGGATGATCATTATTATAAATGGAGCATTCAGCTAATTCTAAATTCCCAGTTGTCAGCTAGGTTTGTGGCTTTGCCAAAAGATTTGTGTAGGAAAAGCTGTAGAGGTGCCAGAAGGCAACGTACTGCTTGGAGCACAAATTCCTTCTTTCCCTTCCCGTTTGGCAGATGAGTGCTTGTTTGCCATGGCATACAGCTCAAAAAAACCCTGTTAGAGGAAATCTCTGCTCTGCTGCAGCCCACAGTCCTGTATCACCCACTTCTAACTGGTGAGACTATCCAGATCAGTTGAGTCATTGTGATATCAATTTGAGGACATCTGATTCTCTAGCAGTTTTGCGACAGGTTGTTCTTTCAAGTACTGTAACCACCTACTTGTAGCTCCCATTTTAGACATTTTCTTTTTTAAGCACGTATTAAAGCCCAGCATCCAAAACTCTTCCAAAGGCTTGTAGATGGAAGCTAAAATCAAAACTGGCAATCCTTCAGACTGTTGTACCTGGTACTTCTTGATAACAAGCCTGAGTTCAATTGTATTTGTATTTAAAAAACCAACACCAACATGAGAAGGATAGAGCGTAACACAATTCAAAAAGACCTGGAGATAGAAGAAAAGAGAGCGGTCAGGAAGAACTGAGAATTTCAGAGTCATGTGAGAGACTGCCCAAGTCAACTGTGAGGGTCAGTACAAGGTGTACAAGGTCAAAGACCCCTCCACTCCGGAAAGCAGCTCTTGTTAAGTCAGAGCTTCAATAAGCAGAGACAATTTTTTTCTTTCTAGATTGATACTTAACTTCTGCACCCAAGGAGAATAAATACATAGCACAGATGCACACTTTGAAGGGGATATAATTAAGCAGCCCAAGCCACGCCACTCTCGCCACTGTAAGAAAGGTGAGGGATCAGTCCTCAAGGGGAGCCCTGTCATGTGAAGTGGCCTTTGTGGGAGTAGGTCTGAGCTCTGGTAGATGCATGGGGAAACAGACTTATTAGACAGAAATTAGAATAGATTCCCTATATAAAAAATGGCTATAATGACATTCACTTAATTATGGTGGTTTTTTTTTAAGATAAAACTGATGGATTGTCTTTCTTACCAAGACAAATTGTTTGGTATACGAATTTCATTGATTAAGTTAATTAGAAGCTCATATAATCAGAGAATAAGGTAATTCTGGCTGCATTTGCACTTTATAAATAGTTGGTAATTTGTTAAACTATGAAAATTGTTTAAAATGCTTTCTTACATTTCCTTACCTTTATATTCTCCAAGAAATGTATTGAAATTACAAAAAGAATGGTACAGTTAAAATAAGTTTTATTATACTGCCCTATGAAATACATCCAAGAAGTTTACAAATGTCACTCGCCCATACAGAATCCAATCCTGCACACATCTACGCATACATGCTTCCATCTTAAACATGTAACAGGTCCAATCCATGTCAACAGATGAGTGGGCTTCCATTAAAAAGAAACATGTGGGCAAGTACTTGTAGGAATGGAGCAAAAGTTTCCCAGGCAAAAACCCCCTTTAAGCTACAGCTGGAATGTACACAATTTATCCTTACTTCCAGGGCAAACTAAAGCACAGGTTTGTTGTCACTGTCCTGAACTTCAGCTGAAGAACAGACAGCGACCCCTGCTCACATACTTAATTATTGCTCGCTCTGAGCTGGGTTAAGTCCTGCCTTTGCCCCAGCAATGAAGAGGGTTTTCTTCTCCCTCTCTGTGCCTGCTCCATCTCCTTTAGCAGAAGGCTGAAGAACTGTCACAGTCAGCCTTTGTTGTTTGAGCCACCCTTAGCTTCTGGTATGGCCCAGATCCTGAAGGATCTACTACAAAGTTTTAACGGCTGCACATGGCACAGTGGTAAATATTTTCTCCACTTTACCTGGCCAAATGCTGAAATAAACGTGGTCAGAAAAATAATTCTGTCAAGAAAAATCTCAGAAAAATTGGAAGTCTGTTTTCATCTCATGTTTTCTGTGGAATCCTTATAGATGTTTAAGCTTAAAAATCTCAGAAAATGTCTTAACAGCCTTTTCACAGAATCTTAAGGATTTTTGTAGTTTGAAAGACTTAGGGTGTGTTTGACAGCTGTCCAACCTAGTAACTGAGATTACTAGACTGCAAAAAAAAAATAAATACAGCTCTTTTTTTTTTTTTTTAGCACAGCCAGAGTTTATTGTGATTGTGAGTTATCATTTAGAGAGTTTGGGGGAAAAAAAAAGGATGATGTTCATTTGGGATCAACAGTTAACCTGACACCAAAGTTGCTGAACATACTAACAGGAACTGACTCAGAGTCAGCATGAACATTCTTTCTTCCCCAAAGACTTCCTCATGGTGCAGCCTGAATAGCCATATACAATTATTCAGGTGTGAATTTTACAGTTTCCGACTATTAACTTGCCTTCCTCCATACATATACACCCTGAGGAGCAGAAAAGAAATATTGCTGCAGCAAACTTTAGGGGAAAAGAAGAAATGACACCTTTAAAGAGCATATGGATGAAAGAATGCATGTGTATAAACACAAGGGGAAGGGAAAGAGGTCTAATGAGTAAGTGTTAAGCTCATCACTGCAAAGCTACAGGAAGCTTTCGTTCGTTTTGTTACAGATGGATTACTTAGTACACCGCTGCTTCCCTGGGTGGGGCTCCTGTTTACTTAGAACAAAGTACACGAATCATTAGCTTTGCACAACACTTGCAGCAGTAAACTTTTTTCACCTTATTGGTATAGGGCTCTAGTTTCAGAACTCCTCGATATACCTGTCTCCCTCTCTCCTTTTCTCTCCAGATAATGATGTTTTTTACAGACCAGCTCACAAACAGCTGCACAGCTCTCAAGAAGCAAAACACTTCATAGATAGGGCTTGATTTTCAGCATTGATAAGGAAATAAAGCATGGTATCAGACAGAGTAACATACTGACATATATAAAAATGACATTGCCCTTTATGGCCCACAACATCAATACAGGCGCAAACTAAAAGAGTGCTCTTGCAGCTCCATCAAGAGACCTCAGGTGTGAGGCTGGATGATAGACGTCTAACTCCTGCTCTTTCATATACAACTACCCGCTAGCAGCTCACTTGCTTGATCCTCACTGATCAGACAAAACCCCACATCTGTTCATACAAGTACAGACGAGCTTTTCTGAGCATACAATCTCTGCATGCAGATAGCTCCTGGCATGCTCATAATTTGCATCCATAATCTCAACCTTCTCAGTGTTTCACGCACACAAGTTAGACCACAGAGCAAGGACAGAAAGCGAGCTTACCACTGATTGCCACAAGGCACAGGGAACAATTTGTCCTCCCACTGGTCAGGGTCAGGTTTTGCCCCTAATGAGCCTTGGACTTTCAACACATCACTCCGTTCCCTACTACTGTTGCCCCATCACAGAAGCCAGTTCTGAGTTCTCCCTCATCTGCCTCTTCACAGTCTCCCACCCACTTCAAACCCAAACTGTCTCCCACAGTCAGAGTGGGAAATCCCTTTTCTTTGAGTCCCTCTATGTTAAACAAGCTCGGCTCTTCTTTCTCCTTATTTGAGTACAGATTTTTATAGCCATAGCTATAGCTTCATGAGACAGCCAGACATTTCAGGAGTTTGGCTGTCAGATTAATTGTGTACCTGACAGCTCTTTCCTATGAGATAATGAGCGGAGGTCTGACCCTCAGCAGAGCCCTTAAAGCAAGCTTCATTTTGAAGAAAGCCTGTAAGAGAGCAGAGGTGGTCCATACTTACTGCTGCTAACTTCGCAGATCAAGTGTGGACCGAGGCATTACAGCTTCATCACCAGAACAAAAAAGGTCTTTGCTGCAGCTGAGCAATGAAACGGGATTTCCTTGTATGTAGCAAAACCATTACGGATAAAGGGGTGAAGATTAAAATAAGCATTCAGTGCAGCCCAACAGTTTTTAGGGAGTCTGACTGGAATAAGTTACTCACAGGAGGCAATTTCCGACATGTTTATATATGTTTAAATAAAAAAGAATAGAAAACAGAGTAAAATAAATAAAAAGCAGAGTGCATCAGAACTTCCACTTCATTGAAGTTTATCTTTGATTAAGTGCTTTCTCCCCAGCTTCCTAGAGTAGAAAAACTACTTCAACAGCAGGGCTTTCCCCCCCGTTTCTCTTAACTGCTGTCCTTAAATATTTGTGGCTCTAGAAATTCTCCATCTCTTCAAAGGATGTATCAGCTCAGCTTCCATACTTTTTCCTCTCTGTTTGTATTAAAGCCATCCACGACCTTCCAATAGAAAGTCACACACACCAGGAAACAAGAAAAAATTTGGTTGAAAGGGCATCATATCCTGCCTCTTGTGCTCCAACAGAAGTTCAGCCATCTTATGTCATCCCTAAACAATGTGCCTAACCTGTCCTTAGTAACATCTGGTGATTTTGAGTCCACATTATATACCACTGCTTAAACATATTTACCATTAAAAATTGCTTTTTCTTCCAATTTCTTTAACTCTTTTCTACTTCCAGTGAACACTGAAAACAACCTTACTCATGTTTCTGATAGGTTTCCCCTTAGTCTTTAAACAAGCCAAGGTCATTTATTCTTTTCTCATATCCTATTTTCTCATTTAGATTTAGAAATTACTCTCATTCACAAATCCAATTAACCCTCTACCAAGTACCTTTAAAACCAGCAACATATCGGTAGTTCAGAACAGCAAAAAATTTGAGAGTTCAGATAATTACATTTACTTCCAAAACACAAGGGTAACAAGACAGCACAAATTGCAATATATACATTGAGCGCATATTAGACAACACTGGGACATCCAGACCACAAGCTAGCGGGTAGGAAAATTTCCCTGCGCTATCCTTCCCTGAGCTTCTGGAATTACAGTGTTTGTATTTCCATACCAGACCTCTGTTGCTCCAGGATCCAGGCTTGCTCATGTCATTCCAGTCTACAGAAAACTCAGCCTGAGACTATTTAGTGCTCTGCTTCTGGTATTGAAGTAGAAGCCCTGCAGATCAGTTTACTTTTCTATTCTCAGTAAATCATAACCTGGAAATGACTAGCCATTTCTTCTGAGCCCCAAGAAAAGAGCTTCAGCAGAAGAATTGCTCAATTCAGTCTGTCAAACTGAATTTGGAAGCAGGCTGCCCTGCTGGTGCCCGTTCGGTTTCTAGGAGGCTACATTGTCTGCACATTTTAGTTTTTGTGGCACTTGGCCTTCCTTGCCTTTTCCTACTTCTGCTCCTTCTGAGCCCACCCCAAGAAAATCCACTGAGACACGCTAACAGAATGGAACCCTTTATATAGCCACTGCTTTAATAACAACAGATCATCTCATGGAAAAGGTGAACAGTTATGTCTATGTCTTAACCCTCCACTTCAATTTTTGGAAAAGTCATGAATCTGCCTACATACCTGTATGCATATAGGACTTGGCCCTTTATAAAACCTTGCTCTAGAATATGCTGAAAATTGGTTCCCTGGATAAACAGGATGTGGTTGCCAGAAAATCTCTTATTTAATAAATCAGATGGTTAACAACAGGAAATTAATTGAAAAACAATTTAAAAAAATTATTCTCCAGTCAGAGCAACACAAATCTAATAAAAAGTCTACAGCTACACCAACTTACCTACAATAAAAAATTACTGTTGTCATTCAACACGATGTAGTAGTTATAACTACTGTCTTTTCTATAGTGATGACTGAAGTTACTGTTTGCACTTTGAGTCCCAGCTCAACTTCTGTTGTATCAAACAGGCAAACTCTTTGGGAACTTCCCTTCCCCAACTATATGAAGCTAGAAATAAATAGTCTGGGAAAAGGTTGAGTTGACTGCATGACTCTCTGCAATGCTAACATCATGGAGTGAAAAGCAGACATCGCCTTTCAAAGCAGGAGGCAAAGATTGCCAAACGGAAGCTAAATAGTTGGCATTAAAATCAATGGTATTTCTGCTGGTTTTAGAGTGCCTTTTTCTGAACCTAGTGAGAACAGTTCTTGCCTCAAGCAAGCAGTCACACCTCTAGTTTCGCTGTGATTGGTTATAACAAGTAGTTCTGCTGCAGTCATTCAAGAGAACACCACGACAATTATTACAGACAGCATTAGTACCGGACCTTTGAAATGACTGATGCTTAAATGCAGTTCAGAGAACTACCCGCAACTACAGTGGTGGCCATCAACATCTCCAAAGAGAAGAGTACTTATGGGCAAAGGTGGTGTGGTAAAAGCAAAGGTCCAGAGAAAGAAAAATCTAAGGCTGCATTGTGCGAATGGCACTGTCAGAGCTGTCATGCCGTGCATGATTAATTCAAGACTTCAAATTTTAACTAAATAATGGACAAAATAGAGAAAATTTTTGAAACCTTCTGGAAAAAACACATCCATAACATTTTCAGACACCTATTTTGACTAGCAAAGACCTGAAAGAGAGAGAACTGCACAGCACTTACAGCACTAATACTTGACATGAATAGCATAACTGTCAAAGGATGCTGGGCAAGTTTTACATTTCAGAAAGGTCACTCTGACATCTAATGCTACACGTACAGAGCAGTCAGGAAAATTCACCATATCAGATTTAAGAAAGAATCCAAGATTTAGAAGAACTGAGGTACAGCTCCTGAAGTCTCCAGAGTAGGGAATTGCATAGTTTCCATACAAAATATACCTCCTGCACCAGTAGTTTAAACACGCAAAGAAAGATAAAGAAAGATCTCATCTCATGATACTGGCATCCATCTCCTCATTTTGAAGTCTCCAAGACTCCAGTACTAAGTTTTCCTCAATATCTAATGTAAGATGCCTACATCCAGTCTAGCTTCATTATAAAATGCCAGTGCACCTTTGGCACAGTCTTGGTGGAAGACAGACCCAAGTCTGTTTTCAAAAATCCCACTCCAAGCCATGAATGTATCAGGGTTATACTCAGATATGAGAAATCTCAGTGGCTGTGCCAGGCAGCCATGAAAAAACAGGTCCTCAAGGTGGTCTAAAGACACCAGAGACAGAGAACAAATCCATTATTAGGGTAACACAAAAATGGTTTCATAGCATCCTATTTTCCTCATTCCTGCTGGTTGAAAGATCCACATGTGCCCCTTAGAAGTGTCTTACATAATCTCACCCATAATTCTCCGGACAATTTACTACCAGAGTCCTGAGGATATAGCCTGACAGCTTAGTACAAAAGAAACTGTACTGAATCCTCCGCAGGCTGGCTATCTTAGCCATCATTGTAAGCAGAGTGAAATTCGAAATCCATTTGCTTTTTTAGATGGAAAAAGTACCAGCTTACTCCTACATTGCTTTTAATGCTGGAAACAGTCATCTGCTCCAGTTGATGAAAGCAGAGAAAATGGCAATTTTAGGGCCCTTGCAGAAATATTGTGCCAAGCGTTTCTGTCAAAACTAAAGTTAGTGATAGCATATAATCCATATGAATGGCTTTTGTGGCAAAGATTAATTGATGTAGTTTCTCTGGAAAGATGTGCACTGTGCAAAGTGTATTCAAAATATTCCCTGATGGATTTAAACATAGGTGCCTAGTAACCCAAAGTAGCAAGGCAAACCACCCATAAGAGAGTAAGGAATACCAGAAAACTCAGTTTTGGAAAAATAAAGCAGGGCCCAGAAAGAGAAATAATTGCAATGCACTAAGTCACACCTCTGCTACAGCTGTTTCCCTGGGACTGAATACTCTCCCATGTGCTTTGCCCTACCATCAACTTCATTCCTCAGCTGGGAAGTCTGCTGGACAAATCCCACATACTGACAATTAGCAGATCTCTTCTTTGATCAGAGGGAATAACTCTAAGCCTCAAAAAGTTCGGTTCATCCATAAGTCGCCTTTAAAATTTCTGTTGCTCACACAAAGGGATTTTTATTCCACTTAGACACTTGTGACCACAGTCACAAAATCCCACTTTTATCTTAAGTCATCCTTTGCACAGGGCACTGGGCCAGGACAGAGCCAGAACTCTGTGCCCAGCTTTGCAAGTACTGCTAAAACATCTTAAGCAAGTTGCTGGCGTGTCAGTTCCATGTATCTCTACAATGATGGGATATTCATCTTCTTGGTTAAGTGTTTTAAGAGCTGATGATAAGTGATGTGTAAGAGCTTGGCATCTCCAACATTCATGCACAAGAACTAAAACTGGTGAAGAGCAGAACTGGACAGGCAATCCCCATCAAGAGGCTCTCTTCAGCTACACTCTTCACAATACAAAAAAAAAAAAAAAAGAAAAAAGAAAAAAACCCCAACAACTAAAAGCACCTCCCATGAGCATAAGTGCAGAGGTAACCACTGATGTTACGATGAGGTCCCAAAATAATACAAACCCAAGCTAGTAATTTCTAAAGGTACATACAATATCAAAACAGATTTTCCTTTTTGGTTTTATATTCATTAGTGCTGTAAGCCTTCTGAGGAACATGATTGATTCTTGGAAGTATACCTAGTACTACCTTCCTTAAGATGTTATTGGAGGTATAGTTACTGCGCAGGATTGGGGCTGCCTTAGGACCAATTCCTGAAAGCAGACCAATTATAACAGCCTCTCAATGCCTGGCAACTAACAGGCTGGATGTTCTCATGGGAAAGCACGCTGATTAATTATCTTAGAAAAGGCAACGCAATGGAAATTTGATTCCACTCTCCCCCATCCTCAGACTGCAACAGGGAATAATAATTTTCTAAAATGATCCTGCAGTGTGCCATTCTTGAATCTCCATCCATGCTCCAATTCCATCCATACTTTAGATTATACTTTTTTCTTTTTTAAGATGGCTGAAAAAATGATAAGAAAATATGACAGACAGTGAAACTGTCTCCATTGCTAATAGCAGTACAACACTTTCCCATTATTTCAATTTGTAGCTTGTTAGGTTGTTACTGTCTTTAGGGATATATTCCAATATAATGTCCTTCATCTCCCAAAACTGGCTAATTCTCCTCTTGAAGAAGGGAACTCTTACAGTCTGCTACCCTGAGCAAATGAGGGAAAAAACAGGAGATGGTAGGAAAAAATTTAGCTGTATTCTCTGGCATATTTTTCTCTCCTGAAGTATATAAGAAAATCAGCCCAGCTGTCTAAGTACTTTGAAATACACACATATATATATATATTTAGATATATAGCAAAAATACTGCAGAAGGCGTCCAGATGCCAAGCCTTCCAACAAAAGCACAGTCCCACAGGTACAGATGAAGGAGGATTACACAGGGCTGTATTTCGCATGATGTTGGATGGGTTCAAACACATGGAGATACTTTGATGGGTGGGGCACTACCACATTGGCTGGGTCTGAAAATACATCTGATACCTACTGCTTAGATGATGGCTTGGCACTTTCTCAGTCCTCTGTTCTGGCAGACTCATGTTGCACAGAACATTATGGGAGAGATTAGAGTTGTCATCAAATCTCCCCATCTTCTGTTCAACCTCACCCTGAATCTCACAGCAAAATGATTTACCAGGCACAAAACCAGGAGTTTAATTTAAAGCATCTTCTCACCTGCAAAGGGCTATGGTCTCTCAGATGGACACTGTACAGGAATACAGTTGATGGGTTTTAGTAGATGAATCCATTGCCACAGGAGAATGATACATAGAACAATTTCATAAAAATATTAATAAATAAATACAATGATCAAAACACGGTAGGAGGATCAGCAAAGAGCAACAACCTAGAGAAGCTATGCCTGGCCTGGATGTTACATTGTCACTCAAAGAAAGCAACTCAGGGCTACTATCTTCTGACAGCTCTGCTATAGCAAGGGGCAGAGAGAGTGTAACAAATGAGCAAAACAATCTTCTACCATCTCCCCATCCACTGAGTGGATGGAAAAGTAAACTGAGTCAATTGCGGGGCTGAAAGAGACAATTAGAGGAATTCCACCTCCAGTAAAAAAAAAACAACCCACTGTCTAACTTCATCAACAGTTTCTCACTCAGTAATCCCCCTTGGGTACTAGCTCAGCAGCTTTTCTTGGAAATAAGTTTTCTGATTTCACAGAATATCCTGGTTTAACACTTATTTTCGTAAGGATCAGCTGCAATATTCAAAGTGTTGTGAGTGACGTTGTGCCAAAGATAAAAATGTGATGCATTACAATTACAAAGGCCATGCTCAGTGTGAATTACTGAGCAGTTGGGGTCTACTGGCAACCCATTAGTGCAATGCACTTTCTGTCCTGGCAGAAAATGGTAAGAGTTTCTCATGAAAGGATTCAGACTGCCACTCTTGTGACTGGTAAACAGCACGAGCCATCCAGTGAGGAGCAAAGAACTTGTTCTCCCATAGAATAGGGAAGCAATAGAAAGACTCCTTTCCTCCTCTTCCACTGGAAAGGGCTCCCTACCTACTAACAAGAATGCTGTTTCCAGTAGCAATCCATTACTGGAAAACATGACAGTTATGCAATATGTTGGCACAAGTTCACTCACGTGCTGAACCAGTGTGGCACACTGTGTGGTAGCACCAGGGCTTTAAATCATCACATCACTGATGAGTTTCACAGAGAATGGAAGGGACCTGTCACAGTTGAGATTATCCCCCCAAAGTTTTTTTTAAAAAAAGAAAAAAGTCATGGACCAAGTATCCGAGCCTTTGCTTTTACGAAGAAACCTCTAAATGAGCGGGAAAGGCTATTCTGACATCCTCCTCCATCCTAGACACCTCCATGTAAAAATATTAAATGCTGTAGTGCTGCTTGAAACCCTGGAAAGCAAAAAAGAACTTTGTAATTTGAGGGACATTTGGCTTTTTTTTCCCATGCTAAGATTAAAGGATGTCCTTAATTGTTCTGAAGGTATCGATCCACAAGGGTATCAAGATCTCCCCAAGAGTATCCAGATTTTACAGAATAAATAATTTCTGCATCAAACAGAAAACAGACTCTGAAATTTAGGACAAATTACTCCCAAAGGTAACAGAACTCAGATGTATCAGTTCTCCCAATTAAACCTTACTGAAACCTATGCATAGTTAAAAATTAAGACAGTTTAGAATTACTACTATTTTTGCCCCAGTTATTTAGGAGTGGACATTACTTCATAGTAGAGACTGATAAAAAGTGTTTTACTGTACAGTATTTCATGTTGAATTGCTTTTATAATGTAATTTCTTACAGTTTTTGTTGGTAACATAGTCACAGCCCTCCACCGCACTGATAGGAGAGACAGGGGAAAGAAGGAAGGAAGAAGGGGACAAAAAGTACTTTATAACAGTTTGATAGAAGATCACAAGCACTAAATAACTGCAATTCAGCCTTCAGTAACTGGGGAGGTACTGAAATGACAGAGTTTAGGAAACCCAAGTACTCCAACTCTGCATTTAAGAAAATTAGTAATGGGTGAACTTTTGCATTTAGTATTAAAGAGTCCTGCACAAGAATGAGAACTTGGAGGAAAACTGCATCATATCTCCATAAGAAGACACTTAAATGTCACATTATGCACAACTGTCCTAAGCCAATAAAATCTTTCATATCTTTGAGACAATGCAGAAACTCCCTACAATTAATACGGAGAACTGACACTGTCCTTATACTGTGCTGTACTCTGAACGTTTTGGAGAAAGTTTTAGGGACTTTGAGGCTGCATTGGCAGAACGTGTATCTAAGGTTCTAAAAATCTTCCCATGCACTTGTACTGTAGAATTATTTGAAAGTAACTTGCTGTTTCCTGGTACCTTGTCCACTCTAGTATGCCTTACACTAATGTAAATGGCAGAGGCATTGCTAGTACAACTGGACTGAGTGCGCAAAGGTGAAAAATTAGCCGTGCTGCAAGATCTACTCCTCCTCTTAAACAATCCTACTCCTGCAGTACAGTATTTTCCATACTCAAAATAGGGTATGTTGAACTTGTATCAAATGAAATCCCATGGCTGTTCTTTTGTGAAATGTACACACAAATCACCGCTTGTCTGAGCACTATTAAAGTCCTTTCATACTTGGATCCCTAACCAGAGGCCTAGAGACCTGGCTACAGAACGATACAGCAATACAGATGCTAAATAGCTGCAAGGAGGGAACGAAAAAAAAAGGGAGGGGGGAGAAGAGAGTGAGCCAGAACGTTGTTACATTTTATCTCCTTTTTTTTGTGGATTCCCAAGAGGTAGTTACATACTCACTATGCTTTCAAAAGCAGTTGATGCAACTTGAAGTTTTCTGCTCCCACCAGTTCTTTCCAACAGAGAACTGCAGGAGAGTAGGATACCGCTGTACATTGCGACAGAAATCAGTGTATGGCAGTCACAAAATCACAGAATAGTCAGGGTTGGAAGGGACCTCTGGAGATCATCTAGTCCAACCCCCCCGCCAGAGCAGGGTCACCTACAACAGGTTGCACAGGACAGCGTCCAGGCGGGTTTTGAATGTCTCCAGAGTGGGAGACTCCACAACCTCTCTGGGCAGCCTGTTCCAGTGCTCCACTACCCTCAAAGTAAAGAAGTTCCTCCTCATGTTAAGATGGAACTTCCTATGTTCAAGTTTGTGCCCATTACTCCTCGTCCTATCAATGGGCACCACTGAAAAAAGACTGCTACCATCCCCCTGGCATCCTCCCTTCAGGTATTTGAAAGCATTAACAAGATCCCCCCTCAATCTTCTTTTCTCCAGACTAAAGAGACCCAAATCCCTCAGCCTCTCCTCATATGAAAGATGTTCCAATCCCCTAATCATCTTTGTAGCCCTTTGCTGGACCCTCTCCAGCAGATCCCTGTCCTTCTTGAACTGGGGAGCCCAGAACTGGACGCAGTATTCCAGATGCGGCCTCACCAGGGCAGAGTAGAGGGGGAGGATGACCTCCCTCGACCTGCTGGCCACACTCCTTTTGATGCACCCCAGGATGCCATTGGCCCTCTTGGCCGCCAGGGCACATTGCTGGCTCATGGTCATCCTGTTGTCCACCAGGACTCCCAGGTCCCTTTCCACAGAGCTGCTCTCCAGGAGGTCGGCCCCCAACCTGTACTGATGCATGGGGTTATTCCTCCCCAGATGCAGTACCCTACATTTACCCTTGTTGAATTTCATTAAGTTCCTCTCTGCCCAACTCTCCAGCCTATCCAGGTCACGCTGTAAGGCAGCACAGCCTTCTGGCGTATCAGCCACTCCTCCCAGTTTAGTGTCATCAGCAAACTTGCTGATGGTACACTCTATCCCTTCGTCCAGATCATCGATGAATATATTGAACAGGACTGGACCCAGTACTGACCCTTGAGGGACACCACTTGTTACTGACCTCCAACTAGACTCTGCACCACTAACCACAACCCTCTGAGCTCTATCTGCTAGCCAGTTCTCAATCCACCCCACTGTCCATCCATCTATCCCACACTTCCTAAGCTTGCCAGTGAGGATGATGTGGGAGACAGTGTCGAAAGCCTTGCCAAAGTCAAGGTAGACAACATCCACTGCCCTCCCCTCATCCACCCATCTAGTGACCTCATCATAGAATGCTATCAGATTAGTCAGACACGACTTCCCCTTAGTGAATCCATGTTGACTACTTCTGATAACCTTCTTTTCATCCAGGTGCTTTGAGATGATACCCAGCACAAGCTGCTCCATCATCTTTCCAGGGATGGAGGTGAGGCTGACTGGCCTGTAGTTTCCCGGGTCATCCTTCTTACCCTTTTTGAAGACTGGAGTGACATTGGCTATCCTCCAGTCCTCAGGCACCTCACCTGTCCTCCAGGATCTTTCAAAGATGATGGAGAGCGGCCCAGCAATGACTTCCCCCAGCTCCCTCAGCACTGGAGGGTTCATCCCATCAGGCCCCATGGATTTGTGGATATCTAGTTTGTCTAACTGATCTCTAACTTGCTCCTCATCAACCAAGTCCTATCCTGACTGACACAAGAATGTAAATCTACATCCCATGAATGACTAAAATGGACTCGTTCCAGGACATAGCTCCTCATCATTTCCAAATCCTAACTAATGAATAACTAATACAATATGAATCCTGCTGTGGTATCTTGCAATGTATTGTTTGTGTTGTCTGAAATATGGTGAATACAATTATCTGACTGTTGCTTTCCTGGGTCTCTCACAAAAGTGATGTTTCTCAAGAGGCTCTTTCAAATAGTCACATTTCCAATAATGCACAAAAGATGAAGCTAACAGTTTTTTCCCCCTCAAATGGCCATTAGCATACCTGTGCTACTTCATCAGACAGCAATGTAAAAGATGTATGAACAAATTGCTTGAACTGATCCCCCTCCTCACCTCACGTCAGTCAGGAGAAACCAGAGAAACATTTAAGTTTGAACTCTGTTGCAAAGTCTTATCTTTCTGTCCTTCACAGTCGCACTCTTGCTTCTGCAGCAGCAGCCTCTTTCCTCCACCTATCCTGCCAGAAATTTCTACAAGATGTTCCTAGTTAAAGGGAACAAAGCAGGAACCAGAAGCATTGCAGGAAATCACTGGAACACTTGGCGTTGTCCTGAGTCAGAAGGTGGGAAAGGCAAATTTACAATGGGATGGCAGCCAAACAAGAAACTACAAATGAAAACTGAGGAAAAAGACATTTCAAATGAAATGTCACCTGTTGTAAATATTGCCCCCTGCCGCAACAACCTCCTCTTAGTACCATAGCTCAAACAGCACAACCATGAAACAGTCCAGGCCCCAAAAGTTTTTGTCCATCTGATGATGGCAATCCCTGCTTTCCAGCTACTGCTAAGCACTAGACGTAATAACTACACCAAACACTTTCTGAAAGTAACTTTGCCAATTACTGTACCTTTCACAAGATGAAAGAAATGTAAGGCAGCAGTGAGGCAGGCTTCCTGGTCACATTTAAAGAGTGCCTACAACAGAGAACCACCCTATTACTATACCCACTGAAAAGGACTCTTTTCTGTACCAGAAACTTGCATTCCTCAATCACTTTCATATCTCGGTTTACTTCAAAAACTGAGTATTTCCCTATAAGAGGAAACTAGAAAATTAACGAACACAACATGATCAACTTGTGATCTCTCTAGCTTAACAACAAAGCTACTCTGAATACACCAGCTCTTTTTTGCTGGACCCTAATTGTCATTCCTTCAAGCAATCATACTCATGCTGTTTACAAGCATCTTCAACAACTGGGCATGTATTTTATTTCATACATCCCTTGCTTCCGTTAACTTAAGTTCTTACTGCCAAAGAACTTTAGATGGCATACATAAACACCCTGTGATTATCATGAAGACTCAAATAATCTCTGAACTATATTTTAATGCCTTGAAAAATCCTTACTAATGAGTAACTTCACTATTTTCTCCAATACAGTTCAAGAACATGATGCAATAAGACACAAGGTCACAGGGAGGTTTCAGTGGTAACCAACACAAACCAAATTCTCAAAATCAGCTACAACCTCTGACTGCAGCTGCAGAGTAAAAAGGCTGACTAGCATTGTTGAAAGCCTTTAACCTGTGACACAGATTATTAACATTCATTCTAATACATGCATAATTATAATATTAATGTTCAAATAGCTGCAACACAAGCAGATACATACAAACGTGGCCATAACAAAGGCAAAAGGTATATTTCTGTTTATTTAGATTTGGCAAATTTATGTAAAGCATACTGATTTTGCAGGATGTTTGTACAATAGTCCCCTGCAGATTCTACTGCTGATCTCTGAAATTAGTAGCAAGCTACTATTGCTAAATTTAGGAGCAGGATCATATTTCCGTGACATATTTTGTCAATAATGCAGAGTAGAGAAGTATTTATAGCTGTGTATTTCAGGCAAATTCATAATTTAAAACAAAATTGACAAAAATACAGACTAACACTTTATCAATAAGAACACTGTCTGTTTTGAGCAAGGAAGACAGACAGGTACAAAGAAAGGCGTCTTTATTTAGGTATCTGTAGGCACACTGTGTTTCAATCACAAGAAAAGCAGAACCTAAGTATTTGTCCTCGGAACATTTTTTGAAGTTATATTCAGGTCCTGTTCCACAAGTTAGCCAACCTGATGCGGTTTGGAGACCTCCCAGAAGACACTGACATACTGTAAGTGTGAGACTGATGGCGCTGGACACATGCATTCGTCAGCTATTCCCCTGCTGCCCTGGAAAAGGACATGACTTTCTCCTACTCTGACCAGAGAACAAAATTTGTTATACAATAGTGTCCTGCATTTGAAGGTTAGAGGAGAATACGTTTTGACTTATTCAGTCAAACTGTGTGAAAGGGAATTCAGGGAAAAGAGCTGCTGTGTATGAACATCTATCTTCTGTCACTAGCATTTAAAGATGAAGCTTTCAGTAAGTACACAAACCATAAATTGCCTGAGGTCTAAATAATCTGCTTCTAAAGTTTAGTTGCATGGTAACAGTTGATCCATAAGCAACATTTGTATTCAAGATTTTTTTCTTATTCACAAAAATGACACATTGACACAGGTTGCATTCCAGTTCTGATTGTATCTAATCTGGAAGTATATTAGAAACAATTTTGGGTTGTGCTTCTGAAGTTTCCATTACTTCTAGTAATAAATTTCATTGCCCTTGTCTTTACTACAACGTCCACACATGACAAATGAACACCGACTGTTCAGAGAGATTTGCCAGCCCTAAGCTTTCACACCCGCTCACCTCTCAGTTCCCTGATTTGCTGCACACATTGTAAAGAGCAGTTCTGGATGGGTGGGGTTATAGGGGAGAAAGTTGACAAGCAGCAGCTCTGAATGAGGGAGAAATGATACAGCTAACTCAGATGGTGCCCACCTCCACCACCAGCACAGGCTGCTCTCTTGTGTCTGGTTAAGAGAGGAGAGGTACTGCCCTAACATACCTGTCATCTACGTAGGAGTAATGGCAATGCTCCAAGCAAAAGAAAAGCTAAAATTCCTACCTTGAAAGCAGACCATGAAGCAAAAAAGGATCTTTCAACTTCATCATCAATACCTCAAAACATCCACGACCTCATTAAGGTTGCAGCCTCTAAGTTGGGAACTGTTGTCAGTACAGGTTGGGGGCCGACCTCCTGGAGAGCAGCTCTGTGGAAAGGGACCTGGGAGTCCTGGTGGACAACAGGATGACCATGAGCCAGCAATGTGCCCTGGCGGCCAAGAGGGCCAATGGCATCCTGGGGTGCATCAAAAGGAGTGTGGCCAGCAGGTCGAGGGAGGTCATCCTCCCCCTCTACTCTGCCCTGGTGAGGCCGCATCTGGAATACTGCGTCCAGTTCTGGGCTCCCCAGTTCAAGAAGGACAGGGATCTGCTGGAGAGGGTCCAGCAAAGGGCTACAAAGATGATTAGGGGATTGGAACATCTTTCATATGAGGAGAGGCTGAGGGATTTGGGTCTCTTTAGTCTGGAGAAAAGAAGATTGAGGGGGGATCTTGTTAATGCTTTCAAATACCTGAAGGGAGGATGCCAGGGGGATGGGAGCAGTCTTTTTTCAGTGGTGCCCATTGATAGGACGAGGGGTAATGGGCACAAACTTGAACATAGGAAGTTCCATCTTAACATGAGGAGGAACTTCTTTACTTTGAGGGTAGTGGAGCACTGGAACAGGCTGCCCAGAGAGGTTGTGGAGTCTCCCACTCTGGAGACATTCAAAACCCGCCTGGACGCTGTCCTGTGCAACCTGTTGTAGGTGACCCTGCTCTGGCGGGGGGGTTGGACTAGATGATCTCCAGAGGTCCCTTCCAACCCTGACTATTCTGTGATTCTGTGAGACAAGGAACGTGCTTGGCATTTGCTGCTGGTTTGGGAGAGAGGTGCAAGGCCACAAAGTCACTCTGTTGAGCCATTCCCATGGCCATCTCTACCAGCCATTAGAGTTGCTGGCACCTACAAGGTCCCATGTCACAGGTACCTGGGCTCTATGTTGCTTTTACTATCCTGCTTTGCACCCACCATTGCTTGATCACAATGGCAATTTGGTGTCCATTTCCTTCCACTGCCTGGTTCTCTTCAGGATACGGTGTGCTGTCAACCCTGGGTGCACACTGTTCAGCATACTCATAAGTGATTTGGAAATGAAGTGAATAATGGTGAAATCTGGCAATGATATAAAGCTGTCTGGGATATTAAAGGTAAGGACCAAATGTTGCAAAAGGACCTTCCAAGACTGAACAAGTATGAAAACAACTAGGAAAGTAAATTACATGTAATGAAACACAAAGTCATACACATGGCAGAAAACAATCCTAACTTTACATACGTGATTAAGGACTCAGAGTCACTAGCAGCTCAGTACCTTTAAATAATCAGATTAAATTAGCAAAAAGCAAACTCAAAATCAAACAAACCAGGCTTTCCTTCTTGAACACTCTCAAGTATGGAATTCCCTGCTACAGGACACTGCAAATGCCATAAAGCTTACAGGGGTTCAAAACTAACTGAGTATATCAACAGAAAAGCAAACTAATGTGGATTATAAAAAACAGAAAGATCATCTCTGGTTCAGGAAGATCCTGAGCTTGAAAATTCTGGAGGCTGGGAGACTGTTCAGTGAAAGTCTGAATAGTGCACCATCGGCATTTTTTCACATCATCTTACAGACTTCAGCTACCGGCCATAGCCAGAGGTAAAGCACTGGGTGAGACAGACTTTGGCCCAACCTCCTAAAGCCATTTATATCCTCAACCTGAGCAGTCCTGCTGAACAAACCTAACACTCTCTTCCTCACTCTTCCCTCCTGCATGTATTCCTCTCTACCTTTCTGCAGTTAAAAGCTTTACTGTACAAGGCACGTGTCCACCAACAGATTCTGGCCAAGGAAGTTTCCAAATGATCGTCGTGCTTTCAGCCGGGATGGAGTTAACTTTTTTGATAGCAGCTGGTGTAATACTATGTTTTGGATTAGGGATGGGAATAGTGTGATAACATACTTGTGTTTTTAGCTGTTGCTGAGCAGTCAAAGCCTCTTCTGCTCCTCATACCGCCCCACCAGCGCACAGGCTGGGGGTGCACAAGAAGTTGGGAGGAGACACAGCCAGGACAGCTGACCCCAACTGGCCAACTGCCACATGATGTCATGCCCAGCGTATAAAGCTGGGGGAAGAAGAAGGAAGGGGAGGACACTCGGAATTATGGCGTTTGTCTTCCCAAGTAACCATTCTGCGTGATGGAGCCCTGCTTTCCTGGGGATGGCCAAACACCTGCCTGCTGATGGGAAGCAGTAAATGAATTTCCTGTTTTGCTTTGCTTGCATGTGCAGCCTTCGCTCTACCTATTAAACTGCCTTTATCTCAACAAACAAGTTTTTTCTCACTTACTTTTCCGATTCTGTCCCCCATCCAAACTGGGGGGAGTGAGTGAGTGAGCAGCTGTGTGGTTCTAGCTGCCAGCTGGGGTTAAACCACTGCAATGATTTACAATTCCTAACCAATAAAAAACATTACCTGTATAAGGCTCTTTCACAGCCACTCCTCTCTGCATGTTTTTTAAATGTGTCTGTAGAGCCACCTTTCCTATTTTGCTTACACAAAGAAGCAATCTTTCATTTTCATTTCCCAATTATCTATTTTCCGTGAACTGTTAGTAACTATAATAAGACACATTCAGCCAAGAACATGTAGTTAATGCATGGATGCAAGTTTTAAAACTGGCATTGCTGTAAGTGGTATTTCACAGGCATTGCTCATCCAAGCAGAAGCATACAAAAAGAGCAGGCTTACCCTTTTCATGATGAAGCAGCCATAGTTTAAAGATAGTAATTTGAACACTTAAAAATAAGTATTATTTTTCAAAAGATAACCCTGGGAAAGCAAAAGGCAAGTTTTAAAGGAGTAAGTGGAGCTTTAGCTGTGCATTTCCTGCTGCTATTAGCACAAGTCACATGGTTGAATCCCTACACAATGCTTTGAAAATAGAGCTGTTAATGTGTTTCTATAGAAAAGATGCAATGATGGAAGGGGATCTTATAGGAGCTGTCGCATTTCTCAAAGACTGAAGAAATCAGTTAATGATCAAGCTCCACCCTGAGCTACAAAAAAGGCAGAAAATTCTGACTTATCATAGTAGGTCTAGACCAATTTTTGAGACTGATCTTTTAGTTCTACTTTTAAGAGCCAAATCAGAGTTACAGTTCCCAAGAAGAGTTTGTCAGACTAATGAAGCTGTGTTGATTAGGGCTAAATAACGTTTTTTATGTTCCATTGCTAAGGAGAGGTCACTGCAGAGGCAATACATCTCTTAGAGGTACACATTCTCTAACTCCCTGTTCCACTCTGCGTAAAGATCATCCCAGGGCTCCATGATCTGACTCAAGAGGAGCTACTCTGCTTCGTGGCAGCCCCCTTTAGCAGGCCAGTGAGGAACAGCAGGACTACAATCACTTGTTGTTTGCCCTGTCCTTCAGTGAGGAAGCTCATAAGAAATGGAGAAAAGAGCTTGTGGAAGCAATGAAAAGGTACTATTTTTGCAAGCGACCCTTGAATTTCTCTTGCATCTGCTGCAGGAATAACCAGCACTGTGACATAAACGGGACATGCCTACTATGCTCCAAGCCATTACTCTGGCATGGAAAGGCACATTAATCCCTTCCAAAGCATAATAATGCAGAACAAGAGTGGGGCAGCCACATTTAACAAAATACTGCTGCTCATTCTCCAACAGTCAGTCAGCTTTTAAGTAAAGAGGCAATATATAGTAACAAGTATCACGGAGTACCTCTGAAACCATTGTAACTCCATTTAATAGGATAACCTAAGTTGGTGTGCAGTCATTATCTTCAGTAATATTACCAGGAATTCTAAACGGAAAGGAACATAGTTAGTTAAGCTTTGTCCTGCTACAAGCCCACTGCAGGAATACAAAGGATGCAGCAAACGCAAGAACAGACACTCAGGGTATGACTATGGATTTATCTGACCTTGTAAACTTTACTTTTTGGTGGCTTATAGAAAATTTTTACTTACTCTGCCCTTAAGGAAAACTCCTTATAGGGTGTTCATTTCCCTACTATACACTCCAGGAATCAGAAGCTGAGGGATTTCTAGAAGCTGCATCCGGACCCTCAGGCTTCCCATCACTGATAGAAACTCTCATCCCTGAACTTGTCAGTTATTTTTCTAAATCCATTTCCAGTCTCCTCTATAGCCTCTGGCAAGGTTCCACAACTATTACTATGCAATGTATGAAAAAATGCCTCCTCTTGGTTTGTTTCAAGCATGCTCATTTTATTGCATCAGAGACGCTTTCTGATTTCTGTAACATAATCTCCCCATTCACCTTCTCCACAGCACTTGTGACAATGCAGACCTCTGTCCTAACTTCATCCCCACAGTTCTTCAGTTGTCTCTGTCTGTATAGCCTCTCAGAAAACATACTGTGTTCCATGTTTCTCATGAGGTCTTTGCACTACTCTGAGCTCTAACTCTACTCTATCCAACCCTCTAATACTCAAATTGTAGAAAGAAAAATACTCAAATTGTAGTTCTTGCATTCAAACACCTCAACTTCTCTAATCTCCCAATATCAAATCACTCCTGACAGACAGCTGAGAGAAGAGAGCTTACCCTCAGACTGACCTGCAGAGCAGCACTGACACACATTTGGGGGCACAGTTCATTCCAGAAAGGGGAGCAGGGGAAATCTGTTCCCTGCTTAGCTCCAAAGGAGAGAAGGGAAGCTCTCCTTGGAGGGTCATGCCACTTTGCTACAGAATGGTGTGATTCTAGAGGAGCTGTGCTTCACTTGTACAGNCTCAGCAATTATCAGAAGATTAATGTTTTACCTGTGAGTAAGAGGCCAGTGATGACAGGAAGCAATATTGCTCTCACACACATGTAAGTTTAGGCTGTATTTGTTTCCCTCAACTAGGCAGTCCTTATTAGATATGATCAGATACCAAGATTAGACAAGTTTATTTTAGCAAACAGGTGAACATTAACCCACCTGAAAGCACAAGCCACCATTCAGATGACAGACAGTGGGAACAGTTAAGCTGCCGATCTCCACTAAAATGAAGTAGGATTGCTTCCTTTTATTAAAGGATAACTGTGTCCTTGGAAATCCTGAAACTGGGCAGCTCTGTCAAAGGGGAATTCACTGCAGGATCAGGGTCAGGTTCTGATTATTACCTAGAAAAAGGAAGAAAACTTTGCTTTTAAGTTTAGCATGAGTCAGTAGAAGATCTTTCAAAATTAATGTGTAGCTTTCTTTAACAGTCTGCTTGAAAGGGCTGCAACATTTCCAGTAATGGAGGTTATTAAGAGCAGTTTAGAAATGGAGTCCCTGTATTCAAGCAAACACCTCAGCTTCTCTGTCCTGGACCTCCCAGTATCATGTAGACGTTACTCAAACAGAGGTATCTTACAGAGAAATGGAAAAGATTTCTTCCAGCTCCATGATTCTGCAGCACAGGGGAATTATAGGCAGCTATAATGAGGAGTAAACTCGTGACAGTTCTGGCACCGTACTTACAGAGTATTGTTTGGAAGATAACATGGTTCTTGAATAGTCGGTGTCTAACATGTTGCAGGTGTAAAAAAATTAAACACCAACAATATTCAATCAAGTCAAGTCTGCACGAAAAACTCTTGTTATCTGCAGAGTGACTGGAAAGCCAGTATTTTTACTGCATCAGTGATTCCTATGTGTTGTGCAAAAATATAGAAATACAAAATGAAATACATAGTACAGTAGTACTGAAGTAGTAAACTAGTGCCTTAATAGTAATGTAAAACCATAAAACTGATTGTTCACATTTAATGGTAGAATTTTTTACATCACAATTCATTGAAACAAAAGTGCAGAAAATAGCAAAAAGAAAAATTTCACTTAGCCTCTTAACTCAGCTGGGATTGTACCACTGATTTAAACAGAAGGCTGTCATGGCCTGCGAGAATTTTATGGAAAACTGACCCAGTGTTATTTCTTCAAGAGCGGTACCCTCAAAGAAAAAAACCACAGGCATCATATTCAAGTGTGATAGCCATCATTTCTCCCTCCCAAAAATGCGCTCAAACAAACAGCAATAGGAGTTGCATTACGTTTCAGATTCATCCGTAATAAGAACACAGTATATGAACACTATTTACATAAGTATACTAAAAATTGCATGCAATTTGCACTAATGAATATAATTTTACCAATACAGTCAAACTTTAATATTTACCAGTGCAAATAGCTCAACAAAAATTAGGTGCATCTGCAAAGTAGCTACTTCACTGAAAAAAATACTTGGAGTTTACACGTTCTTCTCAAATTAAAATATAAATTCACAGCGAATAAGTATTACTTCAATGTCCAGCTTAATCTGCACGCACTGGGTTTCTGCTGAAACTTTGATATATTCATAGACATAAGTAGACAAGCTGAACTAGTTTGACAATGGGTTGAGGAAGATCACACCTACTCTATGCATTCATTGGTTGTGATTACTTGGGACCTACCAGTGCACCCAGACTGGCAGTATTCCTTTAAGCAGTTTATGGCAGCAGAAGAGAGTACTCTAAATCTATCAAGGTCCAAATGCCGAAACCCTGTGAAACATAGCACAGTCTGTAGTGACAGTGTCTGAACACCTTCCTGCCTTGGTAATAGGCCTTTTTGTCTCTGTAGGTCATTGCAGTTGAAAAGAAGTCAGTTCCGTGCTGCCTGTACATAGGGAACTTGGACCACCTTTTGATAACAGGTCTGAACAGAGCCCGCTTGGAGGTCGAGTAGCCTCAACAGCATACAAAAGATACACTTTTAATTTTAAAGCAAACAAACTAACTGAATTGGGCACAGTAAGTTTTGTGCTTTTAAAAGATCATTTTATTAAGTCCAGATTTTTTATTATAGTTACTTCAGTTGCGATTCTGGTCTATTTTATTTGCTTTTGTCTCCAAATTTATTTATTTATCAATCTATTGAGCAATAGGCCATTTTCAGAATATTGGTCTGAATCAAGAAATCCCAAAAGTTGTTAATCAAGAGGATTATAATTCCAGCTCTGGCCAAAACACTCTCATTAAAAGCCAGGATAGAAACGTCTTTATTGTACATGCAAGTTTTTCTTGAAACAGAAGTTCTGACCTCTCCCGAAGTCAGCCAGCTTCACTATAATAAAAATTAATACTATTATCTTTACTGTCCCCATTTTTGTGTAGTCAAGGTAGGGAGAGATTTTACAGCAGCACAGGTGGGAATTCCAATTTTCTCTGCACCATAGAGTAAATGCTACATTCTTGCCACAAATATTTGGAAAAGCCTGCTACAGCATAGGAGAGACTAGTTGCTACATTAATAGCAGCCGATAACCACAGTGTCAAAGAATTCTGTAAATGTGAAGCATGTATCTATAAGCTTTGTGTTTGTTAATATGGATATACTCTTCATTTAAGCTTTGTACTGCTGGTGGGCACACATATAATATTTCCCTCAGTTTTCATATTTATATATATATGGAAAAAGTGAGGAAAATATTATATGTGTGCTTGTAATAGTATAAATATAAAAAAGTATGGCTATATGGACAGCATACGTGCATCGTACATCTGACATTCAAGCTATTCTTGACATGCACAATTTAAAAAGGTGACTTTAAAACCATCCTGATCCCTAGATGGTGCTATTCACTGCAGTAATGAGACAACCACAGCTTATTACCAGGACACCCAGCACTTTAGGGACAAAAATTATTTCTTGATTCAAAATTATATAAATTGAGTACAGATACAAATAATGCTGTTTCATATTACTTGCATACGCCACAGGCCTTGAACTTGAGGCCCATCTCATTTCCTGTAGGCTACAAGAAAAGTAATTCCATTAAAGTAGTACAAATGAAACCAGGGTCAGGCATTGTCAGTCCACCAGGGACTGTGAAGAGTAGTATTTCCAACATCTTAGATTAGCTTAATCTCCCTCCACATGCAGCTGCCATTCAATCTTCCACACCCTTCACAGAAATGAGGATTATATACTATTCGCCAATCCTTCCTCTTGCCCTGGCCTACATCCCACAGCAGGCATCTCCCAGGGAAGCTGTATCAGCAAGGCATCCTACCAGAGCTCCATAGCTCATGCCCAACACTGCCATCCTGGACCTCAGCTGGTCGGCTGAGATGGGCACTGTGCTACACCAAATGGACTGACTGACATTAGCTCAGGGACTAGTCATCAATTCCACCGTACCCCACAGACATGCCCAGCAGGACTTGGTCATCTGTTACACTGGCATGATATCTCCAGTGACTTCAGTCCTGGCAGTGGAAGAGCTCTTGAGCTAGCTTGCACCTATCCCACCAGATTTAGGTCAACACAATTTTAAGAGCGGCTGATTAAATGGCATTGAACTAAGGTGTATTAGGGCTGGATTTTTTTCTGTCTCCCTCACAGACTGCATAAGTGGTTTTGGGCAACCCATAAAATCTCCCAGGGCGGGATCCAAAGTCCACCGAAGTTGGAAGGAGTTCCTCTATTAGCTTGAAATGAATTTTACAGGGGATATTTTGGCTTCTGTTCTTTCCCCGTAAGGTGGGAATGTGCCTATGACTGCACAACGAAGAAAAAATGCCAGTATTTTTAAGTTTCTCAGGCATTGTAATAGTGAATAAATAGAAAGACCCAAATAAAACAATAGATTAAACATTTATTGTACTTTGTTCTGATTCTCCGCCTTTATAAAATGTTGGCTGTATCTGCTTAATCACTTAGGCATTTGGCTCCCATAAGCGTAGTATTTGAGCATCTCAAAAACATCAATGTTTCTTTAGAACTACATTGGGTTTTTTTAGGGCCTCTGAAAGTGATTAGATTGTCAGCATGGACTAGTAACTCTCTTAGTACAGACAGATGCACTGCACATCTCTCTTCCAATACACTTCACATCAGATGCTCCAGGCATGAATTTCTTAAATAAAAACCAGCAACTGTGATGATCTGTCGACAAAACTTTAGGTGATGCTGTGATAAACAACTGCCCACCGCAGCCTAACTGCCAATCTGGCAATCTTAATTTGAACTCTAACTATATATATATTCTTTAACCCACTGAACTTTATAAAAGGGTTTCACAGATCTCTGTTCTGGCCTTTGCTTAGGCATGTAATGTCTCTTTACACATTGGTGTTTCCTAATAATCTAGCCTGACATTTTGAAAACCTCCTGAAGGTTTGTCATCAGGGATCAGAACCCCCACTTTTCTTAAACACGTTTGAAAACTTCTGGTTAAGTTATAAACTTGTCTTGATATATAAAACTCTTGATGTTTAAAATTTTCTAAAGAAAAGGGTGCCAAATGTTAAGCCCACGAGAATGCCAAAGAACTGAATTAGATGAGAAAGAGTATCATGTTAGAAAACAGAGGCTAGGATTATCTTTGCAAGGTAGCAGGAGGGAGTCCTTCATGGGAATTACGCAAATTTAGTGCGGAGGAAAGATCAGAAGGAAGTCACAGATGATCATGCTCTCTGTACCTCACTGGTTGTGCAGCAATTTTGGAAGGAAGCATAGACAGAGGCTAACAAAAAAAGCCATTACCCAGTTGGCATATTGCAGGCCACAACAATTAAAAAAATCCCCAGACAGACAGGCTTAATTTCAATTTCAGGAGGAAATCAAAGCTACATCCCTGACCCAATGGTTAATCCCTACCAAATTTCAATTTCCTGCCTTGAAGAGTCAGGGCATTAGGCCTCCTCAAAGGGAAAGTCAGAAGAATTTTAGCAGAGGTGAATGTGTTGTGTCCCAGCTTCATTCTTGACAATGGTGAAGCTTTTCTGGCTCTATGCCACCCCTCCACCCTGAAAAAAACCCCACCCATCCCCCCCAAACAATCAAACAACCAGCCTTTAGCAAATATCTTACACTGAAAATTTCAGTCTCTTGATGTTCAAAATTAGAGATCACGGACAGTAAGACCTTATCATGGGAAGTGTCTGGCAACATTATCAGGCAATGTTGCCAATTGTCCTAGAGTAAGCCCCAGGCTGAAGTATCAGGGTGCATTTTATATACAGACACACACATGTAACTTATAGTAACTCTAAGCCATCCAAAAGATCAAGAACAATACTAAGCTCTTTGCATATTGGAAAGACTTATTAAATATTATGGCACTGATTAATAGACACCAATGAGAGAGGATTTAAAAATATCCAAGTCACTGAGGAGCGTAAATTTTAAATAGAATAAGCCTGCTTGAAAGCCTACCCCTACATCAGTCAGCCTTTTAGCAAGTTATATTGGCAAAGAAGCTGAAAACAAAAAAGAGCTTTTCTTGATTAAAAGAAGTGACTGAAATACTTTTCAGTTTGGTCCTTTGAGAACTATTTTAGATGCCATTCTCCATGTCTTTTGGTGAAATCCCAGACTTTAAAAGAATGCTATGACAATTCATTGCTAAATGACAATGGAATCCCTCTGTAATTGCACATTACACGCATCCACATTAACAGAAGATAATTTCATTAGGGCTGTTATTATAATGAATACCAAATACAAAATGTGGGTCCAGAGATCATTTTCCTAATCAGAAGTATCAGACCCCAGGAACTTTCAGAGAATACAGCTATTAAAATGTAAATAGTTTCTTTCTTTGAAATTTAAATCGCCATTTTCAAAAACAGATGTTCTTCTTGATCATACCCTACATAAATTTCCAAAAACTGTACTCACGATTGCTAACTGAAAATCAACTGCATATTAGCCTCAGAAACTCTTCCTAATTTACATGAACAGTTTCATTAGAATACACTGCTACATTTTATCAGCTTGTAAATGGTAACACTACACATCGGTAACTTTTGATGAGGTGGTTTAAAACTAAGAAATAAGAAATTAGATTATAGCGCATGCACATTTCTCTCAACCAGCCTAAAACTACATGTTGTGATAGGACAGGAAAATGTCTAACTGAAAAGCACTGCACAAATTGGACAGAATACTACATATATACCTGATAGTTTAACACATCCCTTTAAAACCATGCAGTTGAAAGTTGCACAATATCAACATTATTCTTCCTCTCTTCAACAAGATGCTAGAAGTCAGAAAGAAAACCTCCTATTGCTGCAAGAGAGAGCAGGTTCAAGTTAACGTTACTGTGGTTAGCAATAAGTTTTAACAACAAAAATTGCATCATATATGAATAGGACACACACAGCGCACCTAGCTCATTTATATAAGCAGGTGTACTCCAGCTGAAGAGGATAGTAGATGGGGACACTGCACCACATACTCTGTGTATGAACAGTTGATGCTAAAAATTCAGTCCGAGGACCCCTCTTTTTTATGAAGTGCCCCAAGACACTAAAGTCTGGCACAATAATTCTGTAGGCCACACTAAGATGTGATTCTGGCTCCCTATTGCTTTTAGTCCATTATGTGTGTTATTTAATATCATCTGCAGAGCAATAGTTCTTTCAAGTTTTACGTTTGTTAAGCACTGCTTTTCCTCAGACATCAGTAATTACAACCTTCTAAGGCACTTCATCAAGAGTGACTTTTTATTGCTTAGCTTCCCCATCAGTGGAAGAACTGAGCTCCCAGTGACCTTTGGTCTGATCCTTAACATTCCTGCTTCTTACAGCATGGGCACTTCTGCAAATTAAAGTCTTTAACTGTGCCTACACATAATATTTGCTTTAAAGGAGAAAGGTTTGATATGGGTCCACAATCACCAGTTTTCTGTGCCCTAAAAATAACTTGAACCCCAGTCTCCATGGTAACAGATACCACTAGTGAGCTCTTACAAGTCTTGGTTATTTTCACTGACAAGATGAGCAGGAAAACCATAAGGCTTCTACGAAATCTCTCATTACTGCCAGAGGCTTACATCTCCTTTAATCCTCAGTTAATGGTGTGCAGTAAAGGGTGCTATGCCTACACACAGCCGTGTATAAATACCAAGATCCTTCCTGTGCTTTCATATTATAATGCTGGAAATGCTAAGAACAAGTCCCTTAAATCTTTCATACCATTAAAATTTGACCAAGGCATGCATCTGACTCTACCCTGTGTACACACTGACTTTACAATGTAGAATAAAAGTCTCTGTGACTTGTTAGGCTTGATGGCAACTTGCTGTTCCATGTGTTCTCACTTCATGAGAGTCATTCAGTAAAAAAGATTGGTAATGTGGTAAGTCTTCTCACCTGCATATGAAACAGCAAGGATAGCCCCAAAAAATGCCCTCTGATTATTTTTTTTTTAAACTGAAATTGACTCTCCCATGGTTGAATCATTCCTTTGTAGACCCAAACTCACAATTTCCTTAGCACCTTTGCTTATCATAAAAGCATCGTGATTTCAGAGATATGGGTTTATGCCCTAACTGCCCTTTACCAAACTCATGAACTTCCCCACCCTCCCCTATTAACACTCCACATTAGGCCCTTTTTCCGACTGGTAGGGCAACAGTTCATCTCCCAGGTCAGACACTACTCCAGGATGCTAAAGATGAAGTGCTTTCATTCATTCGTGGCAATTCCCCAGGGCACCAGATTGTCGTTTGAGGTCTTTCTTTAGCATAAAAACATGTCCAGGTCTACTCTATCCCTTTCCCTTTTTCTCCTCCAGCAATATCCCTTCACACTGCAGGCTAGTCTTGGAGCCAGCAAACTGACTCATGTTCTGAGAGGGATCCCTTCCCTGACCTGGGCTGCAGCTCACAGACCCAGCAGTTACTGTGTGCCACTAGGCACGATACAGAGCAACCACAGCAATGGGCACAGTCAGGTTCTAGCTCTCACAACACTCCCCTTTCCTGGAAGAAGAAAGCAGTTACAAGCACGTTTTCCAAATTTTACTATACTGCCTTTCTATCACTGCAGCTTTCCACCTGGAAGAGAACCAGCACCAGGGCACCAGTGCCGTCTCTCATCAGTCGGAGGAGCTGCAGTACAAAGCACAGTCTGTCCAGATTTCAGATTAAGATTAAGCAGGTTGATGAGCTGCAGTCCAAACCTTTTACTCAGCCCAACAAAACTCTGTTGCAGAATGCACTAGCAGTTTCCTTTGTTTTCTGGATAAAGTCTTGATAGCCTTTAAAAATGCAGATACTGCTTTCAGCGCTTTGCAAGAACATATGTTCTCATTTGTTTTTAACTGTATATACTATCAGTAGCTGCAGGTTAAAATTTAAGCAAGCATTATACTGCTATGCCGAAGGTCTCATGATCCTGCTTAATTCCAGCCAAACAGACTAAATGTTTAACAGCCACTGCACACCACGAAGTCTTGTCCAACTCAGTAGCACCTCAGCAATCTCTTCGGAATCAGCAGACACTGAGTACAGCTCTTTGCTTGCCACTGCAGTATTTCCTGCTGTTGTTTAAACCATAGACCTCTTAGAAAGCAGCATGAATGGGCACCAGCTATTCAGTTACACATCTCCCAGGCAGGGAGCCTTGTAATACTAGTCTTCTTTCAAGGCATCTCCCCACAGAATGGCCTATGGTTATACTGCCGAAGGCAGGAGAAGACATAGGATGAATCTAGCCATATAACATTTGCCCTCAGGAAGAAATACAATGATCCAAATTCTAAAAAGCCCTTAATTCCCAATTTCAGATCTCCAGCTCAAGTTTAATAAAGGGTCTCAGACTATGCTACATAATTTATATGGCATTCACAGGCAGAAGCCTCTCATAAAGTTCTTCTTGGCTTTAAAGGAACAGGAACAAATCCTACAGAAATAAACTCTAAATTGAGAGACACAGAGTAACTACTTGGGGAGCCTTTTTGGACTTCCTGAGTCATTAAGAACTCAAAGATCTTTGAAGAGTTGTTTAAGAAAGAAAACTAAAAAAAAAAAGAAAACAAAAAAGAAAAAACAATGATTTTTTTTTTAAACTGACTTACATTTGCATGGAAAGAGCAGCAAAACCAAACAAGAACTCACAAACAACATAAAATGACCTACAAGATTTAAGCAGCTTCTCTTGTAAATTGTCTGCTGCATTCATTTAGACTATAAATTCCAAAAGGTAAATCCCTTTTTTTACCACGCCTCTGTGCCGCAGTCAACATTGCAGGCGCTCCATCTCACTGCAAGCCACCAGGCTTGGGTGTAACACAACTGAATAGTGGCAGAGTCTCCAGCTTGTTCTGCCTCTCTTGGACTATATCAAAGAAGCACAAGAAAGAGACAGTGTCTTCACATTCCCACTCTTGACAAAAAATACAGTCCTGGAATCAATTCCAAGACATTTATTGCATGTAACACTGCTCATCCTTACGGCTGCACAATTCTATCTAAAAAACCCAACATATAAGCACCAAAACAAGCAAACAAAAAACCCCAGAACATCTACTACTTTCTTTTGCTTCCATGTCAACAAGTAGGTTATATTGTTTCTTATTTTCTTTGAAAAAGCTTAAAACTCAGCCACCAAGCATATAGCAAGAAAGATGCATTGATCAATGTCTTTCAGACTGGCACCCAGAAGAGAAGAGATACAATATACACTGTTTAAATAAGTACTTATTAAAAAAGCCTTCTGTTTGTAAATTGAAAGGCTTGGGTGAGGGCTGTCATATCTGCCATAAGTCCATTTCTATGATAAGCACTGGTAGTCTTTCTGATTTGAATTCGCTTAAGGATAATCCATAAGGTTTTTAAACTAAGTGCCTCATTCATCATTTCTACGTTACCTGAAGGTGCAGTCAAAAGCAGAGAAGAGATGCCATTAAAGCAGATGTGTTCTGTATTGTCCTTTTAATATACACTCAGCTCATTAACTTTGATTGGTGTCTTAGTGTGGGTCAGCTTCAAAACGATTAATACTGCAACCCATTTCCTAACATGTACAAGACCCATCATTCACTTTATGCTACTTTTTATAAAATAAAGATTTATGTCTTGGCATGTAGTGTTTGTTTTTAAATCTCTTCTTTTGCTATGCTCTCTTATTCAGCTCACAGCAGGATCTGCCAAGGTTTGGCACAGTTAAGTGGTGAGTATCCTCCTGCAGTGACCACAAGAAAGAATGAGCGTTTAATTCACCCATGTTTTAACAGGTCATTTTTTTCTGGGACCTTCCAGAAAAATCATGAGAGAAAACACAGCAAGAAGTCACCAGCTTGCTGACTTATTGGATGGACCACACTGATCTGCTTGCAAAGATCCAGTGACTTTGAGTGTGGAAAGGCTCCCTCAAGTACGTTTAAACTATCTAGATTGTCAATTCTGCCATCTTCTAATAACATTGTCCAAAATATTCCAACATAACCTTAATGGAGTTAAACGTAATTCAATTTGTGCCTGCCTTTCAGGTGAGTATTTCAGTTGAGTTTCTTTGGGATGGGCATTAAAGTCTTGAAGAATATAAATAGCTAAAACCCAAGTACAGCAGAATCTTACAGTTTTCTACTCACTGACTTGGATAACTTGCTATTTGCCTCTGCTTTTCCTTTTGCCATTCAGCTTCTGGGTTTTATTTCTATGTATTTATCACATATAGCACACATATTTTCTCACACTTTGTCTAACGCCAATGCACTCATTTTCAGTGAAACGCTTCAGCAGCATATCTGAGGAACTCGAATTTGTACAAGCAACAAACATACTGCAGAAATGCAAACTTTCAATAATCCAGAAGTGATATGGTCCCAACCCCTTTGGATAATTAAGGGCCCACTGCACTTTCAGCTGTATATATTCAAAAGCAGTTGCACGGAGAGCAGTTCAGAAGCCTGAAATATGAACCTCAGGACTGGTAAGTTGCTCCTGTTGAAGATATTGAAGAACCTTCTGCAAGATCCAGACAAATTCACCTAAGGTTTACTAAGCCACAGGACATGCAGGACTCGCCATTTGTGCATGTGCGGAAGGTTCCCTCTGCTTCATTAGTCACTCTTAAGATGAATTGTGTGCTCCTACTTCCCTACATATTATTTTTTCCAAAGGCTGCAATTTGTACTACTACAGCATAAGTCACTCAAAACACACTAGCAATTTTTACTGATTTGTTTCATATTCTACCATCTTAAACAATCCCTTCCCATGGCTCAAGCCAAGAATTAGGAACAGTAAAACAAAACATACCTATGGTCCAATTTTCAGCTCATCCTAAAATCTCATTTTTTTCAATGTAACTTTTTAAGAAACAGTTGGTCATTTAGAGATAATAAGTCACTCAATTGAACCCACAACCAAAGAACTCAGAGACCTGAAGTACTTAGCTTATGCCCAGGTAATTACAGGTTGCAGAAAATTTGCAAGGGTATATGCAGTCATGCCTCAGTCTCACTCTGGGCCACTCCACTTTTAATGATGTAAAGACTTATTACACAATTAAAAACACATAGATGTGGTCTTTCACCTGACCAGTATATATTTAAGCAAGGACAAAGCAAGGTCAATAAGGACAAAGAGATATTGGGAAGAGGAAACACGAAAGGCTGAATGTTTATTGTAAAATAAAGGGTGACATAAGCCTCCCAGATTTCTGAGAGCGAAAGGACACACACAAGCCATATTCCCTGCCACCTGCTCATACCAGCACACAGAGAAAATGAGATCAGGAGTCGGTATACCTTAACGACACCATCTTTTAATGCCTCAAAGAAGCAGGTTGTTCTTTAACTTCCCTTTTACGGTAATTGTTGTGCCAGAGACTGACTTCATAATTACTTCACATTCACTTTTTTTTTTTCTCTCCTCTCTGACTACACACAGAAAACCGACTGTTGATTAGAACTTTATTCAAGCATCCCTTGGTATCCAACTCATCTGAAGCATGAGAAGGTAATTAAATTTTCGCTCTTCCAGTCCCACAAGCTACACTCTGGGGGACATTAGGAAAGGAAGCAGTCTGTGGGTCTCAGCTATTCTCCTTATTAGCTTAGTGACACACAAAAAAAAGTTGAACTATGAATGAATGCTGCCTTTCCTGAGCTGATTCACATCAGCTTATGCTTCCTTTACACTCAGCAGACCACTATATTTCAGTCAGTTATAAGTTTCTTACACTGAATATGTGACCTTGTAATGCAAAAGTAGCAGTAGAACACAGCTAGTCACTAAAATATCCCAGTTTTCCATTATCCAACACTTGGTTAAAGGGGTCATAAAGCCCTGTTTTCACCAAAAGGGAAATAGCTCATTTGGTGGTGAGATGGAAGAGAATACCACCAAAAATAGACCCTATGGAATGCTAGATCAAACTCATTTTGCAATGAGAGGATCTGACATAAGGAGTTGCAGATTCAGACAGAAAACAGACAGTAGATATCTCTCTCAATTCACTAAATAACTGGAGGTAATGGTGAAAGAAGGTAAAGTGCCCCAGCAAGGAGACTACAAAACTTCTGCTTTTATTTATATTTGACAGTGAGTGAAGAACATTTTATCTGTGGAAATTTTTCAGCAGATCTACTCCATATGGACATATAAAAGAGAACTGGCTTTGCTGTTAACGGAACAAAAAAGGTGTTTGCTAAAAGAAAAAAAAAAAAAGAAACTCATGTAGGGCTGTGGGTTGTGTAAGCCCTTCCCTTTGTGTTGAACAATCCCAGTGTCCATGTTACCTGCTAAATCTTGCTATACTCCAATTCTGCACTTAAAACTTTTTTTTCCATTCTCAAAAAGACTGAAAGATGTTTTTTTTCAAACCGCTGAGTCAATCCTCTGAGACTGAAAGTCATACTGTAGGGAAGAGATCACAGTTCTTTTTTTTAAGAATGTTCTTATAATTTGCAAAAACTATGTCAGAAAGGCCACTGCTTGATTTATGCAAATTGTGTTAATATTTTTCTGCAAAATTGCTGCAATAACTTCAGAATGGTGCATTATCGTCTATGATTACAGAAACTGAACTCTGTTTTGGTGCCTTCTGGGTGTCAAGTACTAACTGACAAGACCATGCAAGTAAATATTAATCAGCAGAAAGCAACTGCTGTTGAAGTGCTCTTGACTTCAGATGTAGATAACAACTGAGGTGACAAATCTGATGCTTACTGGAAATTAGAATTGTGCATGTTTATAAAAGTGTCAGAGACAACTTCATAATGCCACTAGCTTGATACAGAGTTTATATTTGTTTCAACTTTTAGAAGTCAACCCAGGAATGTCAGACAGTGCACAAAGGAGAAGTATCAATAAAGAGAATAAACTGAGACCTTCTAAAAGCATCTGCAGGATGACCTCATATAATTGCATTATGATTTTTAAGCCAGACCTTCAACTGAAAGTTGGCCAAGACTAATGAAATCAATAGCATTATTTTGGTTCGCCTTACCTCAAAATTTGTCCCTCTGTTTTGCAAAATAAACCATGACAAATTCTTTGATGTGCACAGTAAATGATTAATCAGCTAATTAGCATGAAAGGAGATATCCAGTGATATATGCCTGTATGTTTGTTAGCAGCATTTCCTGATACAAGTGATTGAAAGAAATCCCAATTTGATAAAATAAAAGCAACTTTCTTCTCCCTTTCAAGAGACTGAACATGAACAGATTTCTGAAAAAAAAAAAATAATTCAGCAGTGATTAACCTAAAAATAAAACGCCTGTTCAAAAAGACTAGCTTGAACATGTCATTATGAGGAAGTTAATTTCCTGAAATTTATAGGCTCTTGTAAAACCTATAGATGCACATCACGACTTAGATTAACTTTATTTTTAAGTGATATTGTGCAGAACGAAGGAGTTGTAGTTCTTTAATATCTTTTGGGCTTGGTGCTTAGTGTTAAACAGTTTTTATGGACAGAAAAAATAGTCCACTAATTTAACGTCTAGTCACTCACCTCATCTTTGGTGAATGTTTAATATAAAGTGGATTAATAACATTATTAAAAACATCAAATGACAAAGAAGTGGACCCACATATGTTTTAATTTCCCTTTCTAGCTGCAAATTATGGCAGCTACCAAATGGCTGGCTCTCCGTAAGTTAACATCTTCTATATACATGCTCCCCAAGAAAACATACTGCTTTAATTTACACTTAAACTTTGATCAACTCCCCACAAGATTTGACATTTGTAGAATACACAAAGCACAACTTCCAACCAAGACAGTCCCATCTTGCCCAACTGCTCACCCATTTTCTGCAGTGAACACTGTTTCAAAATTCTGTGAACTGCAACACATTTATTTTCAAATATACATTTAAGACATATTTTATTCCTCTTTTCTTCACTGCTGGAACTTGTCCTGTATCCAGCCTTGATGTATATATCGAGCACTAGACGCAAACCTTAGACAGTGAACACTTGTAAAACCTTAATGACATAACTAAGAACACAGAAACTTGGCAGCTTTTTTAGAGTACGTAATTTCTACTTATACTCTTAATTGGCATTTATACTTTAAAGACACGAAATGCCATAGAAGTAGCTCAGTTTCCAAGTGTCTGTAATGACAATCTGAACTCCAATACTTCACAATCCTTTAGACTAGGTGCGAACTTCTGATAAAATCAACTGGCACTTTTGCTGCCGATTTCAACAAGATCAAGGTTTCATTCTATCCCTGTTGGCTAGCATGATTTAAAATGTGTGAAGGATTATTACAATTATGACCTTAGCAAATTACCTTACTATAAAGTCACCACAGAAATTCCTCAGCTGGAGCTAGACGGATTAAGATTCTCTTTCCCCTGGCGCAGTTAGGAAGTCCTTTTTTTCCATGTGCTCGTGTTCCTCAGAGCATGGAGCAGACTAACAGCCAAGAAAGCCTGCAGCCTAAGGCACTTATACTCAGGTCGCATTCTTTAGTTTTGATGTGCCCATGAGAAATGGGTATTTTTGATAAGGAGGACCAGTGTAAGATTGATATAATCAGTTGATTCCATCACTCTGATTTATGCAAATTCCCTTAGAGTCTGTATCTTAATCCTCCCACCAGAATGCCTTTTGTGCTTGGCACTGTATAGGCACAAATAACCCACACCTTGGGAAGTTTGCAAGCTGGAAAGACAAGACAACGGACAGGAAGGCAAATAACCACAGATAGTAAAGGCATTTGTCAAGGTCACACAATCCTTCAATGCACATGTGGAAAGAAAACAGAAATTATGCCAGGTTCCCTCCCGCAATACTGATCTTCAGGCTAGGCCAGAGCCATTCCATAGCCCATGGAAGGCACGGTCTCAGTGCTGGGGGAGACCACTGCTTCAATTTCCTAACTTCAGGAATTTAAGAAATATTAGGCTTTATACACAAAACCCTGTAAGACAATTCTTCAAGGTTTAAAAAAAATCCTTAAAGAGGCAAATGTGTAAAGATCTATCATAGCAGAAAACATTGCCAGATTAATGAGAAACCTGCTTGTAATACAGTAACTGATTTCAGCTGGATCAGCCGATTGCCATTAAATGAAATCATCAGCTTAGTCTCTCCTCCAGACTGTACAGCAAGCCTGACAACAAATGTATTCCCGCTGAAGAACAAATGACAATATAAGGACAGAACTTAACAGAGTAATCTCCATTGCAAAAACTATTTCCTAGCCTATGAAATCACCAACTCCTTACCAAACAGAGATGATTGACGAATGCAGTGTGTGGTTACTTACATTGGGAGTTCCAAGCATTTTCACCATCTACAGACATGATATGAAGAGATTTATGTTATCTGAACACAAGAGCAGCACAGAGCGACAATGACAGAGGCTGCAGTCATTTTAAGAATGCCTCGAAATACTTTATCCCATTTTTCCCTAATTTTGGCTATTAACCTGGTGTGCTAACATGCCTTGGTATACAGCAACAAAGGACTAGGTTCCCTGTTGGCACAGAACAGCAGAGCTCTACTAAAGAAACTAGACTGACACCTATAGATTGGCATGGGCCAATATATACACAGAAGACATAACACCAATTGAAAGTGGCTTAGCAGCACTGTTCTTTCATCTGTTTGCCAGGAGAAAACTGCAGCAGGACATGCCTGCCTTCAGCCTACAGCAGCTGCCAGGCACGGACAGGCTGAAAATGTGGCTCAACAATCTGTTAAGACTTTTCCATCCGAGTATATCAATTAGAATTGTATACGAAGTATATGCCCCCTTCCGTAAGCTTTCATTCAATAATGAAGAAAATTTACAGAATTGTGGATAATTATATGGGTTAAGACCCATATTATTTTAGGTTTACTGGTAATTTTATATTTACCTAGATATACCAAGTATTCAGGAGAATCGCATGAAGAAAAGATTCAACATTTGGACAGAATGTGCAATATTTGACATCACAGTAAACTGCACACTCAAGATGCAAGTTTCCTAATCATACTGCTCACCTTTCCAGTCCACACACTTCATAACATTCCCATTCAGCACTTAATATTGGCATTCATGCTAACTGAAGGTACAGTGAAAATATCAGTACAGACAAACGAAGAGAGTCTTTTAACTAAACAGCAAATCTGGGTCCAAACTGAGCCCAAGTCAAATGAAGACCATGGAGATTCAAGAACTTTCTTAACAAGCTTCAAATCAGATATGACTTGTCTCAGCTTTGCCACTAATTGACTCTGGCACACAGCAGCTGACAGCAAGTCACGTCAATCCAGATTTTCAGAAGAACTTGACTGTCTAAAAGGAACCTGAGGCAGAGACTTCTGTGCTTCATTTACGGTGAAATTCTCAAAATCATATATAAAGTCCAGAAAAAAGTCTACTAGCAAGGTTTTTTGTACCCCAAATGCCAAATTGTGCTTCTGTAGCTCTTTAGAGCCACCCAGACCTGATCAGATCCCACAGGACAGATATATTTCCATGCAAGTTCTTAGAGACCCAGTGAACCTCTAACACAAATTAGAGCAGCAGACTTGGCATAAATGTTGCAGCAGCCAATACTTTTTACTTTAGTAAAATACAAGCAAAGAAAAAGAATATGTGGCTACAGAACTAGGTGTCTCAACCCCTTTCATACAAACAAAATATGAGTTAGGGCACTATTCTAAAATTTGGTAGTCACAGAGACTTCTTATATTTCCAAAGAGCCAGATCACCATGAGTAAAAGGTTAACATGAATTGAGGTCAGCTATGCTAGAAACTCTTCCACTTGCAGTAAAATAGAGATTCTCTAGACAAAAAGTATGCCTGACTCTCCAACCCTACCAGATACTAAAACTCTCACTTGAGCAACCAAAAGTCTCCAGAGACAGGGAATGGACTGTGGCCTGGAGCAGCTGAACTGATTAATGGACACTGCATCACAGAATCACAGAATCACAGAATAGTCAGGGTTGGAAGGGACCTCTGGAGATCATCCAGTCCAACCCCCCCGCCAGAGCAGGGTGACCTAAGGGATAGAGTGTACCATCAGCAAGTTTGCTGATGACACTAAACTGGGAGGAGTGGCTGATACGCCAGAAGGCTGTGCTGCCTTACAACGTGACCTGGATAGGCTGGAGAGTTGGGCAGAGAGGAACTTAATGAAATTCAACAAGGGTAAATGTAGGGTACTGCATCTGGGGAGGAATAACCCCATGCATCAGTACAGGTTGGGGGCCGACCTCCTGGAGAGCAGCTCTGTGGAAAGGGACCTGGGAGTCCTGGTGGACAACAGGATGACCATGAGCCAGCAATGTGCCCTGGCGGCCAAGAGGGCCAATGGCATCCTGGGGTGCATCAAAAGGAGTGTGGCCAGCAGGTCGAGGGAGGTCATCCTCCCCCTCTACTCTGCCCTGGTGAGGCCGCATCTGGAATACTGCGTCCAGTTCTGGGCTCACCAGTTCAAGAAGGACAGGGATCTGCTGGAGAGGGTCCAGCAAAGGGCTACAAAGATGATTAGGGGATTGGAACATCTTTCATATGAGGAGAGGCTGAGGGATTTGGGTCTCTTTAGTCTGGAGAAAAGAAGATTGAGGGGGGATCTTGTTAATGCTTTCAAATACCTGAAGGGAGGATGCCAGGGGGATGGGAGCAGTCTTTTTTCAGTGGTGCCCATTGATAGGACGAGGGGTAATGGGCACAAGCTTGAACATAGGAAGTTCCATCTTAACATGAGGAGGAACTTCTTTACTTTGAGGGTGGTGGAGCACTGGAACAGGCTGCCCAGAGAGGTTGTGGAGTCTCCCACTCTGGAGACATTCAAAACTCTCAGTCTATGTATTCTTTGATTCTTTGTGCTAGTTTTTCATGGAAGCTGTAGATTCAAACAAACTGCATGCTAAACCAGCCCGAAAAAAAAAACCACCAAGAAGTCACTCAGGTGAACAGATCATGAATGCAGCCTGCATACTTACCAGCACTGCTCTGGTACCACCCCCAGTTTTTGAGCATAGCCACAGCATGTTACCAACAGCAGCCATTCCGTAACTCTCAACTTTCAGCGGGCTTTCATCAAAACAAGCTTGATGTATGTTGCACTCACCCTCAGGGAAACACTGCAGCCCAGATGTGCGAGGTGCTTGAGACAATTCAAGATGTGCCTTGCACAACCAAGAGCAGTCTCAGTGTCTAATTTAATTTCGGGCAACTGCTTGTGGGCTGATTAGGAGGTGTGAGTTCTCAGAGAGCTGAGCACTGCAGCTCCTGCCATTCTGTCCAACTCCTTCCATGCCAGTATGACAGATGCTTAGATGTGAGGCAGCAAGGATGTCACGTGTGTACTGCTATTTGTACCTAACACAAACAAGAAAGAATGAATCTCCTTGAACAAGAGATGCTGTCGTGGTTTAGGCTCAAACCAGGACAGATGCTTAGCTTGTGCAGCTATCTAAAGATACTCTGGACTTAGACTACTGATAAAATATGTATATATTCTATTGGGAGGAATATATATATGACTCCCCAAGGCCTATGAATATGATAGAACCTGCTTCATCCATTCTGGGCTCTCTAAAGCATTTACATGCTCTAGACAGGTATTTCATTAGCTCCAGCTGCAGGCTGGATTGGTAAACCAGTTTACCTGGAGCAATTCATCTAAGAAGTAGGCTACCTTTACCAACACGCAACTGTATGATAATCTCTGTAGTATTCCTTTCATTCCATACAAAGTATACCTAGAGAAAACAGAGCATTGCAGTAATATTAAATCAGAGGTCTTCAGTATGGTAAAAGCTTTAATGGCAGGCAGTGCTGAAAGACTTGGTTTTTGTTGGCACAGTTTACTATTCCATATTTCAGTCTGGCTGTCTGGAGAGATAAGAAAAGAGAAAAGAAGGTACATGTGAACAGAAAGCTCAGAGGAAAGTTAACTTCCATCTTTCTTTTGATGAGACTGATACCCAGCAAGAAGGAAAGTTAAATACCCTTTTTCAAAAGAAGTATCTGTAACTTGCTGAAGGCAAATAGTCAGCATCAATGGGAATGGGATCATTTGCAAGATTAGGGATTGTTTGGCTTCAGGGCTTTCTATGCCTTGTTAGCCTTCTCTTGTGTCAGTCTGCTGTGGCCACAAAACTAATTCTGAGCCCCTGTGACACCCTTCTTATTTTATATACATCCTCTTTTCTGTCCATTGTTCACCAACAGTATCAGCAGCTCAAGCATAAGTAATGTTACAGACCTTCCATTTCCTATGAAGTACAGGAGATATAAGATTTCATATACTTTGTAGTTGGTGGCATTCAGTACAGCATGTCAGATGTAAACACAAAGAAACATTCCAAATAAAATCAGAAACTACACTGTTAATGCAAAAGAAATGTAAACATCTTTAAGGACTAATTTGCTGTTCATAACGCTGAGGAGCATCAGAACGGTCAGAATACTCAAGTCACAAAAGCCGCACTAAAAATTGTGAGCTCTTATTTTGGTCCAACTATTTGGACTGTGAAATTCCTGACTTTAAATGAACAATTGCGTGCTGTCATGCTTCTAAAAAATTAAAAATCGATGAAGTGGATCAAATGCTTTTTACCAAAAGTAAAAATAAAACCCCTTGTGATATTTGGTAACTCATCAGAAAAGGTCAAGCATTTCATGCAAATCAAACAATTATAAAGAAACCTTCTGCCAGTCCTTAAGCTATTAAAATTTAAAGATAATGTAGCAGGGCAGGCTTTTTCCTTCCTTATCGATGTTCAGTTTTGTTTAAACCTTTGTGTTGTCCTGGTTACTGCAGCTTTGGGCTTCAATCTGTCTTCTTGCAGCTGTCCCCATTAAAATATAAAAAAATCCTGGCTGCTTTGATTTATGGCTTGTCCTAAGCTGAGTGAACTAAACCTATCATCTCTTGTATCAGCCAACAAATTCTAGAGGTCTCATTTTATATTGTCCTTAAGCCCAAGGTAGATGTATGGGTTTGTTTCTGTAGCTGGATTCTCAGCCAGAAAAAACAAGTTCCTACTTTGCAGTCAATATAGCTCAGCCTATTCATCTTCACCACCTAAAGCCACCTCACTACACAGACATAAAATAGCAACGGTTCTCTCCCTATGTACTACCCCACTCCTACACTTGACACGTGACAGGTACTCAGTAAGGACAGGGTTAACAACAACTTCAAGGCATCAGCAGATTCAATGACTCCTAAGGGACACAGCTGAACTGCCACAAACTAGGCATACAGCAAGTATGTCTGCCCATAATACCAAGCCAACCAGCCAACAACAGCAAGAGAAAGTGGGACGAAGCAGCCTGTTCTTGTGGTAAAAAACTCTAATGGAAAACAAGCATTGCAAATTTAACTCTTTCTGTTTGCAATCTGTTGGGTGTACACCTCTTGAGATATACCAAATGCATAGTCAGGCTGAGAAGATTAAATAGCCTTTAGTGACAATTCAGATGACAGATCTTCATATTGATTGCAGTTCTCATATGTGTAATTTTATTTTTGAATATGTTATTGGATATCTGAATGCCAGATTATCTATCCACTGTGGTTAAATAGGCTTGAAAACCTGTCTTTCTGATACAGTGGATAATGCATGCCCATTTGACTCTCCTCGATCATTTTATTTTTGTTTCAAAGCTGGCACAGAACAGCTGCTTAAGGCACAGAGCTCAAAAGGCAATCTGAATCTAAATGACTGACCCTTGATGAGGCACAACAAGCCTGCAGGAAGTGCTTCCTACAAGGACACAGAATGCTCAGGACCTCAGTTTTTTTTTTGTTATTATTAATCACTCACCTATGAAAGTACATTGAAGTGAATTATTTCAACTACTCTTTAAAAAAATAAAAATAAAAATCAACCTTAGAGATCTTATCTGCCGAGGACAGAAGAATCAGTTAATTAATGTAGGAGTCATGTTGAACGTTAAAGTGAACCGAAACAGACATTGTTAAGTTTTGCAAGAATTCTGGTTAGATCACACTCAGTAGTACTTTTTCCTGTCAAAGAAGTCAGAAACAAAATAAATCCTAATAGGAACATAAGGTTGTTACTTATGGTTTTACCATCTCCCTTTAATTACACATTTAAGATAAAACATCTAATAACTATTTCATTCATATTTCAAGTAGCAATATGATGTACACTTCCCAGTTTAGCTGAAAATGGTAAAAACCTGTAATAGCAGATTTTGGTAACGTACTTGAATGCCACTTAACACTCTGATTACACTAACTCTATACACTACCAACATTAAATAGATTACAGATAATGAAAAGATTTAAAGAATTCATTTTCAGTCAGAAATCATATTGGAATGTAAGAGCTGTAATGACCAACTGATGCTAATCAATGTATTATATTCCATCTTAATCCACTGAAAGAAAAGTTAGGTGACAGACAAATAAGAAGATGTGAATAAAATTCTGGGTAGTTTTTCAGAGCACACTGGCTTATTTAGTATGATAGTTCAATTTAAAGACATTAATTTTAAAAAACAAAGCATTTTAGTATTAAACTGTATTTTAGCCCTAATTTTTATTTAACAATACAGGACATACAAGGTAATCCATGCACTGTAAGTGCATAGAAAGCTGTAAGTTGATTCTAAAGCTAACACAGTCCTAAGAGTGCATAACAGTTGAATGTTATTGTCTCTAAACGTTGCTAGAGGTCTAGTAAAATCACAGGTATACAAAACAACAGCAGAGATGAACTGACAGGTATTTTTAGGCTCATATACAGCAGAGCTGGAACAGCTATCAAAATATTGCATCCAGTTCTCATGCCCACATTTTCAAAACAGATTTTTTAAATACACGAAAAGATTTCAGAGAAGAAAACTTCACTCAAAGAGTGCGTTAAGTTTTCAGAGAGAAAAGTAATTTTAAAAAGATAGGGAGATAGATCAGCTTAGAGGAGAAAAATAACTACTAGGGAAGAACTTTTTAATTTGGTCAAAGGCGGCATAACAAGAAACTGCAGGAGGAAGTTATGCCTGACAAATTCAAACTCTCCTTCAACACTGAGGGTAATTAATTAATAATAATAATAATAAAAAAAAAAGATAGAAAACCTTGCTTGATTCATGTCTTCTCATCAGGGGTCTGGAAGCGGGGCAGGGGAGAGACAGATCATACAGTGTCATCATGACTAGAAAATGTATTATACAAAAGAGCCTCTTCTGGTGTTCAACTCCACAAATAAGAAAATTCATTTAGTGGAGACAGAGGTTATATAAAGGATCTTATAATTTTATGAATCCCAATATTTTGGGGAGCAAGTGTAGATTCCACACAACTGCATCATTCTCTTAGAGCTATGAAAACCATGATGAACAGAGGTAAGCCCTTTTTTTTTCCTGTCAAACTGGTTTTGACTAACACATTTCATGAAGGGAACAGTTTTCTCTCCTCTGAAAACAGCTTCCACATCCTGACGTTCCTCAAGCAGAGAAAAACAAAGGATTTGGAAGTATAACTAATATACTTCACGTCCCCAAAGCAAGCAAGCCAGTCTCTGCTTCCTGACAAGCACTATCCTGCCTTGCCAGGAGGACTGTCAGTCCACCTTTCTGAGGCACCAGTCAAGGATGCAGGCAGAGAGGAACAAAGGTGCTGAGTTTTTACCTCATCTTTTCTCCAGAGTACTGCCATGTGCGGCAGCACACTGCTAAGTCAGGAGCCAGGAAAGACAACCCCACATCAACTTCTTACCTCCCCACCAAAAGATCAACTATACGATGCCCCCTAACTCCTGCCATAGACAGTTCACATTTTCAGCCCAAACTACTGGCAGCAGTAGAGAAAAAGTCAATGCCTTGAAAAAGCAAAGAGGAAGTTTAGTTGTTTAGAAGGTTCAAACTAATTCAGTCAAACGCTAGACAAAGGTTTGAAAACCTGGAGCATGTAACTAAAAGAAGACGACCTCTTAACTTTCTACTAATCGTTAAGCTGCTAAATCTGAGGCAATTAAAACTGTCACTAGTCTTTTGGTTCTTACAGAATCCCTCCCCGCCATTAAACCAAAATTACATTAGACAAACCTCCTGCTTTAAAATCTCCTCAGCAAGTTTCGCCCTCAAGGCAAACCTGAAAAGTCAAGTTCTCTGTTGTGTCTTGAAGAGCAACGGCCAGCGCCTCAGCGGATGCGGCCTCTCACGTGGGGCACCACGGCCGCTGAGGGAAAGGCCTCCCGGGTTGCGGAGGGAGCTGAGGCCTTGGCCACCTCATGGCGCAGACCCTGAGGGAAAGGCATCTCCTCAGGCGAACAGATCCAGACTGCTTGCAGACAGCACACACCACAGTTTTCAAATGCTGTCATGTAACCTTTTGTGAAGTTCTCAAACACCTCCAAAAGATCAGCAGGAGTCTCTTGCAGACTTTGTCCCTGTGAGCTGCACGGAGTGTCATTCCCCTTCAACAAAATGGCAGCTACCTCACAAAGCTACCACACTCCAAGCAATTTTAAACTCGAGTTCATACCCAGGACAAGCGAGCCTCTCAAAAGCCACTGAGAAGGCTCATTTGCACCAGATCTGACTGAAGTTAGCCCCTCTCTGTCCCAAACAGGCATATTTTGTGTTTATAACATACAGGCCCACAGCCTTACTGCTGCCTCAGACAGCCTCCTCTCCAAGCTGCTCCAGGCCGTGCTCCCCCACCCGCCACAGGCCCTGCCTCCCTCCCACTGCCTCTACCAGTGCACCAGCATGGCCTCCTTACTGGTTGTGCTGGCTGGAGCTGCTGGGCTGCCAAATCCAAGCCCCTGGGCACCACCACACAACTTCCCATTAGGCCCGGCTGATCTGCAGGGTACAGGGGATGCCTGCTCTGACTTGAGCACACTACTTGTGCCAGGAAGATACACAGTGATTTCTTCAGGAATTTGCCCCCTGCCCCGCTTCAAGAAACCAATCCTTCAGGCACTGACCCAAAGGTCTCTGCAGCCTCACCATCCCACAGCAAGCTAACCTTTCCCAGATGTGTTTCCTGCATCAGTGGCACGGAGTAAGGACATCTCGGAGGGGTATAAACCAGATGACGTAGTGGTTGACTGCAAGCTCAGTGTGACACAGGGAGGATCCATATATAGATTTCTTGGGCAGAAGCAGGACTGCTTTGTTTAGAGGCATGTAGTTGCATAAAAGGCATGAAATGCTTACGGCTGAATTAGAAGAGAAAAGCATAGAAATGATGCTGGTTTACAGCGTCTAAGAAAGGGGCTTTCAAGGGTAAAATCACAAGATCACAACTTTTCTTCAGTTGTGCCACCAGCACAGCACCTGCTACTAAACAAGAGCTTGGTTTTGTTGCCAATTGTTTGGTATGCTGTTACAGTGATAGATACGCACTTATCATCAGCATTTTAAGCTGTTCATTATGGGAACCTGCCCCGTTTCACGCTGCACTGTGTTATTTTAATTAGAGTGTCCTGCTGCTTTGTCAAGCATATTAAAACACTAGCTATAAGTTTTCCCATTTACTCTTCAACCAAAGTTATACTGTGCATATAATACACGGAATAGATATACAGATACAACCTACAGTTTGCGTGATGGGAGGGAAGATAACATATAGTTCATCTCTGAAGTAGGAGATAATTCACAAGTGAAGAACAAATATCAAGTCTTTCCTTACCAATGAAGAAACATGTACAAGCTAATGTAGGTCAGCTGTTGGTATACTTAAGTGAATGCTTTCTTTAATTTTTTCCTTCCTGTTAATTCTGATTTAGGAATGCAAAGGCTCTACCCAAGTGGGTTGAAAGGACTGTTTGAAAACGGTGATTATTGTTAAACACATGCAACCAATTTTTGCTTGAACACCAAGACTTTCTCCTGCTTGTTTTGCAATAATGTTTCCACAAATCAGTCAAGAGACCATCTGAGAAAACATTAATAACTATGGGCTAGGAAAGAACTTTCCAAAGCTCAAGATGTAAGCTGTGCTTCTATAAATCTTGCCCTTTCTTGCTCAAATGTTACCATATTTTCCCCTATTTCCAGTGGCTGGTTCAAATCAAACCAAAAGCAGCATGTAGCTTTTCTTTGTCAACACTATATCCTTGAGAATACAGGCTCTTAGCAGAATACCAGACTGAAAGTTCCCCTTTCTCAACATCCTTCTGTGGCAAAATCAAGAACTGTTTGCAAGCCTGAAACACAGTACGGCATTTTCTATTCTGACAAATGGTTTCTCTCAATGATGTTATTAACTAGAGGTTGGAAAGACCATTATTAAAAAATGCTTTACAAGCGTTATCACTGTCAGACTAGAGGAAAAAGGTGAACTGGAAGAAATCCCTATGAGATATTTTACACAGTACTGTCAGTATTAAGCTGAAGCTAAATTTCTGAACACGAGATACTTAGGACCCTGGCTTCTTTACCATTGTCTCACTAAAAAGTTAAAAATCTAAAACATGCAGCTTCTTTACAGGCTTGCGTCCATAGCACGGTCACATGATGTATTGATCACAGATCCACAGCCAACCCTACAAGAAAGTGAGCGCATGTAGTCATCCCACGTGTCATTCTGACCAGCAGTCACCTGGCATGAACAGCCCACATGGAGAGTAGTGGCTGCTGCTCTTTTAGAAGTTTACCTTTAAACTAGCAGGCTGAAGAACAGCTCAGCTGGGAAGTCAGTGTAGGCCAGACCCAGCCTCAGGAGTTGCGCCTCCATTACTGCACAGCATCGAACACCCACGCTGCTTGTGAGCAGAGAGCAGATTCCAGGCTCGTGTGCTGCTTCTTGGCAAAACAGGCAAGTTCACATAAAGACACGGGCTGCCACGGTTCAGCTGATTTCAGTGCCAAAGCCAGATCATTAAAGTTAACTGTAAAAAACAGCAGCTTGAAGTGTTGAGATACTAACATACTAGATACCTTGCTCTATTTGCAGAATGGAATAAGCCACCCAGCACAAAGTTGCTCTTAGGCCTTATTAAATGTGTCAGTGTACAGAGTTAGTACGGAGTAAATGAACGTTCTGGCTCATTGGGTGCTTGTAAACAGAGCCATGAGACATGATCACAAGTTGTATTTACCACCTACCTTGTATGGAAAGTGAAAGGCAGAACAGATCATTGAATCTGGTATATAAAATAGGGTGTTATCGCATCCTGACCCATAACTTTGCCTAGCATCTTGTAACCCCACCATTGTGGGTTATGCCCCCTTCTGTGTTGGCCACTTCTCTCACCATGGGATTTTATAGCTTCTGTAACACCCAGCATAGAGGAAAAGGTTAAATATTGAAAACTGAGCTTATTGCATAGATGACATTTAAAAAACTCTCCTGTGTTACCCCATGCAATGCATTAATCTGTTGGAACAGTGAGGTATACCTATGAGTATCCCCAAAATCCTTCCCTCCTGTGTGCGCTGTATTTGAAAATTTCAGCAGAAGAAATCTTAAAATAGCAATGAAGCACCCGAAGCTGTGCATATGGTTTTATTTCAGCCAGGAATACCCCTAGGCTATCTCCAGCAGCCCATACATGGAAACATCAGCTGCAAAAGCAAGTTCATCACTACCACTCTGAAATCAGACAGCTGCAGCTACTAGAACACAACTACAGAAGTATCCAGGGCAAGTTTTGTGGAAACATAACTCTACAGGAAATGAAAACTTAAAATAAAAGATACAGTGGATTACAGCATTAATTGAAAAACATTTTTATAATAGTAGTCTAATTGGTAAAGCTCTGGACTAGGCATCAATCTGGGTTTAATTTCCAGTTCTAAAACTAGTTTGTCTCTGTCCCTTAAGAAGTCACCTTAATGTGAGGCTACTGAAGTTTCACACACACATCCTGCAAAGCATGCTATATAAGAACCTATAAAAAGAATGACTCTAACCTGATGGATTTGTAGCAGAGATTTACATGATAACTCATCCAACCAAGCATGAGAACCATTGTATAGGTCACCTAAAGAATCATCAGTTATTAGAAGTTTTTTCTGCACAGCATTCAAAAATTTGGACTCCACAGGGATAAATCTGATCCCCAGTGCTTTACACACTGTTTTTACTTCCCATGTCTCTGCGTGCTGAACTGTTTGCTCACACAGAGCCCAAGGACAGTCTTCCAGAGCACAGTCCCCATTCTTACTGCAATCAGCAGCCAGAGGAAAGCTCTTTGAGCTCTGCTTCTCCTCTTTCCTCTCACTTGCCTTGTCCATTCACGCTGAAGGCTTTTGAGGAAAAGACTGTGCTCTAAGTTTTTATACTCCCTAACTGCAGTCTTAGGGTAAACATACTCTTTAAATATAACTTATGAATATACTCTATTAACCTTTCACTTTATAATTTGACTTAACAGCTAAGCATAACATTTCAGTGTGTATATTTTGCTAACTTTAATTCTGGTTCACAAGGCAAACTTTCACCTTACTGTTTTCTATTTGTACAACCCAGTCAAAGACAGACATATTTTAGTGATGTGTAAATTGATGAATGATACAAACTGAAAAGGCTGTTCATCAGCAGGGCAATTGAAAAATTCACCTCTCGGTGAACTTAAAATCAAAACAAATTGATGTATACTTGTGAAAGGTATACAATTACTACACTTGGAAACCTTTTGTGACAGCTCCTAGAAAGCTGACGCATACATACCAAGAGATTTTGCAAGAACATCATAAACTGAAATACTGCGCCCACACTTGTGCCATACTCTGGCACTGTGGATTGTCCCCTTACTCTTTTGTAGAAAGAGAGGAACAGAGATTGAAAAGAAAACAAAACCAAGAAAGAAATACTATATGTGCTGTACACCTGACATATTGGAAGTTCTTATTTGTAATATTCTGGATTGCAAACCAGAGCTGTAAGGCAAAAGTGTGCATCGCAGTGAACTGTACCATGTATTTTACAATGTATGCATGGAACCAATGCTGACTTCCCAATAATGGACAACTCCACAATCCATGTAAAGCAGTGATTTGGAAAGAAAGCTCATTTTCTAAATACAATATTCTGGACCTGAAGGATCTGAGCTGAATTTTGGGAAGTTAGGTATGTGGCGTGTGTATTAGCTTTCTAGGTTTGTATTGTAAATCCATTTCTTACATATTAACTTTACTACTTTATTAAAAAGTTGCAAGTGAATGCAATGAATTCTCATAATCATTGCTACCATTATTATCTATGATATAAAAGAGGATTTTAAGTTAGCTTAATTAAGAAGCACAAGTCAAGGCTTTGAGTACATCTCTAACATGATGAAACTCAGAGTAAGGCAAGGCAAATCAAGACCTGCAAATGAAGAGAGAACCAATTACCAACCACTGGACTCACATGCCGGCATTTTTAACATTACAGCCCCTAGTTCTTGCAAATCAGAAAAGCTTGAAAACACGAAACAAATGCAATTAGTGTGATTTTTACATGGCTTACAGTACTGTGAAAAAGCAAATAGTGCTGCACATAGGAGATCCAGCCTCTTCCCATTACAGTCACAGGGCTACCAGGCACCATCATGAGGATTTCCCTGTTCAAAGAGAGGGACTGGGTCCACTTCTGCACTCACTTTGTTTTACATCAGGCTGTGCCTCCAGGAAAGTGTAGCTCAAATAAGTTTTATCAGTTGCAAAGATCCCATCAGGCTTATCCCATACAGGCATCAGCAAGCCCACAGGGGATGAGCGTGTCAGGAAAACAGATAGTGGCAAACAAAGACAGAGGGTTTTAATGCCTAAAATTTTATCGGTGAAGATTCAAGATGTTAGAAGAGAATTTTCAAGAACATTCAAAGCCACTGTAGCTTTGGGAAAAGTTCACAGAGACTAAAGCAAGCAATGACTTCGACAGAACTGGTGCTTTTACATGTCCACCTTCTACTTTGAAAAGGGTATTTTTCCTGGTAACAATGATCAATGAAGCTTCAGGTTTGAGATTTCTTTCCCAGCAAGTATTTGAGTCTTGTGACAAACACAAGGGACTGGCAAAAGCGATAGATTTATTTTAAATCTTCTTTACCTGGAAGCAACGAACATCCAGCTAGCTTCTGAAGACTCTGGACTATGCTTCTAAACCCTCAGCATATTAAATACAGTGCCAGGTTCTCCAGGTTGACCATGCAAATCCCATCATTACCAGGCTTGCTTGTGCAAAGAGTGAGTGTACAGAACAAAATCAGAAGCCTTCACATAGCCTCAAAGGTGAGACTGAGAATCTGAAATATATTGTTCTACTGGGAAGAAGGGAGAAGACATAGTATATAAACACTAAATTATAATGACACATTTATTTAATTATCTGTGCACATACAATAAGAAAAGAAAGGAAGGGAAATAATAGTGTATGTGCTCACAGCAGAAAGTCCTCCTGTTCCCCAGGGCATCACAGCAAGGGTACCACAGATAACGAGGCATCCGCTGATCAATGTGATGCTCTCAGCCTGCTCATTTATGCATTAATGAAATGTGTGCAGCAGTTCACTCAGCTGATAAAGGTTCCCACAGGGGACTATGTCCAGGGGAAAACAAATGATCAACATGAACAAAAGTGATTAGAGGAAGAATAAAGACGATGAAGTGCAGCTGGGGGAGAAGTCAGACCAACAATCAGACTGTCCCTTTCATCTCTGCGTGCTACCCTTCCTCTCCACTCACAGGACATAGCAAGGAAATATCCCAACATGTAGACTTGAGTCTGTACACCAAAAAGCAGCCTGGATTTCACTCAGTCTAAACCCCTTTATTTTAACAGCGTCCCACACAGGGATACTTTGGTTTAAGCCAACAGAAAACACTCCTAGCAGTTATTGAAACAATATCAAAACCCTGGCTCTAGCTTTAGAAACTAGTCCACTGAGTGCATCCTTAGCATTAAGGCCACTTGGGCCAATGTTTTCTATTCTCACCTCCTCAAAAGAACTGCAAATCCCCAACAAACCATTTTACTGCGTCTTCCAGCTTCTGGAGAGAAATGCAGCCTTCTACACGGTTCAGAGAAGCAGATGGTGTTTCAATTGGTAGCACGCATCCTGAATTCACTATGGCACAAATACCTTTGGGCAGCACGTGAGGGAATCACATTGCTGCACATATATAGGGTGTTGGGTTTTTTAAAAAATAATTTGATGCTGACTGAGGAAGATACAATTTGCTATTAGAGATCTCATGGCTTCTCACAAATGAGGTCAAGGTCAGTAATTCTGATCACTGTCGACATTCCAGCTAGGTTTCTGCTTGTTTAATTTCATCCTTTAGCTACTGCCTGTGACAATCCAGCAACTATGCTGTGAAATACCATCATTTCACCACAAAAACAACTGCTCCAGCAGTGGCTGGACTAATGATATAGTTTGTAAAAAGTACATGGCAATGAAAAGCTCTTTAGAGACAGGTGAACTTCTTATAACAGAACTTGATTCTGAATATCAAGGTATGCTGAGGCTGTGCCCTAAACAGCAGTATAAGGTATCACTGATGTACCCACAGGCACACATAAAACATATGTAACTCAGAATCATTTTCAGCAGAGCACCGAGATAACAAATCTGCATGTGTAGGCTGTCAAAAGCAGTACAATTCATTTCACAATAAAAAGGAGAGAAGAGCGATGTTCCTCATTTCTTCCTGATGAAGCATTTTACAGCACTGTAGGTGTACACATTACGCATGGAATTGTGTGGCTTGTTTTCCGTTTTAGAGAGCTGTGCTTAGAAATAAATAAAGCGTATCAGATGTCGGGAGATAGAACTCATTTCTAAGTTGTATCATGAATGAGTTTGTCTGGCTTCCCAAATGAGAGAAATGAATCTGAGGACAGTGGAAAGCAGAATGGCTGAAGTTACAAGGAAGGCTCTACTGGGACCAGCAAAGGGAGAATTTGCCTGCAGCTTCCCATCACTGAGCCTTTCCCAACTGACTGAAAGCTAAAGCAGCAGCTCCATTAGTGTTCTATAGAGTTCACAAATCAATGTGAAATTCCATACGCTTTGCTGAAACACCAGCACAAACGTGTTTGGGAATATTTATGCACATACATACAGTGTATGTAAGTATACAGAGAGATAAACGCCCCTCCTCTCCATCCAGATTTGCATGAAGTCAAACAAAATTCATGTGGTATTTGGCAGGGAACATAGGAGGATTCACAGAACCATGCCACTGAATTTGTCAGCTAAAATATTTCATTCTGTTATTGGAAATCATTATTCACTAGAAACCTCCTTGTCTTTTGAGTGGTTTGTGAAGCAAATGGAACTACACCAGCAAAGCCATTCAGAATATAAAGTGTCATGGCAAAAATGTAACATATCTTGAGAATTAAACATTGGTATTGAGTTCCTTACTAGGCTTAATCACTCTTCTGCCAGTAGCTGTATTTCCTCTTTCCAAACTCTCTTAACAGATATTTTTGTTACCACCTTCCCTCAATAATCAACCCTGGAGAACACATTGTTTCAGCTGAGGGGAACTTATGAGTTTCCAGTATTTAGGAGTAGCTTTTGGTAAGCACAGAAAGGGAAATTCCCTTTGCTGGTCCCAATAGTGACTTGTTGAAAATTTAGCCACTCTGGTTCTCACTCCCTGGTAAAAGTGTACACTTTTGTGTATATTTTTGTCTTCTTTTGTAATAAACACTGCCTTAGGATCAAGGAGATACATAAAGCCAGCAAGGACAAATAGTGAAATTTAGCCCAAACTCACAAAAATAGCTGTGTAACTTTAAGTACTACAGCGAGACATAAGATGAAAACACAAATGTTTTGCTTTAAAGAAAGGTCCTCAGTGTTTCAAACCTACTAGCTGTTCCTGGGATGCCTACTCAGATCTTCCCCCAGATCTTATAAGTCAGCTTCCATATGACTTCAAAAGACAGATTAAGCTCCTAGAACACTTCTGAGGTAGCATTCCAAAAGCAAGACACCAATGTACAGCACTGTGCTGCTTCTTGGAGGGCACTGGATACATAGAGGAGAACATAACTTCATCACAGGCAGCAACCCAGATCAAGCTGTTTTCTCATAAGTATTCACCATCTTGCTGTGATCATAACACAAGAAATCAGGACACCAGGGCTTGTTATGCTCAACATACCTGCTTAAGCAACAATTTGAACTGGTGCTCAGTCTTTCTTAAATTCAGGCTTCCAGTTCAGAAGAACCACAGTGCAGCTGGAGCTGTGATCATTCCCACAGCCACCTGAAGCAGGCTGGTGTTCTGGCTGAGATAACAGTGCAGCAGGCTTTAGATCAGAACAGAGCATGGTAATGACTAGTATTTGCCACCTCAGACCACACAACCTTCATTAATTTAATCATTACTGCAAGCAGCATCAGTACGTCTAAAAATAAGTCACTTGAACGAGGAGAAAGTTTCCAAATTCTATGTTTCTATTTCTTTTTAATAAAACTCAAACTTGCTAACAATATGCTGCAGCACAATGGAAAATTCTCATTTATAAAATAATGTAAAATCTATCTGGTGTGTGGGAGGAAGATAAGGGCTGTTTATCAACAGGAATAAAATGATTGAAATTGGAAATAAGATGCTGGATATCCTTCATTTGCAGACTGCACAGCTGCAATTAGCAACACAAAGAAGGTATTCACCATTTCAAAAATCTTAGTGCACTGATGCATCTTGCTAAAACTATCTGCAATGAAAGGTTCTGCCTCAGAATACAATTAATTTAAACACAGAAAATTTAAAATTCATCTAAAGTATTTGTATTCTAAATAATATGCATCTGGTTAAATGATGTATATATTCTGGATACTTGCATGCAAGTACATAAGCTTATACTTCCCTGTGATATGACTTCAGTCATTTTTATTTTCTATTAAATATCTATATAATTGACACCAAAATTTTTTTATCTCATTTTGTTCAGCATGCGTGGTCATTTATAGATCTAGACACAAATACCATCTGAAGTAAGAATACAAAATGAAGCTTTTTTCCTTAATATGCACATTTAAAAACTCTTTCTATAATTTATTTTATAATTCCCTTTCTACCACATTGTACTTGCATTTAATATCACTTCAGCTGAAGTACAATGTAAATTTCTCACCAAAAGACTCCATCTTCAGGAGAAATGTCTGTTTCCAGTCTTTGTATCTCCTATTTAGCATTTTTCAAATTAAATCTCTCCTAGATGAATCCAGTATATTGCTCGGCAGTTATTGAAATTTATGAACATGTTTAAGCTTTTTCATACCGCTGTTAACCATTATGATTGCCTCCTTTAAATCTTTCATTTTATAGCTATCACTTCAGCAGACTGTATTGGTGACATTCATGAATTTCTCAGATCCCAACCGTGCCAGCACTTAACATCCGAGGGCAGAGTTACGCTTCCAAAGCCATTCCCTGGTTGTCTGCTTTAACCTCCTGCTCCAGTCAATCCTCAGATGTTCTGTCATCAAATTGGCAGAAGGCTTATGTTTTGGGGAATTACCATTATGGTCTGTGGGTCAGATTGTCACCTCTGCTTCCACTGGACAGAAAACCCGACAGCAGCTGTTCTCAACAACTCCAAATCCCATCAACCACCACTGATACAATGGTACCAGCTCAGAGTCACGGGAGAGGCATTTTCTGGGCATCGGGGGAGAGGCACACAGAGGCAGAGAGAGTGCACCTGTGAAGCAGAAAGCTTCAGTAAACGGACACCACCTTTCCCTAGGGAATATGTAGGTACCCCTGGCTACCGAGTCAAACCAGCAGCGGTCCAACCCAGCTCACAAAGCTTTTCTATTCCTACCCCTGTTACAGTATCCTCTCTCTTTCCTCAATCATGATGCAGAGTGAAACAGTGAGATCAAGGGTGGTGACCTGCGGGGAAATCTGTCTCCAAGCTCACCTCATGGCACTGACCACAGTAATAAGGACAATAAAAGCTCTATCAGCAGTCTGAGGGACCGGGAGCACCAAAGCTCCCTCCCCCCAGCTGGCCTGTCCCCGGATGCCCCCGAGGCAGCTGCTTCGCCACCTCTGCTATAGCAGTGGCCGGTGTCCCACACAGGTGGGAGAGGAGCTGAGCGGCTGTGGGGCCACACCGCTTGGTGCAAAGGGTGTGCCACGCTGAAGGGCAGGAGCACAGTACCCCTCACGAAAAATGTATTTTGTTAATAACATACACTAATAACAACACACAGCTAGCCCAAAGCCACGCGTTTAAGTCTGGGGTCAGCCTACTACAGCAGATGACAACAGCACTGGATCCAAACTCAAATGGCTCTAGAGGCCGAGCCCCTTCAGACAAAGACATGTCTACCCCTGATTTTCTTCTGCTTAAAATTTAGAGATTGGTATTTCTTGCTGAAAACGAGAAATTCTTATTAGTGGGGCTCACAGTACCCGTGTTTTTCAAACTATGGTCTAAAAATCCCAAGGGACTGCAAAAGGTATGTGAGGGAAGTCAGGTCTGCCACTGGGACACACACTCACTTCCCAGGTGACCTGCACTACTTTCCTGGCAAACTTTTGATTTCTTGACACATAGCCCTCCCCAAACACAACACACAGGCATGTGCACACACAGAAGCAGATACTGTGGAAAAAATCAGAGAGGACTTGCCAGCTAGGTGGAAACATCTCCATTTCTCTCACCATTAAGGGTGGGGTTTTTTTGCAGCTGGAACAAGTTTCCTCAAATACCAGCAGAAAAGAGAAACTGCTGAAAATAATTCTATGATGAAGCATGCAAGCAAGCATGCCCAAATACCGGGGCTGGGAGAGGAAGGCTGACCTTTCCAAACCACACAAAATCCTACTTCTATTCTCACTCATGCAACCAAATCCAGAGCTGATGAAGACACAAATTATACAATGAACATAAATGCTTCCTTTCCTCCTCCCCACCTCCCCTGATCTTTTAAACTATACACCTCAGGGCAGGGACCACCTCACCACACAAATGTATTCTTGTAGCTAATCCCGCTGTGCAAACCCCTAGTCAGCATCTCTCCATCATTAAAATACAGGCACTCAGAGCTCCCAGCAAGAAAAAACAGAAATCCTATGGAAAAACTATAGAGAATTTGGTAGCGATTATTAGTAAGTTCTATTTATTCTAAATACTAAGGACGTTTTACACTAGGGATATACCATGTGAATTCATGCCCAGCTAAACCAGGTGAGGCTGGCAGTGCCATATCTTTAGAAGCTGTGCTTCAAAGCATTACAAACCCTCCTGTACTCATACACACCTGCATGCAGATGCATAGTAGGCTTCCCTACAGTTAAAGACTCATTTAAATTCTGAGATGATGTGTCTAAACTGGTAACCACGCATCTCAGCAGTAACCAACCACAGAAAGAACTCATTACCATGTCGTCTGTTTGCTTACAGCATAAACAACTGGAAGTCAAACAGGTGGAGGTAAAGCAAAGCTTACAAGGGAGAAGATAACGGTGTTTTCAGATGCAGCCTCTGCCTTCTGCCGACTGTTTAGCCATTGACCTCTGCTGTGCTGGTGGTGCTGCCCTCTGCATTAGCGTACAGGCATGCTGGCTGGGGCAGTACATGTTCTCGGGCTCTCCAGAGCCCAGTGGTAGAGTTGAATAGATCTGCTCTCACAGACCGCAAGATCAGTTACGCCTCATTGCAGCTTTAAGCAGACACGACTTAAATACAGTTTGAATCATACAGAAAAAAGTCAGAACCCTCAGAACTTGAATAAACAGTTCAGTGCCCAAGAGGGCTACTTATTTGCAGAGTAACACAAAAGTCCCGCTAGAAATGCCAACAACTCTGAACATGCTGCTTTTAGGCATGATTCATACATTTCTCCCAGCTTCACTTCTGATATCTTACTAGCCCTTATTTTACTGCTTTATTTTGCCTGGTTATAAACAGTGGTTAATCAGAAATAAAAGAAAAATTAAGTTTCAAATTTGTATTTAGAAGGTAAATTAAATACTAACATGACTGTGTCACAATTGTTAGTGATATTAAAACTACTATTTCTCACAAAAACATTCTCAATTTTTTCATTTTATGCCACAGATACCCGGTAAAAATATTTGGTAAGTCCTGATGTTTAATTAAAACAATTTTTAATAAGCGAATTTTTTTCCCCAGCTTTCTTGCTAGGGTGAGTATAATTTGCTCTAGCTCATTTAACCACAGTTCAGACCCTGCAGTGAAAAGGACCGAGCACAGCTGCTCTGTTCTGCCCAGACTCAAAGTGATGCTCATTCAGTTGCTCTTTAAAAGCATGAAGATTTAGGGGAAAAATAAACCAGCACAAGCATTTGCTGAATTAGAAGGTACTAACATTTCTAATTGTTTTTCTAGGTGTGGCCATTTTCTGAGTGGTCATTTCACGAAAGTCAAACATTTTGAGATTTCATACCAGAACCATTTGGGGTTTCACTGCACAGTCACCTTATGCTCTGTGCCCAGAGGATCACACAGGTTTGTAATTACAGGTTTGCAGGCACAACATTTGTTCCATGTGAGCTAGGCTTGGCTTTCCTAACTCACCAACTCACCCCCTCAGGAAAACATTCTTTACAGTTCTGTGCAACTTTTCCTTAGACATCACCTTCATCACAAGGTGGTGACTGATCATCAACACCCTGAGTACCCTGGGAGATGACGCAGCCGTCACAAATCTCCGCGTGCTGTGGCTATAGTTAGATATGTGCTAATTCGCATAGCGAAATTCTGTCACAAAGGTAATCAGACTGGAGAAAGCCCAGGAGGAAAACCAAAGCAACCAACCCAATGCCACCAAAACAAGATAACCAGCGAGCTAACGCCGAGATGAGGGCTGCTTGTTTCATAGCTACTGCAGCGGCAAATCAGAAAGGCAGGAAGATCTCCACATCCTTCACATTGCAATTTTGAGTTTATTGGAATTTAAGTTCTAAGAACAAGCAGGAAACTTTCAGGCATAATAAGTATAGTTAGAAGCTGCACTATTTTGAGGAATCTTTACTGATCATTTGGTTCTCAGATGTCCTAAAAATCAAGAAAAGGTCTGCTAGAGTAGAGAGGTGACATGATACTTTCTTGAAAGTGAACACCATGCTTCAACTTTCAGCAGCAATCATAACGTACAAACATGTTACGAACACAACTTCCTAATATAATACTAATATCAAGTACAGGCTAGGTTAAAACAGTATTAATTGAAAAGTGCATATCACTTAATTTTGACAAGTCATCCATTTAGGGCTGTTTCCCATGGAGTCTGAAGGCTGACAGATGTCATCATTCTGGAAAAAAAAACTGCCTCCTGGTAACCAGTCGAAAAGTTTTGTAATTTTTAATTTATTATTAATGATTGTTAAATACAAGTTTACAGACAAGAACCCAGGGCCCAAATCTACTTTAAATACATATTTAAATTTAACTTTTGCTTAAATAAATTGTTATATCAATGACCAAGTGCAGAATACACTTACTAGAATAGTCACATTTCTGTATACAAAACCTCTTGCAGAAAGCCTCTAACCTACTTGTTTGTCAATTATCCAGGAGCTATAAACAACATTTGTAATTCCGCTTCAGAAAAATATGTGTTTTACAAGACCCTGGCCAACTCCATTTCCTAGTCATCAAGTTCATGTGCCCAGCACGAGATCACTAATTGCAAGGTACGGTCTTCCATGATTTTGACAGAAAGTTTCTTTTTGTTGTCAACCCCTGATCACAAGGTAATGCTACTGTTCATGGGCTCTCCAGCACCATTACTGCAATCAGATCAACATTCTCCTGTATTGAACAATACAGGGTATTTCACTGCCTTCAAATGCTTCAACAGAATTCCAATCTCTACACGCAGGCAGAGCTAAGGTTCTGACTCAGTCAGGTGCTGCTGCGTGCTCCTAAATCTGACATGGGGGTTTTAGCATCTTCAGAGTTCTTTAGTTGGCACCAAGAGATCTCCTGAATCAAAGCCTTTAACACTTGTGTGACTTAAGGAGGACAACGGTAGGAATGACAGACACGTGCAATCATAGAGCTGTGAGTGTTATTAGAAGCCAAACATCTCTCAGGGACATAAATAGCAGGCTAACGCATCAGTAATCCCATGGCATCTTCCTCACCACATTCACTTGTCCGAGCCAGCATCTTGTGAAACAGATTCAAGTTGACTGAACAGACATGTCTTTCTTACTAAAGGACACTGTTCATTCATCAGCCATGTCATGAATTAAGTGACTGCAGAATTCTCACGTGATAAACAATGAAAATGGATTTTTATTAATAATACTAATAGTAGCACAAAAATCTCTCGAGTCTTTCCTGTTTAAAACAGCTTGCTTACTCAACATCAGGAAAGAAACCTACTTTACCATGTCAATCACAAACTATACACGCCTGTTTGATTTTCCAAGTTAGTACAATTACATGCTGTTGCTTCTAAACACAATTTAAGTAAAGGCAGGTATCAAAAAAATACCCACACATTCTGATTCATTGGTATGCCATGCAGCCAAAGACTTGTAGAAGCTGTTAATGATACATGAATTATGTATGCTACAGCTCAATATAACATTTGGTGTGATTTAAACAGCATGAACTTTTAGTGAAAGTCATTTTGATTCTGTGATGTATTACACTTCGAAAACGCTTAGCAGGAGGTGGGAATTGAATGATGTTCTCTGAAAGCTTTTATTTGTTAAGCATACACAATGCAGCTGCAACTAGATCCTAAATAATGGCAAGGAGTGAAATGAAAGACCTGATGTAAAATTAGGTCACTGCACAACTTGTGTGTCAGTGAGGGATCGGGAAGCAGCAGAGGAGAAGAAAACAGACAGGAATCAACCATTCCCCTTCTCTTTTGTAGCAGCTGAACTTGAAGCTACCGTAGTAATATTTCTCATTTTAAACATCACTGTTCAGCTGAACATTACACTCTGCAACACCAAACAGTTGGCTCTCAGTCCTGTGATTAGGCTGCCATTTCAATAACGAAGCTATGAATCACTAGCAGAAAGAGCCATCCAGTTACTTACAAAGGGTGAAAAAGGAATTTGCCTAAGCGCATAACTAATTTTTAAAAAGTTAAATGCAAGAAGGGGAAGAAAGATTAGAACACAGGTGGATAGTGTGATCCAAATTTTTATTTTCTCTTTAAGTTGCCCAAATTGTTTGGAAAGAATTTAAATACATCTGAACATGACAGCACCAGTTTCTGATGCCCAAGGAGAGCTTTAAGCAATGACCCATTTCCTACTTCTTGTATCTACAGCAATCCTTCAGAGGATTATTATGGTTTACAAAATTTGTCCATGGACAAAGATGCTTCCTTACTAGCTCTGTTAGTGCAAAATTTGGGAATATTACTGTGATATTACAAGGAAGTGTTTACAGAGCACAACTGAAATCAGAGACCCATTTTATTAAACACTAAATGTTTGTAAGTACAGGAATTTCTCTCCGTACTGTAACATTTTGGTTTTTTTTTTTTCAAGAGCCTCTAGCACTGACCTATCTCCTCTGTCACTTATTAAAGAGAAACCTGCCATTGACATGGTAGTAGCTACAGCAATAGCCCAACAAACCATACTTCTGCAAACCCTGTCCTGAAACCAGCAGGCAATGACAGAAAACAAGTATTGCCCCTGTTTCATGCAAATAGAGCTGGTCTCCCTAGGCATCATTTTAAAAACTTGCAGTCTAGCACAGGAAAAAAACAGGATCTCTGACACACCAGCCCAATGGCTTTGACAAATGAACTACTCCACTGCACAAAAGCTTAAATTTACCCATAAAATAGGACTGTCCTTTTAGGGTCGAGTTTGAACATACGGAGGTTTTTTTGACTGAATTAATCCCTCCTGCTGAAGTTTGAGACAGAAACATAAATGTTGTGATATTCTTGCCAGGTATTTATAAACTGCCACAAAGCAAGATGCCACAGACCATCAGTTATCTTTTCCCACCAGCCCCTAACAAGGGCAGCCTCTTTTAATCCTGAAGACAAGCTAGCCAGGGAACTACTGAAGTTTTCATGTGAGGGATAACACTGCTTCAAAATAACCTACCGGGAGTCGGCCACTGAATACAATCTGACATAAATAACACCTACAATTATCTGTCTACTAGAAATATGGTTATAGTCCCAAAAGACAGAAGGGCGCAGAACCTTTACTCAATAAAATGAAATGAAAAACCAATTCAAGTCTAAGCTCCCCAGAGCTAGAAATGTTTCCTCTCTGGAAAGGACAGTTCTCTAATGCTTTAGATACACACTTCAGAAAATCTTCCAAGATTTTTGCCAGACAGCATCCACTAAAGGATTAAAATGTGCATACGGTTACTTCCTCTACACACACAAAGAATTTCTAATTATAGGGAAGGCTTATAAAATCAAATCAATATGAGTACAAGTAGATGTCAAAAAGAATCAGAGTAGTTGCTTCTGCTGTTCAAAGAAAACAGAAATTCACTTAAGTGTGTGTATTCTTACAACACTGGGTAAAGGCTTCTGTTTTTGTTTGGTACAAATGTTTGGGGAATATTTGCAAAGAGTGGTATTTCCAGCAAAGGCACGATGACACCTGGTCTAGAGGCAGATCATCAACAAAATTATTTCCTATAGTAGAGGTTCTGCTTTGCCACAGTGGCATTATCACAAAACACAGTTTATCAGATACAAAGCTCATACTTCCCTTGCCTGCTTACAGAACGAAAGAAAAGCAACCCCTTTCAGAAGAATTTTCAAGATTTCAAAAACGTGCTTGTTCTGTATCCCCTGTGATACTGTTTAGGGACTCTGAATTGAGGAATCTCCTCCTGTTTCAATGATGAGTCACATTTTAAACAGAGCTCATTCAAAGAAAATCAAAATTGACATTGCTGATATTTTTGTCCTCTTCAGAAGAAAAACAATTGAATAGTAACCCTGAATTGCAGTAGATCATTATAGACTAGTACACTCTACCTGCTACCTTGAAAGAACATGCTGCTTAGGCTCTTGGCTTGTTAAATTAATACATTTTTATTCTGATCACAGAAAAATATGAAGTAATAAAAAATTCAGAGAACACAAAGATGATAGTAATACAATTGATTAGTGATAGCATTACACCACTTTCCAGAGTGATTCATGTAATAGATGCAACGTACCATTTATAACTTGCAGTCTTCGTGTGTTACAACTGGATCTTGTTCTTACTGGCCAAAATTTTTCAAAAATACACCGAAGTGTATATTAAAAAAACTGGACTTAGACAGATATATGTCTCTAGATATATGCAATGACTTTAAGTTATTCAGGATAACCCATTAAAATTAGCATGTTGAGTTAGAGTCTCATTATCCTGAAAAACATTTGCCCTATATTTAACTTCACAGTTCCTGTTTACCATTGTTCTCTTCTATCAAAACTAAAAGAAGATGGCAAATACCACTATAGTAACTGTTCTTATGTTTTAGATACTGAATTCATATAATCTGTGATTTCATAAATGCGGAATTCTGTGTTTGGGAACTCAAAGGAAAAAGAAAAGTGGATATAGATCAGCCTGGGACCTAAGACCAGAGATATAATAGTACACACACATAGACTGAGATTAGACTGTTAGAGGGGGAAATGTAGAAATACAGGCAAAACACTGGGCCAAGTGCCTGGGCCAAGGAGATCTCACTGAAACTGACAGAAAGGGTGTCTTTACGCAAAAGTGTCTGTTTATGTGCATTATTTTACCCTCTCTCTTTACTATTATCCTGAAGTAAATTAAATACTTGATTTTTGAAAGGTGTCCTAATACACAAAGCATTTCTGGAGTGTTTGCAGTCTGTCAGGAAAGACAGTGGAGCAGAGGGCAAAGCTAGCTGGACAGGGCAAGAGAAGACTGGGGTAAGACACGGTGGTCCATCCAGTCTCTACAAGATGCAAATTCCAAACCTGTACTTGGGAAAGCAAAAGCCCAGTGCTGTTACCCTAAAACCAGGATGCAGATGTTCTTCACCCTTGAACTGCATTGCTTGATGTATAAATTCCTGTGAATTTAGTTGCCTGCACCAGCACACCGGGGCATTCCTCAAACTAGTTGGTTGAATGCTATCACCACAGAATTCATCCAGATAGCTGCAGTACCAGCATTAACATTCACTCCGTTATTTCTGCCCAGTGTGCCAGTTAGACTGAATTAGAAATTACTTTTGTTGAAAGTGTTGATGCTGTTAGCTCCCTCCAGACTAGGACACCATCAAGGTATCCAATGTACAGGAAAACTCCCCAGAGAGATGAGTAATATCGAGTATGGCAGCATTCCCCACTGGGCCACATAAAAGGATGGATTTCTTTGTTTTCCTAAGTCACTGTGTTCCAAACCCAACAGGCTCAGTAACGTGACTTGAGATGCAGTAGAGGAAAGTGCCAAAACTGTTAAAAATACATACATCTTATCTGCAGCAGCATACAAATATAACTGCTGCCATGTTATGTTGTTAACACCACAGCAGTCACAACTTGGGAAAAAAACAATAATTTATTTTATTGAAATTTTCTTCTAATGTGAACTTTTTTGCAAAACCACTTCAGAAAAAGAAAAAAAAAACCAATGACATTTCCACTTGTGTTTTAAAAACTAAGAATTGGAGTTTTGACATGTTTCCTCCTTCTTTGTCTCATTGCAATAAAAATTCTGCAGAAACTGTGTTTCTTTCACGTCCTCCCCTTCCCTTTCTCCTCCTTCTGCCTCACCTTTTTCATTTTCAAAGCCCTCCCAACTTCAATAAGTTAGCGGCAGAAGGTGGCATTTCATTTTTCTTTTGTCCCTAACTTTTCCCAAGCTGGAGAAGTTTTGCAAAGTGTGTAGGAGAACAGGGAGAAAACCTTGTTTAAATCCTTTTTTTTTTTGTGCTTTGAAATTCTGTTTGTTTCTTACTTACCTAAAACTGAAGTTGAAAAAAAAAAAAAAAAACAAACAACCCTGCTAACTCAGAAATGCATGTGCTGAGCTTTGGGTGGAGGAGAAACATGATGAAACCAGCAGCGGTACTTTTACTAGAATACAAAACCAGGAAGAAACCTCATGCAGAGGAGACCATAAAAAGGTATTTCTTTTTCCCCTCATCCTGTAGCCAGAGCTGCAAATGAATATCACCAGTGTTGTTTCAAAGTGATCCTTAATGCATTGAGAACAACCTGGAAGAGTTACTAAATGTGAGTTTTTGGAAGACAGCCAAAGCTATTCCTTCTACTGTTTCCTCTACAGTCAGTGGGGAAAGACAACTTTTTTCTAAGGGTGATTTCAACTCATTCAAACATCTGTTTATCTGTTTTAGGAGAGGATGAACCGGCTTTTATACATGCTCCTCTTCTTGCTGGGAACCAAGGCTGAACCCCAAAGTTTAGACTGCTGAAGTTACACAGGGTAAATCCTATCCTGAGTGTGAACTGCATTTGCCTACAGCCCTGTTCTGCATCTCCCTACAGGCTGTTAACGGAAGGACAGTGCTTTCAATTACTAGTTCCACAATGGGAGATCATCTCAACAGAAAGGATGGAGAAAGTTTTTCTTCCTAGGCTTCAGAAGAAATGACCTCCAAAAAACATATTGGACATATTGAAAATATAAAGACAGCTGAAAAAGACTACAAGGAGAAAAGGTATGCTCTCCTTTTCCCTCTTAACACTCTTCCTGTGTTCTCCTTCCCCACTTTGTCCTTACAGCAGGACGGAAAATGGAATAAACCCTGTAAACCTTTAAATACATCTGCCTTTTTTTTTTATTTGTGGAGAAGAAGAGTTATCAGAATCAAACCCCTAATTTTCAATACTGTGGGAAAAAAAAATAAATCTTACTCTTTCTGTTGCTCTGTTCTCATCCAGAACTTGGGCGCAATATGCATCTCACACCCTGGGGGGGGGGGGGGCATAAGCTGGCAGCAGCGGCAGTTCACCAGCCTGGGAGCAACAAGAAAATACACTCAAAACAGGCATTCACTTATGAGCACTTAGGAGCACAAGTACAGCTCAGGTGACTGGAACCACCCTTAAACTGTTGACCCAGACATGCCAAACAGAGCAGCAGGTCACAGGAAAAAAAGCAAAGATTGAAAGCTGGAAAAGCAAAGCTAACAAGTCCACAGATGAAAACTGCTCACACACTGTACCTGGGGCTGAATTATATCGAGAAAAAAGGCTGCAAAGTGCCTGGAAAGCAAGGAGAAAATAAAAAAAAGCAGCTCCTCATCCAATCCTAATATATGTCTTTTGCAAAGACATCTCAAAGCTTCTTACACAAACGGCTCTCATAAAAAAAAAAAAAACAACAAAATGAACACAAGCCCAAAAAACCCACATGCTGTAATGTGCAGTTAATCTGACAAAACTTAAAAACGTTGTGCCAAAATATAGAGAAGTATATCAATAAATGGAGCAATAAAGGGGAGGGCAGGGGAACACAACCGGGTGTCTCACTGGACACGGACTGGGCTCAAGTGCCAGGGCAGGCTGAGCAGCGCAGCTCAGCATTACCGCAGCCCATGCGCACAGGCTGCATCAGTGCAGGCACAGCTCGCCCGGGACCCCAGCACGGAGTTGGCCTGTGAGTAATTAGCCTCAATGGCAAGCTTACACACAGTTGGGTCTCACAGTTTTATGCTATTGAGTGCTACAGAGCTCACAGTGACCTCATGCTGAACCTTCCCTTGTGGCTTCAAAAGAATATCACTTCCTACAGCATTTTAAGCTCCATCTGGAAAATCCCAACCTTTTCCCACCCCCTTTCTTGGTATTTACATAGAAGGGCAGGCAACATTATGGGAAAACTAAACACAAACCAGAGTATGATGCTGTGGGAAAGCACTGGGATTCTTTGATATAATGTCAAGGAACTTGATATGCTCTAAGTTACATATACTGAAACAGCACAAAGAACTCCCATCAGGTACCTACAGCTAGATACAGAATTGTACAGTCACGGCAAGGAAATGTTTCTCTTCCCCCAGAGATTCATGTCTGAATGGTATCAGCTCTGTGCTGTAACCGGCCTGGCTCCCACCCACCACCAGTGCCTCTTTGGTGAGGGCAAGTTTTCAATAAGAAATGTGTTTTGAAAAAATTTGCAGGTCTCTCCGAGTAAAGCGTTTGGCATCAGTTGCATGGACAGCACTAACCAGCACCCCGTAAGGGTGGGAAGAACTCATATACTCTTCTAGAGACAAGGATATTTGCTTCCCACTGAACTCTTAAGAAAAAACAAATAAAAACCACAATTGCCTCCCAAGCTACCCTCAACTCATTCCATAAAGCAACACAGCTTCAGTCCCTGTGAGAAGCCTGGCAGTGCTGCACCCACCCAGCTCCTCTCATCCCTCAGCTCACCCTGCCCAGGAAGGGAGAACAGAGCTGTCCCAGGGACCCTGCAGACCCCAGGGACTCCTCCTACCCTGCTGCACATCGTAGCCGGCCAGAAGTAACACATTTCTGCTTCCACAAAAACAAGTGTGCAACTTTGGCCCCATGTCTGTTAGCAGATGGCCAATTTATAGTTCACCCAACTAAAGAAGCAGATATCCTTGTCCCAAAATATCAGAGAAGTGACAGCCTGCACAGTCTCTCATTGATTTTTTTTCTTTACTATATACCCTCCTTTGTCCACAATTGCTGCACAGTTGAAAAAAGCACAGGTAAGGAAGGAAAAAGAAGGGTGTTATGGTATGCCGTAGCAATTAAAAGCTACCAGTAGAGTTGACCTCTTTCCTACTGTGAGACACATGCAGAGCATGGTCCATTTTTTTGGAAAGTAAGAAAGCAGTTTCCTTTGGTAACAACTGCCCATTTTTAATGTCAGAAATCCTGCAAACTGCAGGTGCTAAATAAAGGCTTCTTTATTTACCCATTATTCGTATCAAAAGGTGCCAGACCTAGGGCTTGCTAGTTAGGGGCAAAAGAAAGCAACTCTAAACATCCAAGAAAAGTTTTGTTTTGTTTTGATCTAAACAGGCATAACAAATCCAAGCCTCAGATGATGCTTCTCAATCTTGAAGTAAATGCTCAAGAAATACAGGAACAAACAGCCTTTAGCAAAAGCTAGTTATAGGAAGCAAGGGCAGCAGCAAGCCTCTTCACACTGCCCTCCTGCCACCAACGCACCTCAATCCTTATCGGCAGCAACCCCTGCTATTTTCAGCACAGCTTGCCATTTGCCGCAAACTGCACAGTAGTTTCATGATGAGCACAAATGGCTTGGGGCATGAGACCAGTTGCCAGGGGGAACATTGCTTTTAAACAAAGACAGGCAGCACCTCTCCATGCTGCTCAACAGTACCCCTGAAACCACTACAAGGGGTGAATGCAGCAACTGCCTGCAAAAATAGCTGTTCGGAATAAAGTCCGTTTGTAAGGGCTGCACTGGCTTCCTTCTCATAGGGAATACCTTATTTGTAGCCTCATTTTTATTACCTGTTTAAGGTACGAACATAATGATAAAAAGGCTATGCAAATTCAGTTTGCCAGAAGAAAAAAAAAAAAAAAAAGAGTACACTGATAATAACCACCTTGCTCCTGAAATGAGGTATTTTGTATGGATTTGCAGCATATTTCAGCAGTAGTTGGTGCTGGATTAGTTTTGCATTGTGACAGCAAGGATACACATAACATAGACAACACTCATCTCGGATTCAGGAAACCAGATTTGTATTCCCATCCTTACCCAAGGCCCAGTACATGGCTTTACATTTTAGGCTTTAATACCGTTACCTCTAAAAAAACAGACAGAATGCATTGCTTTGTAGAAACCTAGCAACAAGTTCTAACGATAGGGACAATTGCTCTGAGTTCAAGTTAATTCTGGTAATCAGGAAATTTGGGAAAGAAACGTGGTTGCTACCAGTGGGAGAAGAAAGGTTGTCAGGATCTGTGGGACAGGTCCATATCCCCACGGCAGGAGAGTTGGCCATGGGGGGCTATGATGGGTTAACCTGAGCTGCAAATAGTGGGGAGCAATGAAAGAAAGGACTTTATCATGGCTAAAGCAGACCCTCTTGTCCCAGAGAAGACCGATTATTATCGTCAGTCTGTATGAGTCCCTACAGACCAAATGCATAGTTTTAACCAAATTTCCCACCGGGCTTACTAATCACATTGCTCATTTTTGGGTATTCGGAGACCCCAGGGTCTGAAAGGCCTAAGTGCTCACAGCTGCAGCTGGGGTCACAGGGCTGCAGGCTGTCAGCATCTGAATTGTTACATGATCTGGACTGCTGTGAGAAGCCAGGGCAGTGTCACATCAAATTAGGCAAACAGAAATGAGCTGCCTTCTTTTGGCTTAATCTGAGTCTCAGCTCTTCATCTGGAGAATGAGAATACCCACCATCCTGTCACCTAATGGACAAGCGGAGACTCAATTAGCATTTGTGAAACACTCATCTCAAAATGATGAGTACCACAGAAAAACCCATAAGGAAATCAGTGCTTCTCTACTCAGAACAAGGTGTGAATAGCAAGCAATAAATAAAGCATAGTACCAGATATATCAAGGTGAGATATAAATGAAGTGAGACAGGTAGTCCTCTGGGTAGGAGTAACATTTACAGGCAGAAGAGGCAACCAGACGAAGGTAGGAAGCCCATTCCAACTCTTGCAAGTACTGCTCTTTGTGCCCTCGGTAATGTTCATTTGCGGATGCAATATTTCCTATGGAACCTGTAAAGCAGATGGCTGAACTGACGGCAGTTGTGTCTCATCCCGGACAGGACCTGACTAAACATCACCAGCACTGGTGTGTTTCCATCAGGGCCTTGCAGCTAAATATCAAAGACTACGGAAGGCAACACATTCCAGCTGCTTAAGAGCCGCTGGCAAAAGTCTTAGGATGCGGTCAGCAAGAGAAGGGACCACAGCTTCTGAACTAACATTAGCCGCCTTCAGGGACACCTGCTCTGTCATCAGGAGTCACTCCGCAGTCAGAGGAAACAGAGGAACGAAAAACTAGGAAACCACACAAGACTGATGGCATGGATGCAGGGCCTGAGACAGCACAACGCAATTGCAGCACCGGCTTTTCACTGATGTCCTCCTCCCTGTTGAATTCAAAGCCAGAATCATATAAGCAAATCTGAAGTTCAAGTCTAATGAAATTTATTTCCATAGAGAATATATTTTTTCAGTCCATGGGCACACCCAGATGCAACTCAATCCACTAAAGATCTACGTGTGCTATGCTGGCAATAACTGCATTTTGATAAGATTGATATGCTTCTAGCACCACCTTCATTGGAGAACATCGGCCAAAATGCTCCAGGAATTACAGCGCGAAGTCCAGGCTCACAGAACCCGCTGGTTTTGCCAGGGTCAGAACATGATTCCAAGCCCACAACTATGAATAGACATGGTTCAGCCAGAGAGTATCGTGGCAATAGTAACTTACTTTTGCAGATACACGCAATTCCCTGAGAGAGATGCTCAGAGCATGCAGGTAGGTTTTTTTATGATAATCTTAGGAAAGAAGCAGAAGTGTAGGAATGGAGCAGCAGAGACAATCCCAGTTACCTCACTGCACAAGAATTCTCATGTTACTGTCACTGGTTTCCATTCAGACTCAAAAACTACATTTCATGTTTGCTTAAAACCAGAACTGTTAGCTAAAGCCAAGTCACGTGGTAATCATGTTAAATAAGTCTTGATTTGTTGTACCTTTGGGCTTAGCCTTTCCTGCAACCCAAGCCTAAAAATTCACCCTCCTCAAGTCCATGTGTCTTGTGTTAGCTTGAGTGTATGTAAAAATCCATATGGATTCCACTAATTAAAAGCATATGCTACGTGGGCATGCACAAAGCTAATTATGACACGGAATACATTTCAAAGCATGAAGCTTTAGAACAACTATCATGGGGTGTGCCTTAAGAATTTGTTACCTTACAAAAATAAAATAGGCTTTTAATACTTCTGGTATGGAATATGATCAATATGTGTGCATCCTGGGCAAACTTGTACTGCAATTTAAAAGAGTATTCATACGCAGAATTAAGCTCAGTTCTGATTGTCAATGACAACTCATGACACCAAACAAACACCAAGAAGTTTAGAAAAGACTCTTTGCTTTAGCCAGCAGATCAGGTTTTTGAAATCTGTACACTACTAGGTTGTCAATGACCAGAAGAACAGAGGTGATTTTATTCAATACATTGAGCTGCCTTAAAAACCCCAATTCCTCCCTTCTGGTATAAGCCAACATTGTGTAACAAAGAAACACAATTAACACCTACCAACACAGGGAGAACTGAACAGAGTATGTTCAGCATGAGAATGGAACCCCCAGAGTATTGTATTTTATATACTTCCCAGGCTCTTGGCGCAGTATCTGGACATTTCACAGCCATGCTCTCACAGCTTAAAGAGAAATGGGCTTTTCATGTTTTTACAGGTGAAGGAGGGAGACAGTTACACCTGCAGAGAGATGAAGTACTTAATCGTTTAGAATCAGCTGTTGTACACTTCCTAAGTCTGTCCAACTTTTGGGTATGTACTTTCACTACATTAAAAGTACACCATTGCTCTGCACAAAACTAGTAACCTCCAAGTCCAAGGAGTCACTAACTTCTCATACAACCGTTACAAACACTCTGGCTCTTCAGAAGATGAATGGCTGCAGAGCCACTGGGTTCTTATACAAGCTGGTATTATCTTCAGGGATGCTGATTTATGAGGAACAAAATAATTACATTTTGATTTAAACCCTGGAGTACTTCAGGTATTGCAATTCAAGCAAAGCATTTTGGGATGTCACAGAGCTTGCACCATAGTATAGATTTGTGTGTGTTTGAGAATCAATTATCATTAATATAACAACAAGTGCCAAGTGATGTTCAAGCATATTTAACTCTAAAGTTCTGTTGGGGATGTTATAAAGCAACTCATTTATAAAGAAACTCATGTTCAGAAAAACAAATCCTGTAACTCCTGCAATTACTTTACAGTATTTCCAATTTAGTGGCTTTTTGTTGTTGCAGGCTTTTGTGGTTTTGTTTTTTTGAGGTGGTTTTTTGTGGTTTTGGTTGTTTTGGTTTTTAGATTTTTTAAAGGGAAAAACCACACAGCCTCGCCAAAAGAAAACAAAAACAGAAATGAAAGGATGACAATATAAAACGTTAGAAAATAAAATCTAATAATCTGGCTATTCTTTTCAAATGAACTTCAGCAAATCAGATGATGAATTTTCAGTGAAGTTCTGTAAAAGACTGTATCTCTTGTCCTTTAATATTTTAAATACCTCTGGCCTTTGCCTCTGTGCTGTTCCCACAGATACTCAGGCGAAGTGAAACATTACTTATACGTCTGGAAACACATATTCTGGTAAAAGATGTCTGTTGATTATGACACTGTATCAAGGGTTGCAGGACCTGGATTCACCTCTCTACTTTGCTAGAACTCCTGGATGACAAGTTTTAAAACTCCATTTCAGACTACAGATTTAAGATTCTAAGGAAAAGAAAGCAATATGCTTCTGGTTTAAGCGATCTAATTTGAACTACAGCGACTTCAGCAAAAATGTAATAAGAGCTCTAGTGGTTTCCTTAATCAGCCTGTCTCTACAGCTTCATATCAATTTTGCCTATCTCACAAGTAACAAGCTGTGTTCTCCAAAAGTAAACTCCACTTAACATTTAAAAGTCAAGCCAGATTCATTCTGGTGCCCGAATAAATGATTCTGACCAAGTCACCTAGCAGTCAAAGACAGATCAATTTCCTTAATGCTGGACTATTACAGCACAAGACCAGTTTATATCAAAATGGCATTTTTCCTGATACAATTCAATTATCTGGTGCTGCTTTGATAATTCAAATTAGTCCAAAATAAAGAAGGTGAGGCCAAAATTAAAAGGAGTACCCTAATCCCAACCTGACTCTTGTTTGTGAAACGCTGATTTATTTACAAATAACTCTGTGTGTCACAGGTAAGAGGTCCACAAATTCAATGATGAGCTGCAGAAGCCAGTTTGTTTGCTTGCAGCTAGGTGGAATCTGCAGTGCCAACAAACACTACAAATGCAGTTGTCGCTAAAGTGGTATTTCTTACTATACAACAGGGACCAAACTCTTCTTCCGTTCATGACAACATAAATCCAAAGAGTGCTGTTTCTGTGATTTGTTTCTATTACAATGCTCAGAGAGCAGGGCGGAGTATCTGGAGCAATTCCATTCTCTGAGTATCTCTTGCCTACAACTAGCACGTGTTTATACATCTTGAGAATGATAGCATCTAAAGAGGGGTCCAGGTCTTGCTAGTAGCTATTTAACCCAATTTCACCATCATTTTAGGAGATCAAAGTGACATCAGGAAGGCAGAGTTGATCAATTAACTTGATCCTCCCCACCTTTAATTTTAAATTAAAAATATTTCCTGACACACCCTGCAACTTTCTTTAATTAAAAAACGTGTATTCCTCTGTTGGTTCTAACCTTTATTTCTTCTCATGTCAGCCCTGCAGGAGAGAGAAAGTAAATGAACATCTGTGAATGTGCCTCCTTGCTACCACTGCTACAATTGCTGCCAATTCTTCCCTTCTTACTGCTCAACTAAGTGCCCAGCTGGCTCTCCTTCTCAGAGAGCATTTCACAAGCTGTTTGACAGAGAGGTCGTAACGTGCAAGTCTGAATTTATGCAGTCTCTGTCCAGAAGAAAATCAAGGATTCCAAACCAAGAGAAGTCTTGCTTATCTCAAGGTGCTGTTCTGGCAGCACAAAAACATGCCCTAGGCGATATCTACTGCTTCAAATTGCCTCTAAAAGTTATAGGCGTCTAAAAATAGCCAACTACCTAATCCCTGTGATGTTAACAATGCCCGTCAGAAAACAGCTTCTGAGCAATAGCTGTGCTTTAATGTTTTTTTCCTGCCTCCCACTTCTAGTATGCCTGACATACGAGTCAGAAAGCTCTCCTCTTCCATCTTATCGTGAATACAAGTACCGAAATTAATGCTGAACTGTCCTACGTACTTACACGTAATACTAGGTTACAAACTAGGTTACCAGAGATCTAATTTCCTTTATCACTACTGCCAAATGAGACAGCAGTCAGTATCCCAGCCTCTTAAATACCATTTGTCTCCATGAAAAAACACAACTGTCCTAAGGAGGAGGACATCTATGTAGGTGCATCTAGGATCACCTTTAACATTCAGTAACAAGGCACAGTTCTACACCATAGTTCAACCTAGAACTCCACAAAGGCAGTTGTTAAGCATGTCACAGGACTCCTTTACTCTTCCAGTGTCTTAGTGTAGATGGAGGGATGCTCATATGAAACAATTTAGAAATTGAAAATGACTGCAACTTCAAATCAGTCTTCCCCAGAAAGGACTGTCTGTAGGACATGGGATTACAGAATGGGAGAGCATAAGTTTATGGCACCCTCAACATATGCTATTCTACCATTTAAAGCTCAGCTAGTGGCTTAACTGGAGCAACCTTCAGATCTACTCTCTGCCTAGAATTACTTGCCATGCAGCAAGCCTCCATTACAAGTGCTGGGAATATCTTCTGTTGGGTCGCACCTGAAGCTATAAGATAAAGTACTCAATTCTGCTTGTATTGTAGCTTCTCTTTGCTGTATCATACCTCATGGCAAATTTTCCAAAAATCTATTCCAGTGTGACATACTTAGGGCCCTTTCTGGCACTACAATGTTAGCTGAAAATGAAAGCCATTCTTTTCTTCTCCTCCCCATCCCCAGCCACTCTGATCCCAAGAGGGCTAGTCTTCATGCCGCTTGTCTGAAAGTTTCAACAAAAAATAATTCACTGTATGAACTATAATTCCTTGAAGCCTGGAGTGAATCCTAAGGGCAAAGTCTATTGCCAGTAAACGACACATCAGGATACCCATCCCCAAAGGATTAAAAACTATTCTACAGTTTTAATCACACCTATGTATAAAAGTTACTTTTTAATTTCCTTTTTCTGCATAACTGATCTTCGCGTTTTTATATTCATTGCTAAAGCAGATTCCAGTGTTTCATTTGCAAAGGTGACATCCCCTGCATATCAAATTGAGTGCCTGCTGCTTTTTAGAATACACATGATTATACTTGTATTCCAGGATTTTCTTATTCTTTTATTGGCCCGCTCTAATAATATTCTTTCAATACCTGTCCTTGCACTTACCATACCAAGTACGGTTCTTGAATTATTGATGAATCACTTTCCATTATGAACTCATATAAAATAGTTGTCTAGGAAAGATCAGAATACTGTAAATAAGTATTTTTATACCCAATAGCCAAGATGTCTTGAGAGTAAAGTTATTACATTAGTCAATTAACATGTGTGAGACAGATTAACAAAAAAATCCGTTATATTTGACCTACCACAACAACATGCAACACCTTTATAACACACAATTTGTACTTACTTTTTTAATGTGATACCTACACTTTGTTAAGAAGCTTTCAGTTAGGTTTATACGGCAGCTTGAGCATTCTCCCCACCACTAGAAAAATATGTTCGAAAGAAGGAGATAAGCTTAATATTTCTGGCAAAATAGGGGTCATGCTCAGTTTCTGCAAAATCTCCACTCAAATGGTGAGAATAAGACACCACAAGAAGCAACATAATCCATCACCAATGTAGATTAATGTTTTATATTATGCTTCCTTTGCTCTTCTGGGCATTGAGAAAAATGTGCATATTTCTCTGCTCTATAAAATTGCTGATACACTAAATGAGCAATTTTAATCTAAAACCAAAAGGCCACCTGTGATAAATTTGAAAGCAGCAGTCCACTCTTATAGTATCTACTTTTATTTAAGAATAAAAGTACACAGGCATAATTGATCACTGCCAAGCAGATATCTCATAATATGAGCCATTAAAATTTGGACTATTTAAAAAAAATACACGTGGCCAAACTTGTGCTATACATGGACAGTTTATTTTCAGATTCTGAAATTCAGTTAAACAGATACCCATGTCTGAAAGGTAAAAAAAAACAAAAACAACGGAAAAACAAGACATGACCCCCCCTTTCCCCCCCCCCCCAAAAAAAACTTGCAACAATTAAACAAACAGATAACTGCCAAAGGCATATACAAAGGGGGACAACTGAGTACAAAGATAAAAGATACTAGAACCAGATCGTTTGTAATAGTGTTGGGAGGAAAATATTGCCTCTCTCGAGAGTATCTTCACACATCAACCTAGCCTTTGCATTAACAGCCTCCCCAGAGTAAGCTAGAGGCTAAGAACAGGAACGAAGTACAAGGTGTTGGTAGAATTATTTTGTTCACAATAGTTTCCTTAAAATAAAATTCTCCGATTTAAATGAAACAAGCAACAGTAGCATAACAGTCAAAAGCAGCAGATGGGGAGCAAACCCAATCCCCTGTGGCAGCAGCCATCAAACTGGGTGGCAGCTCGAAGAGCAAAACTGCACCCTGGGAAATGATTCCCCACAAAAACCAACCCTGGTTTATCTGTTTCTTGGCAATCTAGTGAAGTCAGGAGATCTAGGTCGTGATTCCTGATTGGAGAGAAGAAACTAGTTTAGCCAAGTCACTGATCAAATCCATCACAGTAATTCCAGCATTTCCCACAAAGCTGCATGTCCATCACCTGCAGGAGCAATGAAGCACTGAACAGACAGGCAAGTGAGTTTATTTTTTTTACTTGATCTTAAGAGAGGCTTGGCAAAATCATCAGCATCTTGCAGAATTTAATCTGTGTAACTTACAACTTTATTCATATAAAAGCCACATTTTAAGTTAGACTAAGCCTCAAACTTTTAAAGGGTTGTTTCCCATCTTTGCATTACTTCAGTAGTCATTTACACTTCAAAACTCAAAACTCTTTTGAGAATACTAATCACTCTGGTTCTGCTGCTTTTGGCCTTAATAAGACGTTCTTTTTTCTGTGTATCATAAATCCTGTATTACTGTTGTATAAACTCAGCCTTATCACAGGCTTCCACTGGTGGATGAACAAACAAAAGCAGTGATTCCCTGAAAGCCGTTTGACAATAGCACGTGCTTCTCTTGACTGAAACAACTGCAGAATATAAACACAGTGTATCTGGAACCATTACTGCATTAGGTACCCAGGTATCACTCACTAAAACGTTGACACTATCGCATTATGCAAAAAGACATGCTTGAAAATAAAATGTCCAAACTCCATTTTAAAACACATAAAACCACTACTGAGGAACAAAAATGCAATCTGCAGCTCCTTAGGTGTGTGTGCTTCTTTAGGGTTTCTTATCCTTTCAAACTATTTGAAATTCTGTGCCAGAAGAGCAAACAAAATGAAGCATAATTTCATATTTAATTTGATCAATTCTCACAGCATTTGAAGGAAATCTAAACTTAGCAGATGCAATAGCCCCCTTATGTAGGGTTTATGGTTTATCATCTGAAACAAATACTATCAGCTATGTATTCTTCCCACATGCTTAGGTACTTTTCACTGCATGTAGAGGATTAAAGGTAAATGATAAGTTAGTCTTTTAGCTAAAACTAACCTTAAGATACATAGATTGCTCCTTATCCTAAAATAATTTTACACTTAATCAGTAATTTTGTATTTGGTCAGAATGGGCATAAAACATGCTTACTGCTTCATCCTTGATTTACTCTCCATTAGTGCCCAGCTGGGCTCGCTCTGCCGGGGTAATACTGCCTGACACGGCAGCCAGTGTCTGGGCTGCTAGAGACCCAGTTTGGAATAGCTCCCCTCAGTTCTGCCAATGAAATTCATATTGGTAACCTCTAGAACTATTCGATGCTTAACTATTCCAGTACAGATGATTTTCGAAAACTGGTTTTTAACCTGACCTCAGCATTTTTCTTAAGAAAAAACAGATGACCATTACTTTCTTTTCCTCTTACTACTGACGGTGCCAGAGCAAATGCCAAGCAAAGCATACCTTACAGTTTTGATAGGCCACATCTTAAGTATATGCCACCTTAGGCCTGGATTCTTTTGACTTCGTGTTACAGAGGTCCAGTCCTGCCACCAGACAGGTTGAGGATGTAACCCTGAACACCACAAGAACTGCAATAATCATAATTTCCATGAGACAACAGCCATTCATACAAATAACAGCGATTGCATGATTTGGGTTTCTATCTGCAAATGTTTTCCTCACTGGTACCAGAGTAAGACTTGAGTCTACATATACTTCTATTCTGCTATACTCATTAAGAAATGAAATGGCCCATGCAGAAGCAAAAAACTAGTTTTGATGCCACGAACAATAGCATTCCTGATACACATTCGGCAACCCTAAGCTTAAAGAGACTGAGGTGGGTTTTGTTTCAAGCATTCCACCTCATTTAATCACAGCTGTTAAATACACAGGCTGCTCTGAGTAACTTTTCATAATCAAATCCATCTCTAGCTCTGCTTACACTGCTCTCTGTACTGAGCTGCGCCTAGAGGAGACACCCGAACCAAGGTGGGGTAAAAAGAAACACATTTCAGCAGCTATCTTGGCCCATTTGTTTCTGCAGACAGGATAGAAGAAACGCTCCTTTAGAGTCCTCCTGCAGTAGCTGTAGTATTTGTTTGTGTCTCTATTAAACTTTTTTTAAAAAAAAAGTGCAAAGAAATGTAAAACTAGAGGTGATATAAGCAAATCAATCTAAAGGGAATCCAGTCTCCAGAGAGTGTAAGCAATGCTGTAAGGGAGGGTCAGTTTGACAGGAAACATATGTATGCTGGCACAGAATTTACACAATCTCATTAGAGATAAGTGACAAAGAGGCTTTCATATTCACACAACCTTTAGTCTGATTACAGCTCAAGCAGACCTGAACTGAGCCAGGGCATATTAGGTCACACTTCCATTAAAAGATGAAGCCACATTTTCCAATAGTTGCTTGGTAGTTCCTTAACTTTACAGAAATGGGTCCATGAAGGTGCATTTTCTTTTAAAATGCCAAAATTGAATTGACTTCACAATTCAAATGCTAATCGATACTTGCATCAATTTTTATCTGACACATTTTTAAAAGTGTGAGGAGAAATCCAGTGATTTTCTACCAAGTATCTACAGCAGCTTAAAAAAAAAAAAAAAGCCATTAAATTCTTTCATAAAGGTCCCAGCAGCAATTCTAAGTCCCTGTCAGCAGGGAAACCTGGCAGCACTCGGGGCAACTGTTTTACCTTCTGATACAGGGTCTTGAGTGTAAGGTCAGACTGACACATAGCGAGCTTCAGAGATGCAAATCTGCAATTTGTACATCCAAAATAACACTTGTATAACACAATTTGTATGTATAAGGGCAGATTTGCCATACACAGCTGACTCTAAACATTTTGCTTTTAGTCTGAACACTTTCCAGAAATAAGGATGAGTAATGCCTAAGATGAGATGCTGGTATTTCAACTAAATATTGATTACCTATCGTAGTGTTATTTCCAACTAATGAGAAGGTCAATTCCCTCACAGGAAAGAGGCTTTGGAAGCCTGTTTTGTGTCCAAATGATACATGATGCACGATGACAGAATAACACAGTTGTGGTATTAGTAATCACAGAAAGGCAAATGTCAAAGTTAAAAATGAGTATATTTGGTCTGGATTTTAAACATAGGAATATTAGAAAATCTAAGATCTACCCTCCTAGTGTCTTAAGAAAGGAACACTACTTCTAATACTTGCCTTATAGCATTCAAAATGAGTCTTTACTGCTCATCATCCTGGTTACATTAACCTCTCATGTTCTCACTTGTTTGGAGTATTCTCAAGGATATTAGTTCTTACAAATAAAATAAATCAGCAATATTTATTTCCTAGAATAAGTAATGCATTGTCCACACAGCATTCATTCAAGACATATAACCTCAATACATGCACATTCAAAAAATCCAGTTAATCCCAATCAATTTGTGCCCCCAGCAGCTAAGGTTAATAGGCAGGCTACCTGCAACTACCCACACACTGTGCCTGAACAGACTTGTGGACAGATATGAATAAGATCCACCCAGGCTCTTGGCCAGCTGGAAACCACCAATATAGAAGTCAAGCTACAACAACCTTTTAATTAGCTAAGACTCATTCTGAACTCACCAAAACACATGGACCCTGATTTGAGGTTCATTTCCTGGTGATTCACAGGACAAGCAGTTTTTCATCCAGCTATAAAAAACATACATAGCATTTATATCTTTAATAATTCCAGTTCAAGTGTTTCCAATTCTTGGGATGGAAAACAGGTATGGAACCTGTGTGGTTACATTTCGAAGCAGCTCAGTCACCAAAAGGTCAGAGGGTACTTCAAGCAGATGAGTCATGTACCCATCTACACAGCTTCCGCTCTGTGTTAGTTCTCCCCATAGGAGATGACATAATCTCCCTGGACCAGCTTTACCACAAGGTCTAGCATACATGCTGTGAGCTTGTACTAATGCAGAATGGGAGGAAAACTCTTGGTGAACTACCCCACATCTCCTATGCATGTAGCCAAAAGTATTAACTCTCAGACCAATAAAGCCATGCATCCAGCTAACTCTTCACACCAGGATCTTTCTAACATAGCACTGGGAGAGGAAATACTCCCTGAACTCTCCATCCCACGTTTGACTGATTTTTCTTTTAGGAAAATGGACTAAAACATCACTGTTTACCAGCTTGCATACCAGATCTGAAGGAGCAGGAGAGGTCTGTGTCTAGTGTACCTACAACATGACATTATCCAGTGGTGGTGGAATTCTAGCACAAGTTTAGGCAGATAGAGAGGCTGGTCAGAGAGTTTTTCCCTAGGGCTCCAGGAAAATAGGTACAGGTACTTGGTCTATAAGTATGCTCCATGATGCCCACTCAGTGCTCAGAGATGAAAATAAGAGATTAAGATAAAAATTTATCCATGGCAAAGGATAAACTCTTCCTTTTTGGTTTGCTCTCCCAGAGTGAAAAAACACAGGAACAAGGCTGAATGACAGGGCTTGGGAGGGTGAGCCAATGGAGCAGAATTCTCAGCTAGACAGTGCTAGAGATGGAGCAAATCCCCAAAGCCCCTAGATCTCCTCCCCCTCAGGTGGAAACACCTCTGAGGTATTTCAAACAGCTGTTTCTTAGAGGGAGATGTATTTTGCCTGTTCCAAAGCGAAGTGTCCTGAACAGCCAAAAGTTCCACTCCAAAGTGGAGTGTCCTGAACAGCTCAGACTTAACTTGCACACAAGTTTCCTGAAAAATGTGGATTTTGATCATAGGAACAAGGAAGTCTTTTACTTTTCCCTCCTCCCACCCAGGCTAACACAGTAACCCCCAGTTTTGTCTGGGCACCATATTCATACAGTATCTGTGTTCCAGAACATTATCCTTCAGTTGGGGGAATAAACAGACACACACACACTTTGATTTTGTGTTCCTCCAGCAACCTGACAGTCAGGCCAAAATCACACAGCCAAGCACGGGACCACTTTAAGCAAAATTTCACGTTGACTTTTGCACAGATGACAGAGTATTTGCAACAGCTCATCAATTTCTACACTTACAGTATGTAGCTACGCAGTGATTTCTATCAATTTCGTATTTGTGACACTAGAATTCAAACAAATCACTTTGATGGTAGGTACTACCTTAGGGAACAAATGAATAGAAATACTAACAGTCCTCTGGACAGTATCAGCCTTTAATGGAAAAACTATAATGTGCTGAACTCAAATGGAACAGTAGGCTTGGCTGTCAGGGACAACTTGCAACTTATTTTTATTATAATAGCAAAATTATATACATTTCTGACGTATTTGTTGGCAGTTGAAGACACTAAACCTGATGGTATAACGTTACCTACACAAGGACTTCACATTTGTATCTGTATCTGTCTATCCCTATATACATATCCCTCTCTAACCTCCACTATTTTTGACTGAGAACATGCTTGTGTACTTTGGAAGAAAATTAACTATTTTTCTTCTTAATAATCTAGAAGAGAGCTTTGTAGAGGCAGACATACAACTCAGATGTTGCTCATCTCAAGAATTATCCTGTTCATCCCAGTTAGACAATCTTCTAAAGAACAGACATGGTGCTGTGCTTTAATACATAACTTCAAATTCAGAATTTTGAATGAAAGGTGTCTGGTTAAAAAAAAAACAAGAAAAAAAACCAAACGACAAAACAAACTCATGATCAGTAACTGAACTTTTTTTTCCCATAAGTGATACATTCCTCCATGTTCACTGACTTGAGCCAGTTGCATTTTCATCAGAAAGTCAGAGATTGGACAGCCTTGTCTAATCCATCTGCCCCAATTAAATCCCTCTCCAAGGAAGCCATTTACAATCATCTTAGATAATGACAAATTATGCTTAGCTTAGAACCAATTTAAGTATTTTGATTCAGATTCAATAGTATCTCATTCTGCCCAATCAAAACTACTTTTTTTCCTAATGACTAATCAAAAAATAAGTTCTCAAAGAAATAAAGATAATGTTTAGTAATCTTATATTGTCAGTCATTTTTATGAAAGCAGTTTGGAGCAACTGGGGGTTTTGCCACTGATTTGAATGGATGCACAATCCACCATTTGAATCTTGAATTTAAGACCCAGTGTTTTTTCTGGAATTCTGATACCGAAACATAAACCTGATTACATAAAAACAGCTTAACCAGGAGAAATTAAGTGAGCTTAGAAAAAATAACTGAACTGAAAGTCAACTTCCTGGCTTTTATAGAACAAACTTCCAAAGAAAAAGATATGAAAAGATTAAAATCAAAATATTTCAAAAATCAGTATTGATCTAGCTATTTCTTGAAATTAATATCAAAGAGACAGTAATATTCAGTGACTGCAGCACCACACTAATTCTTAGTTTGATTCCCCATTACTGGATGATCCCTCTTCCCCTTAAGTATTTCACTTGCAAAAAAGGGGTAATAGTATTAACCTTTTTTTGTAAACCAGTTTGAGATAGAGCACCACAAAATATCACGATATTTTAATCCTGTGTAAAGGGAAAGAATAGCAGAAAATAATATAGTGAAGTATAAGTACATTGCTAAATATGCAAGTAAAACAGACCCTAGAGCAACTCTAGAAATGCTGAATATGAGAAAGAATGACCAGCAACTGCTAAGTCTAACCTTACAAAAATATAAAAGGCTTATAACTGAGACTGAAGAGCTGCAGGTACGACGACTCATTCTTGGGGGACAGACTTCCACACACTGTAACTAAGGAGATGGTCAGGAAATACGTCAAAACTGAGTGCTTCGAATAAAGAGATATGTATGAAAGCATCATAGAACCATAGAATCATTCAGGTTGGAAAAGACCTTTGAGATTATTGAGTCCAACCATTAACCTAGCACTGCCAAGTCCACCACTAAACCATGTCCCTCAGCACCACATCTACACATCTTTTAAATACCTCCAGGGATGGTGACCCAACCACTTCCCTGGGCAGCCCCTTCCAACGCTTGACAACCCTTTCCATGAAGAAATTTTTCCTAATATCTAGTCTAAATCTCCCTTGGCACAACTTGAGGCCATTTCCTCATCGTGTCGCTTGTTACCTGGGAGAAGAAGAACACAGATAACGAAGCCATCGTAATTGCTACTGTAGATCTAGTTACACATGTGTATCTAACTACATAGAATGGTTAGAGTTGGACAGGACCTTAAAGATAATCTAGTTCCAACCCCCCTGCCATGGGCAAGGACACCTCCCACTAGACCAGGTTGCTCAAAGCCCCATCCAGCCTGGCCTTGAACACCTCCAGGGATGGGGCCTCCACAGCTTCTCTGGGCAAACTGGGCCAGTGTCTCACCACCTTCACAGTAAAGAATTTCTTCCTAATATCTAATCAAAATCTACCCTCTTTCACTTTAAAATCATCACCCCTCCTCCTGTCGCTACACTGCCTGACAAAGAGTCCCTCCCCATCTTTCCTGTAGGACCCCTTTAGGTACTGGAAGGCCGCTATAAGGTCTCCCCGGAGCCTTCTCTTCTCCAGGCTGAACAACCCCAATTCTCTCAGCCTGTCCTCAAGCAAAGGTGCTCCAGCCCTCTGATCACCTTTGTGGCCCTCCTCTGGACTTGCTCCAACAGGTCCATGTCCTCCTCATGTTGGGGGCCCCACAGCTGGACACAGTACTGCAGGTGGAGTCTCACAAGAGCAGAGTAGAGGGGCAGAATCACCTCCCTTTACTTGCTGGCCACGCTGCTTTTGATGCAGCCCAGGATGTGGTTGGCTTTCTGGGCTGCAACTGCACATTGCTGGCTCATGTTGAGCTTCTCATCTGCCAGCATCCCCAAGTCCTTCTCCTTAGGGCTGCTCTTGATCCATTCTCTGGCCAGGCTGTATTTGTGCTTGGGATTGCCCTGACCCATGTGCAGGACCTTGCACTTGGCCTTGTTGAACTTCATGAGGTTTGCACAGGCCCATCTCTCCAGCCTGTCCGAGTCCCTCTGGATGGCATCCCTTCCCTCCAGCATGTCAATTGCTCCACGCAGCTTGGTGTCATCAGCAAACTTGCTGAGGGTGCCCTCAATCCCACTGCCACACCACTCGTCACTGCTTGCCACTTGGACATGGAGCCGTTGACTGTAACTCTTTTGAGTGTGGCCATCCAGCCAATTCCTTATCTATCAAGCAATCCATCCATCAAATCCATGCCTCTCCAATTTAGAGACAAAGATGTCATGCGGGACAGTGTCAAATGCCTTGCATAAGTCCAGGTAGATGACCCACCAATGCTGTAACAGTGTCACAGAAGGCCACCAAATTTGTCAGGCACAATTTGCCCCCAGTGAAGCCACGCTGGCTGTCACCAATCATCTCCTTATTTTCCATGTGCCTTAGAAGAGATTCCAGGAGGATCTGCTCCATGATCTTGCCAGGTACAGAGGTGAGACTGACCGGCCTGTAGTTCCCTGGGTCTTCCTTTTTTTTCCATTTTTACATCTAGGCACAGGAGCTGTATCACTTTATCCATTTCTGTTTTCTCAGCCAATGCACTTACGACGGGCATAAAAACTGCAGGAGGGGTTTTAGATGCTGAGAAGTTGAAGAAAAGCCAGGAATCAAAGCCTTTCAAGAGACCACAGCTCTGAAAGCACTGCAATATTTCAGGGAGCAAACAGGAACTGGATTGTAAGTCTGAGCCCTTGCTAGCACTTACAAATTGCACTTTTACAACTGAAGTATCTTGATGGACATTTACATAAATGCTAGTTTACTCTCAGGCTAATTGGCAGTCAATTAACAGGAGGAAAGGTTTCTCTCTGGCCAAACCCTAATGCACAATATTGTCCTAATGTGTAAGTAGCACAAAATTATGACAATGGGAAACAGTTTTACTACTTGAAATATTTCAAGAGTCTGTCTTGATCAGTCAGCTGAAAAGTTGACAGTTACCAGAGAATAACCGAATACATGAATCCACTGCATTTGGGGGTGTTCCTTACCATTTCATCCTAAAAAGTCCAAACTGACTGACTTAAAAAAATCCTATTAAAGGTGTGAGATTTCTGTGCAAACTGGGATCATCATACCCACAGTCTAAGTTAAATCCATACAAACGTTTGTGGGTATCTGAATACAGAGAACAGAGCTAAGCACAACCACAGAGATGACGACAGGAATCTCATCCAAGCCTGACGGATTTTCAAAAGCAACAGTGGACAGAGATGTGAAGTGGGTGTCCACATTCACTAGGTTCTCACCACCGGGACCTCAGTGTTGCAGACACTGTCAGGGATACTATCTGACAGCTTGCCTCCTGTCACAACCCTCCCTCCAGCTTCACGTCACAGTGAAATAATTCTGTGCACACGGTTTTAATCAGATGACTATCTTTTTTACATAGTGCTTCCTCTGCATATTTTTATGCTAAAGTAGTTTCTTTTTTCTTTGTATTCTGCACTATTTAATTGATTTAATTTCCTGTTCTGTTGCTGTAATAAGTAACATCCTGATAATATATATATATTTTTTTTTTTAAGTCTCCGGACCACTGAAGCATCTTCAAGACGCTGAACGAATTTATTCTGCTCAGGAAGCAGAGGTTAAGAGACTTCCCATTGATCAGAGAGTTCTTTATATTAACCACTAAAGAATCATCTATTTCAGTACAGCCCTGTTAGTGGCAATACTCTGAACAAAAACCTTGCCAAAGACTAGGTAGGCAAACAGACTTGGAAAATTAGCCAAGGCTGATAAGCAGAGTTCTCAAAGAAAAAAACCTTACTAATAGCTGCTACACAACTGTGGCACCTCTACTTAAGAATAATTATGTGGGAAATCACTGCCTTTCTACTAACTCCTCACGATGATCCAGTGTGTTGAATGATTTTGAGTCCACTTGAAAATACCTCACAGGGTTTGAAGTGGGTAAATGGCTCAACATAGAACATTATTACATTTTATAATAATAAAGCATCATTCATCATTTTAGGATAATTTTGATAAATCTTTTTGTTGAACTCCGAACTCAAGTCTTAATTTTAGAAGATCTAAGGATACATGAAATTATTAGTACAGAATGCTGACAATGTGAAATAAATGCTTTGGTAAATCTTTGAAAGAAACTTTCACCAGTAAGTTCTTCTGTGTGCGGGTTTTTTCAGTTTTGTTTCTTTTTCTTTTTTCTAAACAGGTTGCTTAAAAAAAAAACCACATCACCACCACACATCTTCGCAAATGATAAATGAACAGCTATTAAGAGAGGAAAGACTGACAGCCGAAACAAGCTGGTCTTTATGGAAATTACTTCCCTGGGTAATTGTTTTGATTAGTCCCATCAAATAGGTCCCTTTGAATCCTGGGCATACTTAAAACCATCCCTGCAAATGAATCTAAACTCTGAATTTCTTATAAAAGAAAGTGAGTCATGACAACACTGCAACTGTGTGTAACTGACAGACATACAGACGTGTTCTCCATCAGGAATTCCAGAGCACAGGGCTTTTGGGCATGCAAATAGACCACAAAACATACACCTGTCTTCACCACATTTTTAAGTTGCCTTTATATACAAAGCCTCAAATAACCTCTGATATGAAATTACACAGAATCACAGAATAGTCAGGGTTGGAAGGGACCTCTGGAGATCATCTAGTCCAACCCCCCCACCAGAGCAGGGTCACCTACAACAGGTTGCACAGGACAGCATCCAGGCAGGTTTTGAATGTCTCCAGAGTGGGAGACTCCACAACCTCTCTGGGCAGCCTGTTCCAGTGCTCCACCACCCTCAAAGTAAAGAAGTTCCTCCTCATGTTAAGATGGAACTTCCTATGTTCAAGCTTGTGCCCATTACCCCTTGTCCTATCAATGGGCACCACTGAAAAAAGACTGCTCCCATCCCCCTGGCATCCTCCCTTCAAGTATTTGAAAGCATTAATAAGATCCCCCCTCAATCTTCTTTTCTCTAGACTAAAGAGACCCAAGTCCCTCAGCCTTTCCTCATATGAAAGATGTTCTAATCCCCTAATCATCTTTGTAGCCCTTTGCTGGACCCTCTCCAGCAGATCCCTGTCCTTCTTGAACTGGGGAGCCCAGAACTGGACGCAGTATTCCAGATGCGGCCTCACCAGGGCAGAGTAGAGGGGGAGGATG